>JAOTQM010000542.1:0-520000 GCA_026939265.1 Oreonectes daqikongensis
TCTTCGCCTAGTTTTCTGATGATGTTGGAGGTCTCCAGATCTGCTTTTAGAAGAAAAAACATTTGACTTTATTGAAATACATCTTTTGATGTTTAGTGGCCCCCCAAAACAAGATGGTTTCCTACTTTAAAACACAGGGCAAGACTGAAAATGAGCTGGGCATTACTCTGTCTCAGTTTTAATCTGCTGCTAAACTATGGTCCACCATTCGATTGAGAAATGTGCTTCCTTTGGATGTACTTCCTAAGCATGTTGTGTTTAAGGTGTTTGAGGGGTCATTGGGGAAGCTGTGTGTTGTTTGCTCAATCTAACCGCTGATGTGAAGAGAGGATGTGAGCTGCTCTCAGTTCCACAATCAACTCTCTTGTTCTGCTGATGTTAAGGGATTGTCGTCCATGCTCGGGGCCTTAAGCGGTTTCATCGCCGTTGATGAGCCCCACAAATGTAATGTCGTCAGAAAAGTTAATGATGTGATTGTTTTCTGTTTGCCGGTGCAGTTTTGGCTCAGCACACATCTCTGCTGAGCACTGGTGTGAAGTCTAACCAGTAGGGCAAGATGGTCAGGTGGATTTTAAAAACGGCCAGGGAGTCCAGAAACTGGTTGTAGATTGATGATTGCTAAAATTATGAGGGTTATGTGATATTAACCCGGTGTTAAAGCAAAATCTTTACATAATGAGAGTAATGGGCATGTTAACAAATTTCTCCAGGTTTCTTGGACCAGTTTGATTCGAACACTCACTGGTCTGTATGACTGTAATGTTGGTTTGAAGGGCGTTGTGTTTGTCTTCAGGTTGAATAAGGTGTTGAATAATTGATTTGCTCATTTCAGCTTTGATTTATGAGGTATCTCTCGCTATGATGGATGGCGGTGAAACACGAGACTTAGAAAAGATACAATGGAGAATACAAGTAAGGAATTTAATAAGTAATATGCGTTTGTTATGAATGAGAGTCACTTGTGCTGTTGTTTAGTACTTGTTGACAAATTGTAGACGACATCAGTAATGCATTATAAATGAGATTTAAACAATCTTTATATTTTGCTGTCTGTAACTTTCTTTTTGTTTGAAACAAAACATTGCAGGTTACTTTACATACTTGTTTTTACATGGGTTGAAGTCAAATTATGTCAAACTGCATTTCTTGAAAATTGTACCCAGCAGCTCAAATTATAAATCATTATTATAAGCTTACCAATGTGAATCAGGGTTGTTTTTAACCAAAATCAAAGGTTACGAATTGCAACCAACGGCTCACTCCACTCCTCCCTTTCAAAGCACTACGGTGGCTGACACATGACAAAGATGTCGTCACGTTTTTACTTCTTTGCCTAAGGAGATAACGTATTTATGAAACTCGTCCTGTAGAGCAGTTTGTCCATTTAGAGCTACTGTAGAAACAACATTGTGAATTCCATGTAAGGGGACTCGCGGTGTATGTAGACTCTAAGACATAACGCTTCATTATGTAAGATCTTTATACACTTCTGAAGACATAGTTATGTATATTATATTATTATATTGTTAATAGATCCTCCTTAATATTACGTACAGCACTTTTAAATGATGTGGTTTGTCAGAAAACTGCAAGAAATATAATGTAATGCATCTTTTTACAGCTACAACATCAACCAGATGTTTATTGTCAATTATGTGTAATTTCCAGTCTTGAGTGATCAGGAGTGAATTCATTTTAATAATTCCCCTGCATGATGTACAGTAGGCGTTAAATTAAAACGTATATGTTTACGTTTTGATTCGAGAGAAATTATCTGTGGATCACCAACCTGCCCTTTCACAAACTCACATGACTGTCAACTTCACACCATTTCTTGAAGGGAGCAAGAGAAAAAGAATTAGTGAAACTATGAAAGTCAAATGAGGAGAGCGACATTACAAAGAAAAATGGAAAGAAGGATAAAGCAAGCGAGAGAAGCAGAGGTGTAATCACAAGGCCTGTAGCTGCTGGAGTGGGCGTATGAGTCCGGTCTTTTAGCGGGCGTAGCTGTAATCAGTGCTGTATTGTTGGCAGCGATCGGCCAGCTCTGCTTGTACCCTGCAGGGGTTTTACGGCTTTAGGCTAGCACACCGCGTGAACCCGCCACCGCGCCATGTCTGCCCTGTAAATGAGCCCTTTTTTGCTGGAGTCGGCCTCGCTTTTCAGATCGTACGCGCTGTCGACTCCGTATACCTCACCCGCTCTATCATACAATGTCTCTATTAACCCTCCCAATCAATGAGCACTAGTACTCACGGTCATCTACTCATGCTAAACCTGTGTTAAACTTTAACTTTAACAAATCGCTACTCACTCCCCCGCTCGCCCTTAAAGACCTTCATATGTGTTTTCCAATATAACTTTAATCAGCCCCCCTTTGCCAGTAATAGAGACGGGAATGTGCGAACACGCTGAGCAGCTAAAACAACTTCTCTGTTGAATGAAATGTGAAACAATAGCTGCTAAGTAGTCTTTTGGTGTTTTAAGAAAGTACGTTTCCATACAGTTTTGGAAGGGCCTTTTCTGTTCTGAAATGACTGGACATGTGTTCAAGTCATTGATGGGTTTGGGTGATGGGTGTTTGGCTCAAAGGTGTTCAGTTGGGTTTTCCGTCTGGGCTTTATGCAGACCAGTCAGTGTTTTTCACACTAGACTGAATCAATCATTTCTTTTTTTGTGCAAGATTTGTGTGCATGGAAATTACTAAAATAGTCAAACCTGTTCATTAGAAGGGGGGTGTCGAAATACTTTTGTGTCCATATTGTGTATGTATATACAGCTGCCGAAATTTTTTTGAAAAGACCATTTCAAAGATCATTTTTTAATTTGCTATTTATAGGTATGCGTTTAGCTACTAACAATAATTTCCCCACATTTCAAATAAAAATATTGTTTGCAGAAAATAAATGTTTTTTCCGACAACAAATACTGCAAAGAAAACAAGTTCATAATCACTTTTAAGCAATACAACAGTAATATTTGTACATGTATTTAGGAAAAGTTCAATAATGATTTTTTTATGTGATAACCTTTTAATCACAGTTTTCAGGTGTCTTGTCATGCTGTCCGTCTGTCACATTGCTGATGTGAAAGACTCAATATTACAGGTTTTTAAAAACTTTTTAATGTTTTGTTAGCTCACCTTTCTCTTCTTGAATTGTGTTAGTTTAGCGTACATGTTTGGGTTTATACAAAAGCAATTTAACATTAGATATTCATACATAAGTATAACTATGGTTGCAGATGCATTGTCTACTTTCTTTTGACTTTTCGCATACCAACTTTGACCACTCTGGTATGGTGGACGACTTGCATATAGAGGTCCATAGAAACCGCATCGATGTATAAAAAGCAACTAAAAATAACTATTGCAGGACATTCAAAAGTTAAAGTCATAGTTCACCCAAAGAAAGAAGATATTTTGAAGAATGTCATGGCACTTGCATTGGTTTTGTGTCCATACTATAAAAGTGAATAAGTGCCACTGATGTTCGGTTACCAACTTTATTCAAAATATCTTCTTTGTGTTCTGCAAAGTGTCATACAGGTTTGAAATGACAAGAGGATGAGTAAACGATGACATTTTTGAGTGAACTATCACTTTAAACCAGTCAGAGGTGTTGCAAAGTCTAAATGAGTTCATTTGTTGAAATCTCTCAGTTGCCTCTGAATAATTTTCCCTATGGAGATTGTTTAACGCACAATCTAATGGTCAGCGAAGCAGTCATTGTAAATGCATTACAGACCTCTGAGAGCTACTGGATTTAGCCCATAAACTCAACTAAATGAGCTGCTGTAGACATTTTCTGGACTTAACTGACATCTGCATTATGCTACAGTATGTAAAGTTTCACTTTTGGGGCCTTTTTGTGAGATGATGCACTAAAATGACTTCAGCTGTTAATTGATAAAAACATAGTTGTCATGAGGATGGTAAAGATTGAGATATAAAGAGAGCTGATGAATTCATTAAGTCATATCTCTTTTTAGGAGTTGTGAAGGAAAACATCAGGTTATGCAATGGCTGTCATTACTTGTTGGTGCGTAATGACGGCACATCTGCCGCACATTCAAACATCAAACTGTGCGCGTTTCATTTAGCAGCAAAGATATGCGACAATAGCAAATGTTGATATGTTGACTGTGAAAACTGAACTTGAAATTAGTAATACATTTTCTTTTTTTTATTGTCACAACTACATCAAATTACTATGATGGAATAACATAATTGGTTTTACATTGAATTAAAGTGAACTTGTTTGTTTGAATGTAAAGTGTACAGTATATACACACATTATATTCATGCATGTATCTTAGATTTGTGCGTCTGTGTCATATTAAATGTGTTGAATGAATGAATGCAGTAACATGCACGTTTTCTTCTTTGTTCTAGACTTTAGTAAAGTATTGCGTATAATAATCGACTTTCATTTATGTAGATACTGGACTCTTGATGATGAGAATAGGATTGAATATGATATGAAAAAGCTGAATAAAGGAAGGGAAACCCATGTGATGTAAAATACTTTTATATCCTCGGAGAGACTCGTAATCTGAATACTTCAGATGGATTAATGAGTTTATAGAGCTTGTGATCATTTAGAAATATGAGATAATAGTAATTATAGAGTATGAGAATGTATAATAGTGTGTGTGCATT
Source organism: Oreonectes daqikongensis (assembly GCA_026939265.1). Classification (NCBI taxonomy): domain Eukaryota; kingdom Metazoa; phylum Chordata; class Actinopteri; order Cypriniformes; family Nemacheilidae; genus Oreonectes; species Oreonectes daqikongensis. Next base: position 4,661 of record JAOTQM010000542.1, read on the forward strand.
GTGTTAGTGTTTATTGCTCCTTTTATTGAACACTTTATAGCTACCATTTCACTATGAATCTTGATATGTGGTTTACTCTAGATCTCATTTCACTCTGAAAATCACTTCACATCTGAATCTTGCTCAATCTAAAGCTACTCCGGATCTAACTCCACATGTCGATGTGAATCTGAGTATGAAGCTACTCTGATTCTTGTTGCATTCCATACTCCACATCTCCATCTTAATATCACTTAAAATATAAAATCTCACATTCCAATATGAATCTCACTGCACATCTCAGTCTGAATATAATTTGTTTAAATTGTGGTTTATTTTTAGCCTGGTTTTTGCCAATTTTATATTTATTTTTCAATGTATCTATCTATTTATTATTATTATTGTTATTATTTATAACTTTATAACGTATTATTGATATGTTACATTTATTTTTGGTTTATTTCCAATAATTTTAATGCCTCAAGTACTAGTACTGAGGCATCATTTCTAATTGTTATTTATTTAATTATATATTATTTAATATTAATAATATTTAGGCTTACATCAAGTCTACACCGGAAGCGATCGGCACGACATGACACATGGCTCGTTTTAATGGGATCCAATGCAGACACGGTGTTATTTTATTTCAATCAACAGAAATGTTTTAATAGTTTTAGTAAAAATGTCATTTTTTAAGTTAGTGACTATGCTCTAGCCTACATGTCACTCTGAATCTCACTTTTAATCTTACTGCATTCCTAACATCCAACTTCACATCTCAGTCTGGATCATGCTTCACATCTCTCAATTCAGATTCCCACTTTTCTTCCTGTGATGAGACAGGAAATGACATTTTTCTATGCCACAGTGTTCATAAGGGCCAGAAAGCTAATAAGTAGTAGCCTCTCTCTCTCTGAACGTCTCCCTCTCTTAGTCGTCCTGCTTTGGGAATAATCTCCTCTAACATACTGCAGTTGAAAGAGGCTGGGGAGTCCCTGCTGTATTTGCAGTTTTTAATACTATTAGCTATGCCTTCTCTCTCTCGCTCATGCATTCCTTTTCTTCTTTTATTCTTCCTATTTGATATTCTTCTTAGGTTTTCCTCAGACCTTAATATTATAAATCCATATTCAGATCAATAATGTTTATATATATATATCTGCTAAATATTCTGATATGTATATTCGTTCATATATGCAATCCATATAATACATGAATCTATTGAATTTGTGATGGACACGCTTCATTTTTTATTTTCTAAATGGAACTTCGAGTCTGTTTTGCCGTAAATAATTAAAACGACAAAATAAGATCTTGTTTCTTCAGTTGGATTTGAAGGTGTTTAGTGAGCGTGAACTTTAGAGTAGAGGAGTGTGAGAGGCTGTTATCAGGACGAGAGGTGAAGTTAGAATTCAATGTCCACATCTATCTTCATTCCTTCTGTCTAATCCTCTTTTCTCTTTCACTTTTATCTTTCTTCCTTCTTATACTATGCTTTCTTCCTCTCCAATAGTTTATCTGAATCTTTTCTAATCCTTTCTTTTCAAAGGATGGATCTCTCCTGTTTTATTGCAGGAGATAAGGACTGAGTGCTTGCTGAAGTACAGCTTCTCTCTCTCTCAAGAAAGATTTGCTTTTGGTGCTGTGTTTTTTGACTTCTCTTTCTTTTTGTGACCTGGAGTTAGTTATTCTACAAATGACTATTATTCCACAAATTAATTTTTGGTGTGTTATGTATCTGATGCCACACATTTTGAAGGATAGTTTATTTACCATAGTAAAGGTCATTTTACCTGTAAAGTTACCTGTAGTGTAATGCTTCTAAAAGTTCGTTGATTTAATAGATGAGACTTTGTTTTATTGTGCTTGATATGTCTGTAATGTATGTTCGCTGTGTTTGGAGGTTTATGACGTGTGTGTTATTTGATGCTGACTGGCTGCATCATATCTCGGTGACAAATAGGATTTTATCGTCTCTGATGTGTCATTTACTGGCAGCTGAAATGACTGAGTTATGAAATATGCTTATCCACAGCATTACAAAAGTGCTGCTCTCTTTCTTTCTTTCTTTCTTTCTTTATATTAGATTTACTTCTACATCCTCTAATGAACTTCATTGACAACACAAGATATAAAGACAGTAAATAATTTGTTTAAATCACTGCTGCCCTTCTATATGTGTGTGTGTGTTTGTGTGTAGAACACTGTGGTAGGAACATCGGTGTTTATGGTGAACGCCACAGACCCGGATCAGGGGACGGGTGGCAGCGTGCTCTTCTCCTTCCAGCCGCCTTCTCCGTTCTTCTCCATCGACGGGGCCAGAGGGACCGTCACTGTGACAAGAACTCTGGACTATGAGGTCACAGCCGCATATCAGCTCACGGTTAATGCCACGGTGAGAGACAAACAGCGGAGCTCTAGATCGTTTTTTTTGTTACTTCAGCACCCGAATGTAACGTGTGTGCATTTGTTTTTTTTTGTAACAGGACCAGGATAAACGTCGTCCTCTCTCTAGTCTGGCTAATTTGGCAATTACAATCACTGATGTGCAGGACATGGATCCCATCTTCACCAACCTCCCCTACAGCACTAATATAGTGGAGGACTCGCCACCCGTCAGTACACGCGCACACACACACACACACACACACACACACACAAAACCTATTCTTATTACTGTATGTAGTATGTATTGAATCTCATCAAAACATATTCAGTTTGCATTGTATTTACAATTTTAATTAAAACAAAGTTATTTGGAAGATATTATTACTGTAATGCATTTTACTTTGGGGTTTATTAATTCCCATTAATCTCAACAGATTAACTTCAACTACAGTATTTAAAGGAAAATAATTACATTTAAGGCAGTGCAACAAATGTTATGTTTAAACGCTACGTTTAAATATTTCTGCTGTCTTTCTGGACTCTTGTATCTCCATTTTTTGTAAAAAAAAAAAAAAGAAAAGTGCCATTATTCATTAATATTAGTCACCCTTTATGTTTGTAACTGTGTTTTAAAAAAATATATAACTAATACAAAGTATTAAAAACTGCTTGTCAACCTAGATAACACAGTATTTAATCATTTAACTAAATTAATCCATTTCTGAAAAACAAGTTTGGACAGGGCTTTTTATATATTCTTCATACAGTTAGTACAATAGTGCAAATATGTTTCATATAATAACATATTACAATATATAAATATATTTATTGTTTAATTTCTTTATATATATATTGTATATTGTGATCTAGATTTGGGGAGGGGTGTCTAATTATCATAAAAACAATGCCACTATGCATACATTTAATCTAATTTAAGATAAATACATTTTGGGGTAAAATCAAATCCTAGACAGCATTTTTAGGGATGTTTTGTCACACTGTTTATGGTTTGATACACACCCATACAGTATATAATGTTCAGAAAGAATACTACTGTGAAAAAATCAACAAATAACATACAGGAAAAATGTATTTGAAACAGAAGCGTGCAGGGAGTGAGATGGAAAGAGAGAGACAGTTTGGCTGTAATATGTGTTCAGTAATTAGACTATAATTAAGAGAGAAGCATCCATTACACCTGTGATCTCTCTCTGGAATATTCCTGTAATTACAGTGTTCGATTTATACTCTGACCTGTTTAGTGTGAGATCCTATGTAAAGGTCATTGAGAGCGAGATTTAAGGATATACTTTACCGTCGGCTATTCATTCCTGAGTGCATGAATTCGTTGTGTCAAACACATCACTGCACGCCGTGTGCAGATATATTTGTGTGTGTTTGTGTGATTTGTAGCATTAGGAACAGAATAGACTTAATTATTCAATGTCTGTATGCAAAACAGTGTTTTGTGTTTAAACTAAAGCTTTAAAGTATCTATTCAAAGGCTTAAAATTTGTTAACTTTAATTTCTTTGTTAGTAAACGGAAGTTGAGCTATGTCAAGCTCCTATAACTTTTTAACAAGATTTGCATTTCCTGAAGGAAATAACGGAGCTTTCAAGACACGGAAAGAATGAAATAGTTACAGTAAATTGATGGGAATCGAATTGTCCTTGATCTTGGTGTGGTCTGAAAAGTGATGACTTCGTCATTTTGTCCTGTCCCCAAAAAAATATGACATATTTATATTAGAGCATGGTGCTAGCAACGCCAAAATTCGATCCCAAGAGATTGCACATATAAAGAAACAAATGTATTGTATAATGCAATGTACGTCGCTTTGGATAGAAGCATCTGCCAAATGCTTAAATGTAAATGTTTATACCGTCATACAAAATCACATACACACCTGTCTTTCTCATTCTTTCTCTCTAGCTCTTCTTCTATCTAACATCCGTTTTGCACGCGTGTTAACTTTTGAGTGTGTCAAAACTGAAGTCCAGTGACACAGATATATCAACCATCTCCGAGAAGGTCAGGCAAAGTGATGACTCTAAACTAGTCGCCCCGTCTAAATCTGGCGGTCAGCGTCAAGCTCCTGGTGGACACGATTGATTTTGGCATTTCATTCCTTATTTCCTAAAGTGTCTCCAGTCCGTCCTCTCTGGATGTTGTGGAAATGCTCCCCGCTCAAAAACAAGAGGCCGTCGTGTCGAGAATTAGCCGTTCTGAACACGCGTGCCCTTAATACCGGCACGCGTCACACTAGCGCGTTCATATAAAACGATGTTGACAGGTACACTTAGCCACACGCAGAGCGTTTAAACCTTATCTTCCCTCGCACACACACGCGCAGACGGAGTGTGTGTCAGCTCAGTGAGCGGGCCTCGGGCTAAGTGACTGAGTGGGTGTGGAGAGCTCTCAAGGCTTCTGACATTTACACGTAAACAGATATCAAACACACAACTCTGTCGTGGGTCATCTGTCAAAACACACTCCCTTTTAGCGCTCTCTCTCTCTCTCTCTCTCTCTCTCTCTCTCATATACGGTGTACAATAGAGAGTGAGAGAGGTTTTCATTAATATTCTCTTTCATCCTGAGGTAAATGATGTTATGACAGGGCTAATTAGCTCATAACAGAGGATTTCTCAACTTCACTAGCGACTGTTCTGTCTGTGCATGAATTGGGACATCTCGGTTGCCTAGGGTCAGTGATGTAACGTACCTTAAAGCTGCAATGTGTAACTTTTATCACCTGTTTGAAAAATAAAAGTGCAGGTTACTATATAAGTCAAATAATGTAATAGAAGATTTCTCGCAAAATTGTGCTCGACAGCTCACGTTAGGATAAATATTGCAAACGTGCATATCACGATTGTTTGCAATAACTGAATTTATAAGTTATTTATATTTAAAGTTTCAGATAGCATGTGAAACATGTATATGGGTTGTATTAGATTTTATATATTTAAACTAATTAAAATGTAAAATATTATAACATTAACATAACATTTGTTTGCTTGTTTATTATAAATAAATATGTATTTTATTACTTAAATAATAATTACATTTATTTAAAATATATTTATTTCTTTTTATATTTTTTTACACTGTAGAAAAATGAATTTCTTGCTTAGTATTTTTTTTAATTCCATTGCAAATAAAATATATATATATATATTTTTTATATTTATATTTAAGCTAAATATTAAAAACAAGATATTCAAGACTTAATCTCTTATGATCATTATCTTGTCATTATTTTGGCTTTTTTTTTTTTACAAGAAAACAAGAAAAAATTACTAAGTTAGAAAATCATTTTTTGTCAAATATCTTATTTATATTTTATTATATATTTTTACTTTTATACTAAAGCTGCAAAATGATACTGTTGGGGGTTAAAAACAAAAAACAGAGTTTAAAACGGTCTCTTATAATAATTGAATAATGTCTAATAATGATTTATATTACATTGAATCATTAATTATTGTATCACAGATTTATTGCATATAAAATTTTCCTTTAATGTTTTGCAACTCTAGCAAAAATGCAAATTATTATTCATAATTCAATGTGATACATTATAAATGTGTAAACATTATTAGATTATTATAAGAGACCATTTTGAACTTGTTTTTAACCCCCAAAAGTATCATTTTGTAGCTTTAGTATAAAAGTTAAAATATAAGATAATTGTGATATATATGGGTAGTTGACAAAATACATCGTAAATGTTCTGTGGTGTGACCAACCTGCCAAATTCTGACCCCTGTTCTGCACTTATCCACACATATTCACCTGCCAAACGGACAAAAAGTTTGACAAAGGGCGAAAGGGAAAGTAAAGTGATGTTTTGCAGGAGACGTGGGGATCTTTTGCGCCGTTGTTTACCGTTTTCTTTTGTCAGGGTGACATTTAAAGGCTTTTTAGGGGCAAACACAATTTGGCTGTCAAGCGCTTGATCTGAGATGGTGGAAGAGAAGAGACAGGAGAGATGGAGGACGGACACAGCGGTAAAGGAACGGCCCGCTGTAGGAATGTTTAGGGATGAGAGAGAGGGACGCGTGCATGATTGAACATTCCACTTGTGAGGACGGCAGGAGAATAGCCGGCAAATTACTTCAGCCACACTTCATCCCCGCGTTCAGTCGCTCTCTACTTTTGTCGTCCATTTCTCGAGCTCTTTCTGTCGTTCTGTGGGTAAACGTGCTGTAATTGGTTGTGTTCGGTGATGGTGGAGGAGTGTTGGCAGAAATGAAGCATAAACAGCTCTCAGACACTATTAGCTGGATCAATGGCAGACCGTCTCTATCTCTTTGTTTCTCTTTAAGCGTCTTTGCCGTTTCTCATTCAGGATCAAAGAGTTTTCTAATTCTCGTTCCGGAATTCTCCTCCGTTTGTTGTTTTTCACGTGTCATTTCATTCATTGGTTTGAAAGCTGATGTCAGTGGAACGGCAAACGTCTGCTGGATCTCAGACTCTTGTAGAGTCTGATGGGGGGATGGAGAACCAGTCCTTGTTCTTCATTTTTTAAGTAGAATAAAACTATATATGCTTTTCATTGAGGGACACATGACCCAAAATGTGAGTTTTAAAGGGTTCGCAAAGCCAGCAAACATTCTGAATACAGTATATCAGAATGGATTGAATAACAATCATGTACATACTGTTGAAATCTGAGATTTAAAACTTGAAGGGACTTGACGGCAGTAATTGTTTGCTATTGTAGTTGTTTTATATTTCAAATCATTACCGAAAGTGACACATTCAGATACCATGTATAAAATGTTTTACCTGACAGCACACCTGATATATCTAAAAAATCACACCTGTCTCTGTGAGACTCTGTAAGAGCTGAGACAAAGATTAAAAAAAACGATCTGAAAGACTCCACCGTGAATAATTACGCAAAAATGTATTTCTACAGCACATTTTACAATTTTGCATTGTTGCAATGCACCTTTTTACAATACATTTGAGCCCAAACTATAGGGCTGTCACGATATCAGATTTTCACTTCACGGTCATTGTGCCCAAACAAATTTATGATAGCGATCTTATAAATGATACCATCAGTGAAATTCATCTTTAATTTTGATTATTTTGTGTTTTGTCTGCTTTGTCAACACACCACACTCATAATACGAATGTATGAAGGCAAAGAGAGAGAGTTTGTAACCACTGTAACTCTTAAACTAACACTTTGAACAGATGCTGAATAGTTACGATATTGCGATATGTGTACAATTAACACAATACTGATAATCTTGGTTTTTAATATCATGATTATTGTCAATATTGTTATATTATGACACCCCTAGCCCAAACATAAAAAACACAATAGAAATAGAAATTGTATTGTTATTCATTAAATAAAAAATTGCCACAAAATTTTTATTAGTCATTTTTAGTCTCCGGGGCTGTGTCTTTCATATTTTCAAGATAGCAATGTGTTGTATTTGTGTAAATCATGTGTATTCGTCATGATATTTAATGTAGCATGTGTGTTTGTCTGTTTTTCTTTCTTTGGATGTGTGTAGGGTTATGAAGTGCGTAAGATCAGGGCGATCGATCAAGACTTGGGTCGACCTCGTGGAATTGGCTACACTATCGTATCAGGTCAGTCACATCTGCCCTTATTGAGATTTTGGCTGACGATTAATTGCCAAACGAATTATTGCAATTCATTATTTTGACCTTTTTGAAATCAGTGTCACCAAAACAATGGATGGTGAAATGTTATGTTATGATTTCAGTGTTTTAAATTCAGTCATAATCTGGTCTAAATGCTACATTGCTGCTTTGCAGTAAATCTTAAAGGATATGATATAATACGTGTGTATAAAACCTTTGTCAGTTCAGTCCATACATGAGCTTAGCACAGCATGACACACCGTCCCACAACACAACACACACATTGTGTATGTGTTTGGCCTCCCCCGTCGATCACTTTCATTGCTATCAGCATGAGACAGCGACACAGGGAGGGACAGAATAGAGAGAGCAAGAGTGAGACACCATGAGTGTTACACCATGTGTTTTCTCTGATATATTTCAAATGTAAGATGGACGTTTGAGAGGCTTCTGAGGCTGTAAGGTTCTTTCTAGGTTTTTGCCTGATGTTTCTATATTTACATATTTACATGCAGTGACACCAAAAATATTTTAACACTCCTTTCTTGCATTTCTTTGCATTTTAGAGGATATGAAACTAAACAGCATTCATTTAAAAAACAGCACATACATGTAAGCAACAGAAAATATTAGGGATGCACCGATACCAGTATCTGTATCGGGCCTGATACTGAGCTCGTGTACTCGTAAAAGTTCACCGATATCAAAGACCGATACCTCATGTGACATAACTGACTGAAATTTGTGCTTTGAAAGTTTGTGACAAGCACATAAAAATGTTTTCATAATGTGTTTAAGGTGGAGTTATAATTATAAAGTTATTCTATTTTTCTCACTGTGTTGTACTTGGAAAATTGCCACCTCACCAAAAAAATATATGAAAAATACAGATAAAGGGATTTTACGTTTTAAACAGAGATGGCGATATACAGGCAAATATTATGTTTTGCAGCTTTACATTTACATTAATTATTTATAATTACGAAATAATTATTTTTTTATCCTAAGCGACTTACAAGTAGGAGAGCATAAAACATTTTGTCAACACGCTAAACAGTACAGATAATATAATAATAATACATTCTGCAACCTCAATTTGTAAGAAAAACACCTCTGAGTCTTTTCTTTTATGTCTGATGAGGTTTGAGAAAACATTGAGAGTCATCCGAGTCCATGCCTTCATAAATAATTTCTCCAGATCCTTCAAATGTTGATGCTCCCTCTTCTTCAGTTCATCCCACTCATTTTCTATAGTGTTCAGATCGGGGAACTGGGATGGCTATGGCAGGATCTTGATTTTGTGTTCAATGACCCATTTTTTGTTGATTTGGAAGTTTGTTTTGAACCAATGTGCTGATGGAAGATCTAACCGTTTATCTGTTGGTATTTGATATAATCCATGATGCCATGTATCTAAACAAGATGTCCAGGACCTCTGGTATAAAAGTCGGTCCACAACAATGAACATCTTGGCTTTTTTTTATCCCTGTGTGCACCAAACCCATCTTGTGTTATTGCTGCCAAAAAACTATTTTTCATTTCATATGACCATAGACTCCAGTCCTGTTTAAAGTTTCAGTATGGCAGATTAATATGGTGAAGTTTGTTTTTGCACGTGAGCAGATTTGTTTCTTGAACAGTGTCCTAAACAACTTGTGGTGATGGATGTGCAGTTTTCCTTTATTTTTATTTTATTTTTTCTGACACTAAAATTCGACTAATTTTTGCAATTCTCCATCTGTTATCTTTGAAAAGTCTTTGGCCACTCAAATTATTCTCTTTGCTGTGCATTAAGACAATATAGACACACATTCTCTCCAGTCCATTAAAACTTTTTAGTTGTTGCCGTGATGTTGGAAATAGGACATTTTATTGTTTTAACCATTTCCTTTTAAATCCACTTTCTATTTTGTGTAGCTCAACAATCTTTTGCTGCACATCCAAACTATATTCTTTAGTTTTACTCATTGTGATAAATGATTAAGGGGTTTGGGCTTTGTGTTATTAATATTATTCTCCTGTGCAACAAGAAATCATGACTGGACAACATCATGTTTCTAGTCACCTTGGTGTGCTCAGAAAATAAAAATATGAATGATTATAGACTTGGGAGATATTTTACTCATAAGAATTGCTAGGGGTGCCAATAATTGTGGCCAGGGTGTATTAGAGAAAAACCTTTTTTTTCACAATGTGATATTCCCCCCACTTCAAATTGTTTTACTTTAATGAAATGTTGGATTTTTTTTAGATTTTTTAAATAAAAGATCAAAACAAGAAACAATGCAGATTTATTTTTACAGCCGCCTTTGATCATATTTACCAAGGGTGCCAACAACATGGACCTGCCGTGTCTGTAGATATAAATAGCTCATTCTAAGGTAATAAAAACATAACAGTTTATTATGTTAGGTCTTTATACACCTCTGAAGACATAGCTATATGTATATTATATTGCTTTTCTGTCACTTGATCCTCCTTAATATTAAACTTTGCACCTGTTCGTGTCCAATCGTGTTATGGTTGACATTGTTGTTTCTCCTTTGGAAATCGCAACTGAGGAGTGGATGTGTGTGTGAGTTTAATAAAGCATAGAATGGGAACTTTGAACCGGTATTACGAGGTACTTTCAGCATACCATTGAGGTTTAGACAAGTATCTGCACTAGCTTCATCCCAGAGGCTTCTTAAAATTTGAGCAAAGAGGTATAAGTTTATTTTAGACAGGCAGTACGTGAGCAGCGCGTCCCTCTAAAAATACTCAAACTGACATACACAGTAACACACTGTTCTTAAATGAGAACTGGAAGTTGTCCAGATGAACATTTAAGATGAATCTGTTAGCTCTTAATGTTAAATGGTGAAACATTAATGCAAAGATTTGGTATGGACACAGGATGGTGTAAATTTCCCCCAAGCGTTTCGAGTCTAATGGTCTAATCAATAGGACAGAGATCCCTGATGTGGGTTAAACATTCCCGCAGGCTAGTGGAGCTCGGCTATTTTAACCCGATTCCATAGTCAGTAATCATGAGAGCTATCGCGCGGGCCCTGACCCGAGATCAGCCGAATCTCCCCAGATATCATTCATAATGGTAATTGCTCTATTAGAATTCATATTGCTTGCTGTCTTATAGCCGTAATGTGGGAATCCAAAGGGGACAATCAAAGAAGCAAGGGAAAATGGGAAAGAAAGAGGAACGAGATACTGCCCTCTCCAGCATATTACTTATTAAAACAAAAAAGTTGAGTTGGGATGTTATATACAGTACCACCGGTACACAGGCGGGTTTCATTATGTGTCTCCTGAAGTTAATATTGCAGAAAAAACATAATGTTTCTTGAGATTTAATTGTTTTATATCGCACTACGCTGGTCTGAAGAACACTGGCATTTCACTTCAAATAGAAACAACTTTTATGAAATATAAAACGTGAAGGTGCTGTAAGCAATTATTTTAAATGCCACACGTTGATTGTATCAACTACTGACAGATGTCACTTAGGCCACGAACACACTGAAAAGCACATTTTAATGCGTCAACTAGTGGCCGAGTTCGGTTCTGTGTGGAATTTTGGTAAATGCGGTTGTCCCTACTTGCATTTTTTGGGAGTTAATTCGGTAGTAGAATGTGGTGTCTGCATGGCCTTACCGTGCCGGAAGTCATTCATTTTCAGTGTGAGCCGGCAGCGAGCAGCGGCGCGTCTTGGGCGTCGAGGAGAGTTGAAATCTGGTCAACTTTATGGTAATGAGCTATGACGGCGTTTGCCGGCAACCAATCAGAATGTAGAAGTTCACCGCTTGAGAGGATTCCAGAGAACGCAGCCCTGTAAACTATGGTTACGACCACATTAGTTCCGAGCAATGATGTTGATAACTGCTGTGGCGGGTTTCCCTATTATTTACGACATGTCCCTGTTTGCGTACAGGGACATAAATTAAAAAAAGTATTAGTGGACTCAGGGGTCTGAGATTGTTGGTGAGTTGCTGATGTGCACGAATTTAACATTATACATTTTCTGAAAATAAGCAGGAATTTTATGCTAACTTTGGCATGCAAAACAGTGTTATTGCTGCAGAATATTTCTGATCTATTGATATTGGATTCAATGAAAAATAGGTGTTGTAACGTTAGAGAGCTGCGGCAAAACAAGCTTGTTTGTTTTGCGGCCCCTATAAATACAAGATAAGCATTCGATCTACGTCAGAGCGTCCACACATTTTTCTACAGAGTTGTTGGCAGGGCGGCCAGAGCGATTTCTGGCGCTCTCGACGGCGTTGGTGTGAACATACGGTTAGACAAATAAATGTCTTATGAAATCCCACTTGTGTCTGTGAGCACCATAAACAGCTAACATAATAATAATAGCATTTCAGAAAACATAGACAATCCAAAAAATGTCCGATTGGCTGATGTGTCTTTGGCTGGTTTTGTAGGAAATGTCTAATTCAGTTAAAAGTAAATATTTTGGTAGTTGACAAATAAACCATCCATGTGTCCGGTTGGTATGACAGACAAAAAGAAAGAAAAAAGAGTTTATTTGCAAAAACAGATTTTCAGAAATCATGCTTTTTATTGTGCATTTCGATAATAATAATCTATCATAAGGAATTTTTAAACCTCTCCTCTAATTAACATTTACATTTAGTCATTTAGCAGACACTTTTATCCAAAGCGACTTACAGAGAGTTTAGGAAACAGTAAAGCGATATTTCGTACAGGGGCAATAATACAATAGTCTCTACAACACTACCTATTGATAGAAAGAGAGAGGGTTATTTTTATTTTATTTTTTGGAATAGTCAATTATATTTGCACACAATTCAGAATCACACGTCCTTACACACACATAAAATGTCACTAGTAATGTGAATTTCATTGGTTAATTCTTCAGCAGTCTGCAGGTAATGATATAACAGTGGAGAGAGATAACAGCATGTCGCATCAGAACGCGTTTGTGATTATTATTGATGGATTTTTACACGTATTTATGCACGTGTGTGTGAATGTCATTGTGGATGTCCTTTGGGGAAGTGCGCACGTGTTTGTGTGTGTGTGTGTGTCCCCGCCGGGACTCGTCCCATTAGTTGAGTAATTAAGATAAATGAGTTTTTAATTGCAGGATGACGTGTGTTAATGATCTAGAGACTACAGATGACTGTAGTCTCTCTCTCACTCTCGTCTCTCACCGTGTCTCTCGCCCTTTCTCCGGGAGGTCTGATCACAGTGGCGTTGATGTTATTATTTACTGTCAAATTACTCCGCTCTAGCTCAGACCTGAATCTATCCGGTAATCTAACAACCTGACCTGGAACGCCATGATGTCTTTTGATCATGTGCAAGTGTACAGTACATTTGTATGCATTTAGCAGACACTTTTATTTAAAACAACTTTATTTAGTGTATGCATGAAAACAGGCTTGTGTGAAAATGTAGTTTGGTTAGTTTATGGGTTTCGTTAAAAATGAGTATATTAACAAGCATAGTTTTGAACAAGATTCAGTTTCATGGATCACATGGAGAGTTTTAAGTGTGTGTGTCTGTGTGTGTGTGTGTGTGTGTGTGTGTGTGTGTGTGTGTGTGTGTTTAATCCACAGTTGCACAACCTCAGGACCAGCACTGTGTATCTACAGTGTGTGTTTGTGTGTGTTTCAGCATTTGTGTATGTGAGGCAGACATGCTTATGAATCTCTCTTGCCCATTGAATCCATTATAAAGCGCCAAGGGAAAACGGTGTCCTAAGTTTTAGCCCAGCAGGGTTCATGAACCGCGGCGGTACTCACAGATCCTCCTCACAGCCCCTCCAGCTACGGTGGCTTTAAAGGGCCAAAGTTAAAGCCTCATTAAATCACCCCGGCCTTTCAAAAGCAGAGCTCCCGAAAGGAAAATGATCTACATAGCCTTGTTATTCCTGTGACACTGAAGCCAAACGTTACCATGGAAACCTTATGGAAAGTCCTGAAGTGCTTCTACGGAGTTCTTTTATGTGGGGAGCTGGACCCACTGAGATCCAGTTTGGGAACATCTCACGACTTTTAGGAAAGATGACCCATACACAGATATATAAGAGCCTTCAGATGATATAAAGAAGACATATTTGTTGAATATGTGAAAAATAATATCAATTAACAACCTTACAAAAAACAAGTGCACTTTAAGTTCATTTTAACGAGTATACTTAAGTAACAATTTAGTATTTTTAATTATGTTGTGTCTTAAGTGTACTAATATCAGTGTGCTATTTTAATGTTACTTGAGAATAAATGAGTCTATAAAAGTATACGTTTATAGTGTGCTTTAAATTGAACAGTAGTAGTCTTTGAGTACACAACTAGTTTACAAATATGTTTCTTGTTTCTACTGCTATACTATACTAAATATACCATAAGAGAACTTATTGGTGTACTAGTTTACTTGTTCAAGCACATTTTTAGTTTATGAAAGTATGCTTTGAAGTATTCTCTCAGTAAACTACAACTATTTATATATTTTTTATACTGTAAGTGTCTGTAATTTTTTTTTTAAGTAAACTTAACGTCATTCTTATAGAGCGCTTTGCAAGATGTAAACACTGGTCTGGTTTAACATTTTGATTTGGTTATAAATGTCCTGTTGATCGCATTGTCTTCAAACTTTGTGTATTGCTAAAAAAAACAGGAAGTTCCTCTGGACCACCATTAAACCAGCTCTGTTTAGCGCCAATTTCATTGGTTGGCCAGTTATTTACGCAACATGTCAAACCCAAAAACGAACCAGAGACTGTTTTTTTTTTTAATGACGGTATTATGCCTGCCGTTTTGAGCGTCGGTGTGCACATTTCTCACATTGCCTCTTGTTTCATCATGAGGCATTAAACGTTGGACGATTATCGTCCCGGTGTGTATAAGACTTTACGTTTAGGCATTTAGCAGACGCATTCATCCAAAGTGTGTAGAGTAGGTATATATACACTGCAGAAGTAGTAAGTGTAGTATGGTAGTATGCTATTATAGTATAGACACTAAAAGCTTTCTGCAGTCACTCACTGTCTGTGTGGAGTACTTAAAAAGCCATTACCCATTCATGCACGAGTCTGCTCACCAAAGCATGACCTGTGAAATCCACCTGCAAAGATGAAGAAATAAAGAGCAGCTTACATCCTTTATTTTGCCATCTAAGTCTGATCTTAATACGGTCTTGTCACTCTCTGAGCTTAATGTCGTCCACTGAAGTGAAAAGAAGCGAGATTCAGAAACATCATTACTTGCTCACAAGACGCTACATGCCTCAAACTTTCTGCTGCTTCTGTTTATCTTGCTATGAATCGATTATTTATTACACTTCTGTATTTAATTCATCCAAAACTACTTCCTTTCTAGATAATTTTATCCTTAGGTGTGGCATGTTTTTTTTTAAACTTTTTATATCAAATTTAAAATGATATTGTGAAAACGTATTTCTTATTGACCTACATCGATTTTTTTAGCTGCCATCACTAGCATTTCTTTGGGGTCATGCAAATCTAGTTTACTTTACGTTTACAGATATTTTCATTCATTTATTCCAAGAAACCTCACGTAGTTCTTATGTCCTCACACACAGAGTCACAAGGCCGAAACGTAAGGTTCAATAAGTCAAATCATCTGTGGATCTTGTTTAAAGAATGCGGTTGACACTTTGAGCAGAGAGATCAAAGTTTCCAATCTATCTCTCAGGGTTTGATTATTCCCCTCGAGCCTTGAGCTTCAGATCAATAGTCAACCCTGTGACCTGGGTTACAATAAGCTCCAGTTGATAAAAGAATGTGTGTCTGTGTGTGTGTGTGTTTAATTTCAGATGAGACTGCTGGTGTGTATATTACATGAGTGTATGTGTGTGTGATGGGGTTGTCAGATGGGTCACTCCTCTGGCCTGTGGAAAAGACACAGAACACCTTTTATTTTTTATTCATTTCTGACACAATATACAGACAGCTGGACTTCACTTTTGTCTTTTTTCATTACTGTTTTTTAAATTTGGTTATTTTAATGGTTCTGGAAAATTGCATTTGTCTACCAGTTTAGTTTAAAAAACACAGTGGCATGTGCTTAAAATATGTGATGTCTTTATCCAAGTTAACGTAAGCATTGTTCTGATAGCCGGTAGGCATCACAACAACATTCTGTTAGGTTTGCATCATCGAAAGGTTCATTGTTTCCCATGATCTATATGCAACATGTGTGCATTTTTATTATAAACAAAAGATTATAAAAGGAAAAGAAACCTTTAGATGACCTGACTCACAGAGTTTTGAAGAGATAACAATGACAGCAGTGTTGTTAGATGCAATTTTCTAACACTATTTATTTCTGATTATTTATTACTGTTTTGTTGATCTCATTGTTTCACGACAGTCTGCTGAGGGGAGTAAATGCATTCGAAAATCTTTCTAAACTCAGTCTGTTTGCTCTTCCTTAAAGTTGCTAAAAGATTCATTAAGGAACCCAAGTCGTTAGACTCCACAAAGCTTTATTGACTGCCACCGTGACATTTAATATTGTCAAGTGTTATTGGATTCTCACATGCTACAGATGGATGGAATCTGTGAAACATGTCATGTGAAAAATAGACTAACATAATTCTTAGGGTTCTGTAATATGATTGGAAATATGTGTCGTTGTTAAATAGCCAATATCTGCACACCTGTGACCTTACATCAGCTGAATTCTATCGTTCTTTGTTTTTATGGTTGGCTTTTACAGCTACTGTAAATTGTGACTGCCATGTCTATAAATAGACCATTGAAATCTGTGTTTGATAGATCAGTGACACGCGTTTAAAACATTAAAAAGTTTTGGCCTCATTTTGTATGATCGTTCGCTGTGTAAGTTTAAGCTGTGATTGTCACTCTTGTAGAAGGTATAGAGTTTGTATTTGATCTCGCTGCCAGGATCTGTTCTGCCACTTCAAGTAAAGGATTGTTGCTAATCTGAATTCTGCAGTTGTTATCCGAGAGCATTGACTGGATTATGTCATATAATCCATAAAACAGCCTTTCATGCCAAATGGGATCCAATAGCATTTCTGGCATATAAAAGCAGAGAAATAATGTGAATGTTTGTTGGTTTAACGGATGCTATGGATGGTCTGTGTGTGGTTTGTTCATTTTTAGGATTTTGTTAATTGTATTGCTCATCGACTTTTGTTCGCGCACGTCTTGTTTTATTAATTTTCAGTTTTGATTGTCTTTATAGATTAAGGTAATAAATACTCCATTACGTGCAGTAAGCTAGAAAATGATAATATAACTGAAATGTTAGCTGAACCTATGAATGACTTTTAGTTTTAGGGCAGCCTTAGAAAAGTTCTTCTTCGGTCTCTGTGAAAGGATTGATGTGTATTTTTATAAATTGTTGTAATTTACAATAAGTAAGCATAGGAAAATATGAAAATTAATAATGATGGAGAATTAGAGTTTCTAGTGGAAATGTGTAGTGCTGGCAACCCCCTTTATTATTTGTTGAATCTTTATTTTATTATTTTTTTTACCAAAATTTTGATGTGTTTTAGGTTTGTGTTTAGATGTTTTGTTTATATGTCGAGCATAATATTTATATTCTTTGCTATTAAGAAAACCAAATAAATTATTAAAAAACTAAAATATTTAGAAGTATTTCTATCTTAGGCAAACTTACATTATAAATGGTTTCAAAGCAACAACATAAACAAACGTTTTTGTGGCTCGAACAGAAAGACGTTGGGAAGTGAGCTTCATGTTGATTAAGTTGTTAAAAGAAAAAAGCTAATAGAAGTGAATCAGCTCATCTTGCTTGAATAAAATCTGTTGTCAGATCTGTGTTGGTGTGTCTGTTTTTCATTCAGATCATTCGTTTATTGTTGTTTGTTGCCTGACGTTGAAAGCATTACCTTTTATACTCATTGTATTTGTTAAATCAAGGCTATTGTTAACATGTATTTGTTCATTTGAAAGAAAGCGTATAGATTAAATAGTGTGTTATGTAGGATTGGCGATGTGGTTGACCACTATCACCTTATAACAAAAGAATGAATATAAATGTGTGTCGTGTAAAATAAAGTGTGTTGGTATTGTGCCTGTGTGTTACCATCTCATTTGTTGCAGCGTTGTTTCATGCCTCCAGAGTGTGTACGTCCGTATGGGCCGGATTTATCCGCATGTCACTCGAGACCGAGGTTATGATATTTTTCCTAATGCTCTGAAATTATTCTCATTAAAAAGACGCACTCATAACACAGTGCATTAGCCTGCAGGAATCACAATCATTTAATCATCTAAACTCGGAACGGATCCCAAACCCTCAAATTACGTCCCACAACATCACAGTTTTCGGCTGCTTTTGTACCGTCGTGCGGTGACTTAAACTTTGAAAGAGAGCGAGTGTGTGTGCCGTTTGTCTCATCACACACAACAGATTATGCACTCGTCTTTTTCTCATAATAGCTACACATGTTTGAGTCCCTCTCTCCCTTCATCTCTTACCATGAGGAATTTTTTTTAGAGAAAGAGAGAGAGAGAGAAGTGCACATGCATAAACACAATGTGAATATTTTATGATGTTTTAATTTTTGTTTTAGTTACAGCATCAGTTTCTTCAATTCACTTTTATTTATATAGCGCTTTTTACAATGTTGCATTGTTTCAAAGCAGCTTTACGGGAGCCAAAACAAACCAAAAAGTTTGTATTAGTAATAAAAATTAAAATAGCTCTCAGTCTCGCTGTTGGTTATTGGGGAAGATTGCATGTGCTGAGCTGGGATGATCAGTCTCAAGTATGAAGGTTTATATACTCGGAGCACTTCATTCCCAAAAGTCACATACACATTTGTTTTTATGCATTGTGGCATAGAGACAGATTGTCCCATAGACTAGACCTATATAAGATCTGAATATATATACTCTACACACACCTTTCTGCATTCCACCTTCATGTCATTGGTGCAGCATGAAGTTGATATTTCTGGACACTCAAACAAAGCAATGTTTTGAAAGTGCCACTTGGTTCACGCTCTTGAGAATCTGTTTTTGCATCTATGTGACATTCTTTACACACCGTATTTGTGTGCGTACATGTGTTAGGCATTGTCTGTATCTGACAAATGTCTGTATCTAAGGGTTGGAAAACATAAATGTGTGTGTATTGTCAAGTTTGGTTCTCCACAGGTGTGGGTGACAGGTGATGGGGCAGTGGTCCGTATAGTCCACGGCTGTCGCAGTATATTGGCAGTTTGGTCAAGCCACTGAAGCACACAAAGCAATTTAGAGCCATCATGGCTGCTTTGAGCCCTCATGGATGACCAGTCTCAGAGCAGCTGTCAATCAGCACTCTCTGTTACTCTGATTGGACCGTGCGCAGTCAGGGGGAGGGACACAATGAGCTCTGTACCAGCTGGCCCAGATATTTAGCCTTAGTCTTTAGCCTTTAGCCTTAGTCCAGATATTTAGCCTTAGAGTTTTTGGGCAGAACTTGCTTGCTGGATTTTTGACCTTGTACAGTATATACGTGACTGAATCAATAAATGAATGAACAGATTAATGGACGAATGAACGAACTCAAAAATGAACAGTCTAGCTTTTATTGCCAAGCATGCTTGCGCACAGAAGCTTTAAAAGCGGGGAAAGACAGATAACTAAATTAAATAAAGTAAATCTATATAAAAAAAACACAAATGTTATTTTTTACACAATAAAATAATATTAATACAAAAAAATACATACATATAAATATTTCTATTGATGTATGGTTTTTTATTATAGGACAATATTTGGCCGAGATACAACTATTTAAAACTCAGGAATCTGAGGGTGCAAAAAAATCTAAATATTGAGAAAATCGCCTTTAAAATTGTCCAAATGAAGTCCTTAACATAGCATATCACTCAACATAATAAAGTTTTGATGTAGTTACGGTAGGATATTTACAAAATATCTTCATGGAACATGATCTTTACTTCATATCCTAATGATTTTTGGCATAAAAGAAAAAAGGCAAATTTTGACTCATACGATGTATTTTTGGCTATTACTACAAATGTTCTTGTGCTACTTAAGACTGGTTTCGTGATCCAGGGTCACATATATGTATGTAAAAGCACAGATACAAATGTGACATACAGCAAATGTGCAAATCTTGTGTTAAAAATTATATTTATTTATATATATAATACCTCTATAAAACTTTGAAATTCCTAAAATGAAGATTTGGCAAGATGATTTTTTTGTGAACTGTCCCTTTAAGCTTGTCTCCTATCTCATTTTTGTTGTTGCCTTTCTAAAATAATATTGCACAGATGATTAAAAAAATTTGAATGATTCATTTTTTTGCATGTTTACCTGTGTAAGGTAGTGCCCGAGAGAGTGTGTGTGTGTGTGTGTGTGTGTGTGTGTGTGTTTGTGTATCTGTGCACGACTGACACATCTCTAGCTACACAAACACACAGTCACATCTGCCAGGACTCAATTTGTCCCCTCAACAGCACTCCCCTCCTCTCTCCACCTTTTGGCCCCAATCCTCCATAATTACCCAGAGGGCTGTGCTTCCTCCCTCGCTTGCAGTGGCCCCACAGTCACCCCATTCTCTGGCCAACAATGGACTGGCACGGGCCCAGTACGCAGTGACTACAGACAGGTCTGGCATGAGGTTAATCTCCTGTGCCCCGGCCTCTGTCAACATGCCCACACGCTGCCCCTGTTTATAACACTAGCGTGCTAAGCTGCGACGCTGTTACAGCGGACCTGCAGCAGGAGAGCTTCATGAAGCTGTAAGGGTGTGTGTCTTGGAACATGGGAACCGTGGAACTGGATTGCAGGTGTCTTGAGGAAACAATTATAAATGTTTAAAGGGATATTGTACACCAAAGTGAAAATTCTGTTATCATTTGCTCACTCTCATGTCATTCCAAACCTGTATGACTTTGATATGTATTTTGATATTTTGGTGACCAAACAGCAGGACGTCATTGACTTCCATTGTATGGACACAAAATCTCTGAGACATTTCTCAAAATATCTTCTTTGGTGTTCCAGGTTTTGAGCAACATGGGGATGAATAAATGTTTTTTAATTCTGGTTATTTGTCAGCCACTAAAGTTGTTTTACTTCATAGGATGATATACAATCTATTGCCCAGCATTTGTGTATACATAATAATTAATTTAACTTAATTTAATTTATTAATCAACTAGTCAGAAATGCAGTTGACAGGTAAATGTTTACCTTATGTAAAGGAATTGCTACGTTTTATTTTGCGCCAAAAGTCTGATAGCCGGTTAAATTATGTGTCTAATTTAATAATGCAGAAACTAAATCTTTCAGATCTCCATTGATGCTGCATGTGATATATTTCAGAGCTTTAGTTCAATTTCTGACCTGAATCTTTTACAGCTCTATGAAAATGTTGACGTGCGTTGGCGTGCACTTGGCATGTTGAGTTGCTGCGGTTTGAATCTGGCCTGCATCTCTATTTCTATTTAAGATCTGTAACTTTTTTTGCTAAAGAAATAAACAAAAATCAAGTATTTTAAAGTACATTCTGTGTTTAAAAAACACATAAAGATACGTACAATAAGTAACCAGCAATGTTATTTTTCAAACAGACATGATATAGAGGCAAAAGTTACACATTGGATCTATTTTTAAAAATATTACCATATAATTTTTTTCGACCTTCTAAGAAAGGGAAACGTGGAACATTTTGGCAAGGATATTAAGAGTTGTTCACTGTAATTTTTAATAAAAATGAAATACCCGACATCAGATGTTACATCACTGGATGGATAATATTATAATTAGCAATTTTTAAAGCCACTACATTGAATTTTTCACACCCTCCAATTCCTCCACTCGCTGACAGCCTAATGAAATTATTCACTAATTCACGGCTTGTCCACTAATTTGTTGCCTGACTGACTTGATAGATGCGACAAAGCGTGGCTATCTGCCGCACAGGTTCGCTAACCCGTAACCGTGAGCTAATTTGTGTCGCTCTGTTAGTACGGCTAAGATCAAGGCTGGCGACGCACCTCTTGTAGTAAATCAGTCTGAAAGCGGGAGATAGCAGGCGGCGCAGGAACAGAAGCTGAGGGCAGTGAACGTCTCGTTCCTCTTCTTTGGTGTGCTTCAGCTAATCTCAGACGTCGAGATGACGGACTGTGACTTTAATTGATTTTACAGCTCCTTCACATGCTGAAGGTAAACAAGTGCTGTCTGGGAGGCAGGGTGTCAACACCAGCAAGGTTGTGTCTTTAAATGAGGAATATTTCAGGAAAGCCCTTAAGTGTGTGGCGTGTATTACATGGAAATGTAAAAGGGAAAGAAAAAAAAGATAGTCATGGCTTAGCTGGTTTTGAGGTACTCGTGGAGTAGATAACATCGTAACACAAATAACACCTTAATCCCAGACGTTGATTTGGTTCTACAGTTTAAAGCGTGTATCCAAAATGAAGACACATGGTTGAAGGATGAGTAAGAGGTTAAAAAGAGAGGAATTGTGATGTGATGCGAGAAGTTGTGTTAGAATACAGCATTACATTATTAAAATATTTAAAAAAGGAGGTATCATGCACAGAGAGAAAAATATATTACATTTGTATTATTTCTGTTTTAGTCAGTTTACTGAATCTAAATAAAAATGAATTTGGGGTAACACCTCAATATAGGGGGCATTTCTCACTATAGTTGTTATTAGCATGTCTATTTTTGGCATATTGGCTGTTTATTAGTACTTATAAAGCACTTATTCTGCATGACCATACTCTACATCCCTAATCCTACCCAATACCTAAACCTAACAACTAACTTACTAACTATTAATAAGCAACAAATTAAGAGTTTATTGGGGAAAAAGTCGTAGTTAATGCTTTGTTAATGGCGAGAGTTGCCCCCTATACTGAAGTGTGACCGAATTTTGAAGACAAAAATTTTACTGAGACTTATTTCTTTTTCTAGTTTGTTTTATTTAAAACCTGTTTTTTATACCTAATGCTATGTTTTTATCTTGACGACTGTATAATGAAGAAAAAAGCATCCAAAATTAGCCAAGGATAGATGTATTAAACAAACAGGAACTATATCAATGCATCTTATGATGAGACCTTAAGAAGCTGCTGGATAAAGTGCACAAAGGTTTTTTTTGTTAATTCATTTTTTTGCCTAAAATATAACACAGCTTCTTTTATTTTTACTTTTATTTTGTCACAATTTATTTTCCAAAGTTACATTTGTGGTATTAAATATTTTTGATGAGTTTACTTATTCTGCCAAAATGTGGAAAATATTACACTAAAAAGTAATTGACTCAATTTTATGGTTTGGATCCAATAAAAAGCATATTTTTAATTTATCTAATAGATTAGTATTTCCATTACATGGTGAAATGCAAGGGTTTTCCCAGCAGTCTCCACCAGCGGTCATGTAATTAAACAGCATGTGTCTGCAGCTGTCCTCCTCATCCTCTGGTGTGTCTGTCTTAAGCTGCTGTGGGTGAACTCTCTTAGCTGATGGCTTTCAGTGGATTAAAGTGGCTGAGCTATCTCGACTCCCACAGAGCTCCACTCGCTCAAACTCTTCTCTTTATTCTCTCCATCAACTTCGGCCGAGCTTGATTTCTCAAACAGAGAGAATTCTCTCAGCTGTCACTTTGTGTGTTGATGAGATGTCAGTCTCTGTGGGGGAGAGTTTTGTTCTGTCGGGCAGAACGCAGCATCACTCCGCTCTTCTGAAGAGAGTGTTTATCTGACACTAATGTACCAGCTCAACTCTTAACTGTTCTTCATACACTTAACCTGCACTGGCGTCTAGTTAAAGAAAAGAAATATTAGTTCATTACTCATACCTGTGTAATTTTTGTTCTTGTAATAATTTAATGTACTGTTATTTAATAATTTAAAAATGTAATTGTATTTTTATTTATTTATTTATGTAGTAGTATTAATCTAACTCACATTCACACACATTATCCATACACTATCTAAAACATATATTATATTATAAATATTAATGCGGTCACACATTAGAATAGGGATCCATTCTAACTATTAACTACGACTTTTGCCTCAATAAACTTCTAATTACTGCTTATAAGGTAGTTTTTAGGTATTGGGTGGGGGATGTAGAATAAAGTCATGCAAAATAAGGCATTTATATGTGCTTTATACATATTAATATACAAGCAATATGCATGTTAATAAGCAAGTAGTTCATGATGAATTTTTGTACTGTAATATAAAGTGAAGCCATTAATGGTCGCACTTTTAATGCTACTACTTTATAATAATAGTAATTTAGGCATTCCATATAACAATTTCCCAAAAATCTGAAAAAAAAGGATAAAAACAAAGGGTAAAAATGACATATGATTAAAACACAATAAAAAAGCAATTTCTGTATATTTATTCTTCTGGATTACTTTTCGGGTAAATATTACAAGTTTTTTTTTTTTTACTTGTTTTTGTCCATTCTGGTCACTATGACGTGTCATTGTGAAGAAAAATGTTCTTTGTCTTTTGTATTTTATGAAAACCTAATTTATGATAATATATATATATGAATCATAAATAACCCCACAAGGGTTTTCTGACACTGAGGTGAGTAAATAATGGCAGAACTTTGATTTATTTGGAGAACTATTGCTTTAATTTAGACGCGCAAGCTAACCTATGTGACCGTTCGACATTTCATTGACTCATCTGTGAGAATATATAGTCCATATATTCTCAACCCACCACCATGTTTTGAACCCACAACCCTTGTAATACTAAGCCCATGAATATTGCCTCCTCACAACGCCCTCGGAATGACTCCGCATCTACCTTAAGAAATATATTTGCATTGCCGGATCAGGATTATTATCAATTTTAAATCAACCTGCTGTCAGTGGTCATACTCAGTGAACAGCCAAACATGCAAATTTGAATGAATCAATCGTGTCGACGCGACTCGCAGCTGCCCGTTTGGTCTCTCGCTGGGCATTTGGGGAAGTGAATTAAAGGAGGTTTTCTAATTGGCTGCCGATGCCCAGAGGAGTCAATATATTCATGGTCGTAGACACACGCGCGTACGCTCGGTTCAAGCGCTCTCAATCAATCTGGGTATTCCCATTGTTTGATTTCCATTACGCATGTGGTTCAGATTGCTTTCTGAGTGTAGAAATCACGACTATCTCTGCAGGGCGACTCTGAGTCGCTCTTGCATGCGCAACAAGCTCCGTCTCGATCCAATACCGATGCTGCGATGATGTGACTGCGTCCGGTTTAGCATAACAATAGCGAACACACGAGATGAGATGGGCCTGATTGAAGAATGAGAGTTTGAGTGTCTGAGAATGGGGAGGAATGATGGGGAAGTGGTTGAATGTGAGAATATAGAGGTGGAGAAATGAATGAACTGTTAGGTGGAGCATTATGGAATAGAAATGAGGAGGAAGGAAGGATGAAAAAGTGGTGATCTAATAATGTTTAGTACATGATTTTATAAAATAAGAGAGGTGAAGGTGTCGCAGAACAGTTTTATATTGTTCTTTCCCTGCCGTCCATCTGCTGGACTTCATTTGCGTGCATTAACAGCAGATGTTAGAAATAGATCGAAAGAGAAAAATATGAGAATAAAGGAAGAAAATAGGCTGGTGAGATGAACATTATAGAGAGTAACCTTTACTCCTGAAGTTTAGGGTTGATATTTATTTTTGTATATGCAATGACATAATATAGTGCATATACCTTAATTTCTAGGACTTAACAGATTCCTTCTTTGTAAATGCACAATTTTAAAGTTAAGGACAGTCCTCATCGGAGGTGAGGTTAAATGTGCCGCTCGAGGGCAGAATGATGATCAGGGAGATCAGTAACCCTCCACCTCATTGATTGCCTCTGAGGACTTTGACCTACGACCTTTGGCCTCAGATGTTTCAGAATTTTACAATCACAATGAATGTCAAAGTTAACTTTTGTGTTTCATGTGGAAGAATGCAATGCAAACAGAAGCATCTTTTGACCGAGGCTGGCAATCATACAACCAAAGACCATTTTTAGGTTTTCTGAATTTATTGGTATGTGTTTAGGTAAAATTATTATTTTTGTTTTATTCTGTGAACTACTAACAATATTTCTCCCAAAGTTCAAATAAAAATATTGTTTCTATTTGCATTTATTTGCTGAAATTGAAAACAGGTAAAAAATAACACAAAACAAGATGCTCTGTTTTTCAGACCTCAAATACTGCAAATAAAACAAGTTCAAATTTACTTGCATGTATTTATGAAAAGTTATTTATGTGATTTTATCACAGTTTTCATGTGTCTTGTCATGATGTCTGTCTTTCACATTGCTGTTGGATGACTTTGTCACTCCTAAAGTTTGACTTTGTTGAAATTCAACAGACACTGGACTGGAATGACCAACATCTAGAAATGTTGATTAAATGATTTTTTTTCACTTAATTTTACAGTCTGAATTACAAACTTTCTCTCTTTAAATGAATAAATAATTTTTAAATCACACTCTTTTTCGTTCTGTTCATCAGGTAATACCAACAG
Source organism: Oreonectes daqikongensis (assembly GCA_026939265.1). NCBI lineage: Eukaryota > Metazoa > Chordata > Actinopteri > Cypriniformes > Nemacheilidae > Oreonectes > Oreonectes daqikongensis. The sequence goes on from JAOTQM010000542.1 coordinate 31,188, forward strand.
CATGTTTGCCTTGGACTACATCAGCGGATCTCTGACGGTGAGCGGACAGCTGGACCGGGAAAACCCACTTTACTCGTCTGGATTCACACTCACTGTGAAGGTGAGACTCGGATGCAAATGCTGTAATGTGTGTTTGATGGTCCTAAAAGGAATGGGAATGATCAATTCAAAAAACTTGAGACTAAATGGTTTTGATGGTGAATGTTTTAGGAAATGCATTCATCAACAGAATGACATGCCGAAATATTTGGACAGTATTTCCAGCAAGTCTCATGAATCTGCTGTACCAAAGCAAAGAAAAATTGTGTTTCAGTTTTCACACTGAATCAGATGCGATGAGAGGGTTAGACTGGCAGCAATTAAATTTCAATTTGAAGACAATGAATACATATAATGTATACACAACGTATGGACAAGGCAGTAACAAACATACAGGGCCAGTTGCGTTGTCTTATTCTCACAACACTTACGGCACAATTATTATTTTATATATATATATATATTTATGGGTTATTTTTGCCTTTATTGAACAGGACTGTACGTACAGGACAGAGAGGACAGAAAACTATAGGGTGGAGAGAGGGGAATGGGTGAATAAATGATGACAGATTTGTAATATTTTGGTGAACTATTAATTTTTAAATCATTTAAGACTTTGTAAACCTGACCCTGTATATGATTAAACTCTACTAATGCATTACTAAAGCCATGATATTATAATATTCACTTTAGAAATAAAATAAAGGGTTTGTTCTTTGTAGACTCACCTCTTTGCTGTACTGTACAGCGTTGGGAACTCGGCCAAATGCATTATTGATCCTACAGTAGATGTTTGCAGAGTTTGACTGTAATTTATCGAGCCATTTACTCCCATTGAACACATCGCGAGCGGTGTGTGAGGAGATCGCACTGACCCGAGAGCTTTAAATCCACCTTTAAACATGATAACCACACCAGACTTTTATTCTTAACAGGCATAATGCAGAATAGGAGAAGTGATTTATGCTCATATAAGTTTTAATATACGCATTAATTCTTCTAGATTTTAACAGCTTCATCAATGCAGAGCATTAACTCAAATTATCCCTGAATTGAATTAATTTCAGCACTTTCATTATTCATTTACTGTAACATATTTCGTTTGGCGGGATTGAAAGCAAGGCTGGGAAGACCCAATTCAGTGCTTCTAAATGGGTTGGTGGAGATGTTGATGATGTCACAGACAGCACATCCAAGTATTATGGCACAAATAAAAAATATCTTGATTGAGTTTGATTGTTCTTCTTTCACTTGATAAAAGTTTGCCAGATGCCCAGATTGACATGGACATTAAAGTTCCATCAGAAAAGAAAATATGACCCAGACTTCATTAAATAAAAGGTTTTAGTTGCTTATTACTGCTGCCCTTCTGAAACCTCGTATTGGCATATTTGGTGTTTTTCTGTGTTCATATATCATTATTATTAGTCACGCTTTATGTTTGTCGCTGGGTTTTGCAGATATCTAACCAACAAAAAGTATGAATAAGTGCTTGTCGATTTTGAAGTATTTAAATGATTAAATACTGTGGTATCAGTGTTTTTAAAAAGTTTTGAATTTGGACATTCAAGGTTTCAGAAGGACAGCTTAAAGGTTTATCTCACTGATGCATTTTGAATATCGTCGCTGTTGTGTGTAAACCGTATAACTCACTTTTTCATTATTTATATATTTTTCATAAATCATTTCTGTTGGTCACCCTTCGTTTTGTTTGTGGGTGTTGCAAATATTTAACGAAAGAGTATTAAGCTTGTTAACTTTGACAACACAGTGTTTTTTTTCTTTCAAGTATCAGTTTTGGAGATCCGAGGTGTTCACCCAACAATGACACTGTGTTATTTTAATAATTAGCGTATTTGAAAAACAAGTTGGGAATTACTGACCTTGTGATCTGTTAAACATGATTAAATATCACAATGTTAGTGAATGTTACTATAATTTGTTATAAAAATAACATTTAGATAATAAGTATGATAGTCAGTTTTGTGTCTTTAGTCTTTGTGTTTTTGCAGTTTGAATTCTGTGATCCCACACATTTTTCACACCCTTCTACAGCTTTAACCCGTGGGACTGAGTGACCATGTGACAGAAACTGTGTGTGTGTGTGTGTGTGTGTGTGTGTGTGTCATGTCATCGTTATCTCTGTCCCCCGCTGACAGTTCCAGGGCCAAACGCTGAGTGTGTGTGTGTGTTTTAATGTCCCTCAAAACCTGAGCGATGAAAATTCTTTGTTCCTGCTTTTCCATCTCGGAGAGCTCACTTTAGCAGAGGCCTTTGGGCGTCTCTCTCTCTCTCTCTCTCTCTCTCTCTCTCTCTCTCTCTCGCACACGCGCACGCATAAACACAAACACACCTTTGCCTCCTCTTGAGGGTTGGTAAAGAAGAAGATGATAAAGAAGAACGAAAAATAAGGACAGACACTTGGTTTTGAGACCACATGTGTGCTTCTGTCAGTCTGAATTCAGATCCAGAATCTGTTTTGCAAGGATCATTTTCACAGTTAATTGTTCCTCTGGGTCGCTGTACGGCACAATAGTTACAATTAGATGTTTACTTATTATTGGAGCCACTTTCGCTTTTGTATGTGTGTGTGTAATTTTATATATATTCCCATCCTGACAGTTTCATAAATGTGCTTTGGGTTCTTCTGTTCTGTTATAAACCGCAGCTATAGTTTCTAAATTGAAATCAATGTTTGCCGCAAAAATTGAAACTTGAAGCAATAGCGAGAAACCATCCAAAATATTCATAAGTTATAGATTTTCATTATCTGTTTCTCCCTCCCCAGTCTTTGCCTCTTTTTTATTTTACCCCATCTTCTTTCTCTCTCTCTTATTGGTGGCAATATTGATTTTGAGTGGAAAGTAATAAAACTAATTTCTCAACTTCACAGAGTTTGTATAAGCTGGAGTACATTGGGATGGAGGTCAGCGCATTCATTATAGGACGGGACGGGCAAAAGGGTGTAAAACGACACCATTCTATGATGAACCTGACCTGTAGCATCGCCCCACCTCCGTCCTCAATTCATCCAGCATCCCTCCATCACAAAACACTATTATTCCTTTTTATTCCCATCTGTTTCAAACTCACAAAGAGAGAAAGAGAGAGACCAAGAGAGGCAGGAAAGTGAGCAATTGTTTCCTGTCGATAAGACTTGTTCATCCTAAATGTTATTGTCTGGGTCTGTCGTGCTCCGCTGGCCTCTGCGTGCCCCCACTTACCGCAGACCTGTGGGATTTCTCCCAGAATCCTCCCTTCTGATTTAATAAAGAACAAATGGAAGAGATTGAGGTCTAAACGTTAACGCGACTTACTGCCAGTTTCCCTCTATTATCACATCCGTCTACTCTCATTTGTCTCCCGCTGGTGGGAACCGAGACCGGGTTCTTTTTCAGAACTGGTTCTTTTTCTTTGGGAGTGAATGATTTCATGACATTCTGTTAAATTTACTTTTATTTTAATTTATCGTTTATTTTTATATTTTTTATTTATTTTTAGCAATTTATTCATTTTGCAATTGTTGATCTATTTATATTATTTATTATTCCTTTATAATGTTTTATAATGTATAATTATATGTATAATTTGTTTTATTTTATTTGAGCTTAATTAAAAAAGCTGATAAAACATCTTGTAAAAAATTATGAAATTCCTTCATTTCAGTTCTGTAAACTCCACTTCCTCTCATTGAAATCGAGCATCCTGTGGGCTAAATCGAAAGGAAAGCAAAACAAATGGACAGAATGTGTTTGAGCTCTTTTATACATTGACACGATAGGTTAAACATATACTGGGATTGAAATAGCTCTTTCTGTTTCTCTCCAGGCTACTGAACTGAATGACGACCGCTCGCCCTCGTCTGCCACCGTCATGACCACCTTCACCATCCTGCTGATCGATAAGAACGATAATCCTCCCAGATTTAACAGCTCTGAATACCGCGTCCTCATCCCTGAGCTGGCGCAGGTCGGCTTCGCTCTCCCTCTTTTCATACAGGTTGAAGACAAAGATGAGGTGAGATACTGTACACAACACACATTAGCACCTCAATCCCCTGGATGAAACACACATTGATTATTCAGCATACAAATATTTATAATAATATTATATATAGTCCAGATTTTCTAAACATTTGTCCCAGCTCACGGCCCGTATCTGTAGCTCTGGAACGAGAGCGAATCGGTCAGGTGTCAAGCCTTTCTCACCTGTAACATCTCCGCTCAACCCCTGTCAGTCAACATTGTGAAAGTGCTCCAGTCAGCAGCGTCTTCACATAACTCAATGCTAATTCTTTTAGATTTGTAAGCAGTTTTTGACATTGTCAGTCTGAAACTTTTGATCTGTAAACTGGCTGAGATGGACATTTTTTATAGTCAGCACATTTCTAGTTTGTATCGTATGTGAATCACAAGTCAGATGAAACGGCTTCACTTCTCGGTAAATGATGCCATAGAAGAACCATTTTGGCTTTATGTTTCCAGAACCCTTATGTTTCAGAAAATGTTTTTGTAGTGGAAAAAATCTTGTGAAATATATTGTAAAATGTCCACTTTATGTAGCTGTAAAATGTCTTTTAACAAGCTGTGGCTGAATCTATCAGGTAATCTTGAATTCATGAGATCAGTTTTGTGCAACAGAGAGTCGCACATCTGACTGTATTTTTAGCTGGAGTTGGTTTAGAAATGTTACCGCTTGTGAATATCAAAGGCTCATTTGATGTCAAGGTTCATACTGAAGTGATAAATGTTCATGACAATTTTTCCTTTAATATAAAAATATATTAGTTTATTTGTCATTTGTGTCATAAATACAGTATTGTTGGAAGAAATAGACAGGATGGTTGGAAGAAAGATGTGTTGGAAATGGAGGAAGGGAAAAAAGAATGTGATTGAGGTTCTTCTGCAAGGCATGAAGTGTTATCACCATAAGGCTCAGACTCTTTTACTGCCCTGTCACTTTTGATTGGCATATCAAAATTATATTAGTCCTCCCGCTCTCTCCTTCATATCCATGTGCCCTTACTTTACCCTTCACCCTTCAGAGACAGATGAGTGTCATTAAATACTGGTCACCATCCATACTAACCCGAAAAAATTTGTGTTTCTATATCAAAACTCCCACAACCAAACAAAGTCAAAAATCACAATATAGATTTCAGTTGTTTCTTTTAGACAGCAATGAGAATGAGGAGATTTCTCTGTCCATTGCTTTTCAGATATTTCTCCTGCTGCCATACCGTTTTAATTACAATCAAATTTACTTTATTTCAACGTACTATTATTTTTTTACTATGATAGTGAGGTGCTGTAACTAACTATTTACTATATATTTCATTTGGCTTGCAACAATCGTACATCAAAGAAAATTGTTTTTTCGAGTTGTAGGCGTTTTCTCTTGCAGGAAAGCAACCGCTGTACATTTTTTGTTGCTGCATACTTTCAGCACCGGTGCTTAGGAGACAGCGAGCCATCACGCAGTTGAGACAGCTGATCCTAGATTAGTCTGATCCTAATACAAGATGAACACAAGTCTTTTAGCGGCTCTCAGAGTTTAATAAGCACCTCAGTCTCTGTGTGCATGTGTTTAAAGAGGCTGTGTTTACCTTGGGTTTAAATAGGAAGCCTGAGGATAGAAGGTTAAGAGGACTTTTTTCTTCTTCTTTATACTAGAAGAATTATTTTTAGATCAAGTAAATAATGGAGATAATATAACCATTTTTTGGGGGAGGTTACTTTATATTCTGATATTCTAACAGCTTTTAAAAACAATGCAGATTGGTTTTGTGGTTTGTTTTAAGATATACTCAGATTTTAAAAGTTGAACGAGAAGATGCAGATTGTAAATTGGGTATTGTGGTTTGCTTTCATTTGCTCTTTTCCCAGCATGCACTGGGGTATGAATAACGATTACATAGATTGTTTTGACGTGTGATTATGTGTATTATGACGATGTCAGTAGTTTAAAATAAGCACTTTGCTCTCATGATATTACTTATAGTAAACATGAGATGCATGTAATATTGCACATTTTAAAACCATTTAAATACAATTATTTCTAATGTAACTTATTACACGTCTCGCTGGAATGCTTGATTCTGATTAGCCCAGTCGTGGCATTTGCAGGTTCGTAGTCAGATAACAACCGCTCAAAGCTAATAACACACGGTAACCCGGATGCTGAAAATCATTTTGACAGGTACAGTTTAATATTACACAAAAATATATAAATATGTGTTTTAATAACATATATGACATTATATTTACAAATGATTCAACCAAATTGCCTGTTCGTGACATTTCAAACGCTGTAAAGCCGAAGTAAACGGCTTTTCCTCACGGTCTGCGTTCGGTAAAAATTAGCTAATAAAATATTTCAAATTCACATGTCATGTCCAGTTTTTTTCTCATGTGGCAAGTAGCCATGTAATAAGTGGTATAATGTACAGGCAGCTGGCTGTTATGGCAAAATAATCCCCTTCTGAATCACACCGTCGGGGCTTATTTCTGCGATAACAACCGGCTGCCTGTACATTATCCCTTACTTATTGCCTTAATAATGTAAATATGTGAGACCACAAAACCAGTCACAAGTAGCACGAGTAGGCTATATTTGAAGCAATAGCCAACAATACATGGTATGGGTCAAAATGATCGATTTTTCTTTAATGCCAAAAATCATTAGGATATTAAGTGATTATGACGTTCCGTGAAGATATTTTGTAAGTTTCCTACCGTAAATATATCAAAACGTTATTTTTGTGAGTGGATGCAGCAAAATTGCGAACAAAAATGGCTGGAAACACATCTACAAACTTCACTCGCTGCTGCCGCTCTTTGGGAATTACCTTTGGGATCTATGTAAAGCTTAGAATTTCCTTGTATTACTTCCTATGTGTTTTTCAAAGTTTTTCTGCATGGTTCATCTTCAAACTTTCCTGCTGATGTGTGTGTGTGACAGGCTGCTTTTATCTCCTCTGTAGTGGTTCAAGCAAATGGACGGGCAATTACGCTTATAGCCAGCGAGCGCTGACATCCCTGCATATTGGATGGCTCTTTAAATAGCCCCCATCAGCCACAATGGCTCTCTAAGCGCTCCAAACAAAAACAAGGCGGTTATTTTAACCGCCAATGTAATTCCTCCATCGATCTACAGCATCGTCCTGCGCGTCGCTTCGGTGTGGCCACGTTTCGAGGCTTTTAAAAACACAAACTTGACTAAAGCTCGTGAGTCTCTTGGTTTGCTTATGGATAGAGATGTGCGCTGGATGTGCCTGTACTGTGTTTGTAACACAAATATGTTAAAATGATACCAAGGTGACTTACCGAAACAAAGAACATTTTGAAATCAGCAAACAGTTTGTGTCACCAAAAGAAATATACAGTAATAGAGAAATAATAGGTTTCTTAAAGACTCGGCTCATACAAACAGATCTTTGAGTTTTAATAGAGCCACAGTGTTTATACTTCTCATGAAAATCAACTTTCAAATGGCTTACTGTCTTTGAGAATAAAGCCAGGATGGGAGAATGTATTTTAGCATTAAAAAAATGACACACATTACCTTTAAAAGCTATAAAACCACTTGTATAGTCATTAGAGGATCTCATCCAGCGTGCTTTTAAACTGAAGATCATTACGAGATAATGAAGTATTATGTCAGCAATCGCAGTCTGCGTTCATTAGCGTTAAAGTGCAGATCAGAATACTCGACTCGTGATGAATGATGCTGTCAGTCAGTCCTACAGCAAAACTTAAGAAAAGTAATGTTTGTCGTCTCATGATGACATTTGCATTTGTAGCGTTTATGATATTTTGCAGGTCATAAAACGGGGTGATTTAGAAAAGTACGTTTGATTGAATGAGTCTCGTGATTGTGTTTGTCTTCAAGGGTTTGACTTTGATACCGAACTTTATATCTCAGTTTCTCTCCTCTCATCTGTTCCATGTGTGTTATTTGGCCAGATATCCCACAGCGAGCCTTCCGGCTCTTCATTCACCTCATTCATAGCGTCCGGCCTGAGGAGCGACGTGATGGAGAGATTTTCATAAACGAGAGAAATAAAAGAAGTGAATATCACAGATTAACCTGGAGTGCTGGTCTGTTTTGTGTAAGAGGCACACTTGGGTTATTGCTCTTTTTTCATGCGTTCAAGCGCACACTCTTTTATTTTCTTGTTCTTTCTGCGTGTATGGAAACACCTCCGGTTAAATGTTTATTGAACTCTGAAACTATTTTCTCTGTCCGGATCAATTCCCTGCGCTGTGGTCACAAATGGCTTCGTCTGCAGATGGAATGAGCTTGTGTGCGTGCGTGCGTGTGTGTGCGTGTGATTGTTTTTTATGTGCTTTATTAAATATAGGGGATTTTTGTATTTACAGATATTAGGACTTGGTAATATAAATATAAAGTATAATAATATTAAAATAGTTTAAATATTACCTAAAAAACTCACTCTTGAGTACTTTTGAGTATTTTCAGTACAAATCTCTATTTTTTTATATTTTTTATATTATTTTTAAGCAACTGTTTTATCCAAATTTCTTCATAAAGTTCAAAAGTAAAATAAAGTAAAAACATTGTTTAATAATAAAGACACTTTTATTGTTTTTTGTATTAAACACAGGGAAGAATTATATCTATTTAATTGGCCTTTGTAAAGTTTGTATTGTTGCACAACAGAAAACATGTTGTACATATCAGGCAATAAATAAATATATTCTAATATCTATAATTCATATAAATAATATAATATATAATATAAATGAAGAGGTCATTTGCAAAAACAGATGTTTTTATAATTTTTTCATAAATCATGTTTTGTGCATTCAAATACACAATAAAAAACATGATTTATGAAATAATGATAAAAACAATGATGCAAATGACCTCTTCATTTATATATCTATGTATATTAATGTATACTATCATTTACATTTATATACTAATATAACATAGATACAAAATATTTTTGTAATGTATTTGTGTATAGTGTATACATTTTTAATACACTTGGGAACTTCTGCCAGTATTTTTAAACAATGACATAAAACAATTGTGGAATCAGAGTCATGAACTTATGCATCAAAACCAACAGCGTGAACTGAACTGAACCAAAAATGGATTCATTAAATTGACCAAATATAACATTTTACATTTACATTTGGTCATAACAACATTCTACAGAATGTGATTTAAATCGTATTTTAAAAAGTATACCTGGTTTGTTAGCGTACATGCTTTTAGTGCATGTGTGTACTGTATATGTGTGTGGTATGATCTGATAAGTGTAAAAGCTAAACCCATCTTCTCTTTTCTTGTGTGTGTGAGAGAGAGAGATTACGGCAAAAAAAGAAAGCGAGAAGGAGACAAGAAGAGATGGAGTGATTGTAGCGTCAGATAAGTGTGGACTTAGTAGAGATAAGCAGCGAGTAAACACACACAATAATCAATCACACTTTCTACTCTCCACACTCGACAATATTGCTTTTTTGAGTGTGTTTGTATATGTGCTTATGTCCGTGTGTGTGTGTCACTATGTTTGACTCACATCAGTTATAAACTAAATTCCAGATATTTCTTCTTGACATAAATTTGTTGTGACAGCTCGCATAACTCTCAGTCAGCACATCGCTCACATCACTGTAACTTTCAGCTCTTTTTGTTTGATCGCAGTGTGTTTTTCGTTGTGTATTTGAAGATTGTGTTTTGTGAGATAGTGATGAGTCATGGAAGAGTTTACATGCCGCCATATGTGCGCTCATCTTGCCCGCGTCCGCTGCTGCTAACAGAAGAGAGATGACAGTAATGAGGCTCTACCGTCATTTCTCAAAAATCTCTTTGTTTATTTGTTACAACACTGTTTGTGAGACACGATTACTGAGCATTATGGTACTTTACCATTTCATAAGGGCACTTTTATTTGAGTCTATAAAATACATGTTTGTATATAAAAAATGTTGCTTAGGGGTTGTGTTTTAGTACTAGAGACATGAGACTTTGTGGAGTTCACTTGGAAGCTTCTCCTCAATTTTTTTTGGCTTTTTTATAGTTTTTTTTGCCAATACAGTACAGTTTAGAGATACAGGAAACGATGGGATGGAAGAGAGAGAGAGAGAGGGGTAACCTTGAACGGACCATGAGCGATTTTAACTTGGGTCACCAAGTCCACCAGTGGCGCCAACGTTTCTCCTCAATTTTGAATTAGAACCTCATTTACCTATATTATACAGTAAATAAAAGTATAATGTGAAGATAATTTTATGTCCTGATAAATCTGAGCACACTTTGAAACATTGTTGAGATATCTGCTGAAATGCTAGCAGAGATTATTGTTATTGTTATTATCATTTTTTTCTTAAAATAAACAACTGATAATGTCTCAGGTTAAGTCTCTAATAGCCTTCCATCTGTCTAGGTGAAGAGATTTGATTTAAGATTTGGTAAATTTGGGTATATTTGTGACCCATTTGTATTTCTTTTTTTGGGGGTGACAACCTTTTTCTTGTGTGTTTAATGTGTTTTCTCTCTCCAGGGAGTGAACAGCATGTTCCAGGTGGTTCTAACAGGGAATAATTCGGATCACTTCACCATCTCTCCCACTTCAGTTCAGGGAAGAGCAGACATCCGTGTGCGGGTGGCCGTCCCGCTGGACTATGAAACCATCAGGAGCTACAGCTTTTCTGTGAGTTCAGCAAACACACAAGCTCAATAATGTTCTTACTTTCCAAAATCCTGCTTATTTATTTCCAATCTGATCCCATATGTGTAGCTATTTGAATGCAAAGTATAGTTTTAGTGTACATATGTTTTTCAGCAAAGAAATGTGTATATTTGGTAAATGAACATGAAACATGTAAAGAAATGTCCAAAAACAACATTCAACATATGCTGCTGTTTTGCGTATGTTATGTTTAGGAGTTTTTAGTTAACATTTTGAATACCTTAAATTAATAAATAAATGTATAAGTAATATGTGTGTGTGTGTGTGTGTATATTTATGTAAAGTATAAAAATTATACATTTCCTGCAGGTTAAGTATTAGTAGGTTTTCATACTTTTTAATGCATATTTATTAAGATCACATAGTCATTTCAGTGCAGGATATTTAGGGACGTGTGTTCAAATATGTCCTTGGATTCAGGGAGTCTCTTTATCTTCACCGAGAGAATTTAACTCACAATAAACATTATGAATTTCAGAAATCTTTCTCAATTCCCAAGTGCAAGTGATCTGCACCCATTTTATTTGATCATTTAGAATAGCCTGAGAATAGGTTGTCATGATATTGTTTGTATGGAAATGAAGAATGAAATACTATAGAAATACTGTACGGATTGAGCAGTGGTGTCGTGCCGGTGCAGTTCGGCTGTGTTTTTACACTTGATTTAGTTTAACCGACTAAAGCCGCCCCCTCCAGCGATGGAGTTACTAGCTGAACTGACAAATGACTGCAATCTAGTACAACAGTACAAAACACAACACGCTCAGAAACTGTTTTTCAGACAAAGACAAGCAGTTCCTTCAGTCAGGTGATACCTCAAGCAATAAATAATGTGCTTCTTCAGCTTCGTGCAAACATCTGCTCTAATGCATCTGTATACCGTAGACAGTAGATGTGATGTCTGAAGATCTGCTCTCTTCTCCAGCTGTATGCCAACGAGTCTCTTTCTGAGCATGTGGGTTTCGCCCGAGTCTTCATCGACCTCATCAATGAGAACGACAACAGGCCCATATTCAGCCAGACGCTGTATAACATCAGTTTACCTGAGAGCACAGAACCTGGAACATCTCTGCTTCGAATACAGGTAAACACACTCCTAACAACTTGTAAAGTTTTATTATCAAACATTCGTCTCTTGTAAGAAGTCGTGATGATGTATAGTGATGTCGGAACCTGATGTAGGACTGTTTCTCTCTCTGCACACGGTCTCCGAGCGCTGAAGGTCATTTTGCGCAAAATAAATGGCAGCCACACGCAGATCATAAATTCAGTCCATTATCAGTGCGTCTCTGTCGCTCTCGCACTCGCTCTGCAGGACGGTATGGAAATCAATACTGATCGATACACAATCTAACTCTGGAAACACGGAGAAGTGCAGGAATACTGTAAGTGTGAACTGATCGTAATCATTGAAACTACTTCTAGATCAGTGCTTCTGCGTTTTGACAATATGTATGAAGAGCAGTCCAAGGTCTGTGCAACAGCCCAAATGAGGGGGCTTGCAAATGTTTAATATTGAAGGTGAGAACAAACAATGAGAACTAGTGTTTTGAAAAGTAAATCAAGCTATAAAACCTACTTCTCATAACTTGATACTAGAAAGACAAAACAAAAGTGTCACTGGAAGTGCCTTGAAATGCACCGTTTTGTTCGATGTGTTGATGTAACATCCACTGAAACAGGAAGTTATGATGGACATATTGAGTGGCTCCTCCCCCTTTTATCTCACAGCCTGCAATCTGAGGCTGAAATTCAATAACAATATTTTAGAAATAACAATATTTCTTTTAAATGTCACACAAACATATGGTTTCTATTTGCATTTATTTGCAGAAAACAGATCAAAATAACAGAAAAGATGCTCTGTATTTCTTCAGACCTCAAACACTAAAAACAAGTTTATATTCACATTTAAGCAATACAACAGTAATATTTGTTAAAAGATTGTTTTTTAAGTGATAAACTTGATTTTCATCACAGTTTTCATGTGTCTTGTCATGTATTTTTGTTAAAATTCATCAGTCACTGGACTGGAATGACCACAATACATCTAGAAATGATGATTAAATTATTTTTTTCTGCAGCTGTTTTTTCCAAGCACATTTTCTAGCAGCACACTAGTTTCATACTTAAATCCCAAAAAGTTGCTTTTGATTATCAAGTGGCTATTGTCATATTTGTCAGCAGCTGTGTTCAGAAAAAGCTTAATTGTATCCCGAATCTCTTTCTCTCCATCACTGATGTGATGTGGCTGTGGTCTATGCATCTGTTATGTCAATGAATGATGTCTCCTGTTCATCACTGGTTTACTCATTACATGTAACATTCTGTAAAGTCAATAGAGTGGTAACTTTACCCACAATGCCCTGGGGTCACACTGAGACAGACAGTTATATGTGGCAGCCTTGTGTTTTTCTTTATCCCACACTCTCTCTCTCGCTCTATATGTCCGTTCTCTCCTTTTCGGTCCAACTATCATCTCTACCCCTTGAGCAACTTCAAATGCTTTGGGTGATTTTTGCTTACTGTTGGCTCTGTCCTTTATCTACATTGAATTCTCAGTATCTCTGTATATTTTTTATATTTTACATTTTACATTGTCTATTGTCATTGTTTATCCTATGTCCAGTGTTTAAAAAAAATGCATGTTTTTTTCTTATTTTAATCGCATATGCTGCCTTTCAACCAGAGTGTTTTGCGTGTGATTCAGGATTATTTTCGTGTTTTTAAACAGATGTTTGGACTGCTGCTAATGTGCTGCCAGTAAATGGTTTGAAACACACACACACACACACACACACACACACACACACACACTATCACGCACACACTAACACACACATACATCCATATGTTCAAACATAGACAATTACACACCTGTCAGATAGCTGTCAGTTGGCAATGGCTTATGATGAATGCTCATTCTTTTTTTTAACTTTATTTCAAGTTTTTAATTTTGCTTATTTAACAGATAAATGTTCTCAAACTGGGCTTTGGAGAACCTCTGTGTCCATTTGAAATAGCCAGTAGCTCTGTGGATTTCACTTGATCCAAATTATAATATCAAATAAAATGTATTAATGATTTAAAATGTATAAGTTTATGCAAACATCTTAAGAATTTAGAAAGTTAATGGTGAATGTGGGCAGCTTGATGCATTTGTCATTAGCAGGGATTTCGTTCAGGGTTATAAAAGAGTTACTTGGTTTGTAAAACCTTGCATTAGTTTGTAATACGGGGTTTCTCGTGATTTCTTGAAGGATATGCGGTTTCCAGACACATTAAACCGAGAATTGAGCGAGATCAAACTGTCAGAGCTGATTGTTCCTTTAAATGCCGTTTTTAGTCAGACTTTCAACTTAATCTGTGCCCGGGAACCCAGCCCAAAGAGCTTAGACTCTGAGTCGCTGGATTTTGGGCCATGGCTGGATTTTAGTGTGTGTATGACAGCTGGAGGACACACTCTCCACTATCATATCAATCCACACACATCACTTTTTCGCGCAATGATGAAATAGTTCACCCGAAAAGAAAAGTTTTTATGTCTGTGGTGTTGCGAACCCATGCGGCTGTTTTTCTGCTGGGGAACATAAAGGATAGTGTATTGAAGAATGTCTTTGGAATGGCATGACAGTATTTTTTATTTTGGGGTGAATTGTTTCTTTAAAGGTGAAGAGTCTAGTTTTTGTTAGCATTGACTTATGGTATTGACTTCTCGGGACAAAAGCTTCCAGTTTGCATGAGCAATGGTAGACAGAGTCTTTAAAACTTAATATAGCAATTCTGTTTTATAGGATCCATAAACTTCAGTTTTATAGCATTTTATTTTTTCCATGTAGTTCACTTAAAAAGACTTTCTTGGATAATTCATTTTCCACCCTCTCCTTGACCAAAGTGATTTCTTTTGCTGCTGTACCTTTAAGACAGAAATGACCTCTGCTTTGTTTGTTATGCTCAAGTGGTTAGGATTAGACTGAAATGATCAGGGACCAGAGGACAAAGTCCTTCAGAATGATAGGAAGAGCCACTGATATACACGGCATTAACCTCTTATCTTTAATTTGAAGAGAACAAGGAAAATCCTGTTGAATGTCATGAGACGCTGAGCACTCTTTTAGACATATATACAGCCTCCTTAACCATTAATGACCACTTATCACCCGCTCGTATTCATCTTAACTGTGAGTCCCCGTCTGTTTAACATCGTCATAAAATCTGTCTTTTATTTCATTAAGTGAAGTGAGTTTAGTGCTGAGATCCCGCAGTAAAGGATTGACTGAAGCCAGTAAAATCAGCAATAGATTCACGGCTCAGTGCCGGTCATTACCTTTCACAGCGTGCCATTATTCAGTGAACTACTAAAGCAGGTGTGATCCAGCACATTTTACAGGTACCTTCAATTAGCTCATAGTCTGTAATGATTTCAATGCTTGGTTCCTTGCCCTCTTTGGCTTAATGTAGCGCATAAGACAACTACTAGGTTCGGTTGTCTACTAGATCCACAGCATTATTCGGTTTATAAAATCAATACAGTCATAAATATATGTAAAAAATACTTTACACATGTTTACTTCGTCCCTATTACAAGCAACATAGACAGCATATACAGTAGTGGCCAAAAGTGATGTCCAACTTTGGACAATTGTAACCAAATTTGGACAATCGTTATAGTAATATATTATTATTATTATTATTATAAGATGTTTTTAAAAACTTGAATTACATTACATTTACATTTACATTTATTCATTTGGCAAAAAGTTACACTCAACACATGCAAAGTTTATAAAGACATAGCTCAGGAGAATGTTTTCAAAATATGACTACACAGGTGGATAAACAATTTTTTTATTACAGATAATATTGTTGCCAGGTTTTCTTTTTTCATTTTAGTGTTTTGTCCATTTTGTAGCAAATACCTCATTTTTGTTCATGCTTTAATCCTAAGGGAGCATTAAAAGCAAATGTCCGCGTGGACACCACTTTTGGCAACTACTGTATGGAAAATATGTCATTTACATGTATTAAAAAGAGCATATGCTGTTAATTTGTAGTAAAACTACCAAAAAGAAAAATCTATCAAATCTGTGCCTTTGTCATGTATTTCTGAGGTTTATAAATAAATCTTTTGTTCTGCCTAAATGATTCACATGGGAGTTGTCATACATTATTATTTCACTTTATTTTGCACATTACATCATACACGTATTCAGTGTCTTTGCAAATCTCACATTACACTTTCAAAAATGCAGATTTATTTTCAACCAAGTGTTGGGTTAAAAAGGGACAAACCCAGCTGTGGGGGACATTAACCCAGTAAATGTTTATATTTGACCTGACACTGGGTTAAAACAAACCAGCATTTTGGGTTGAAACCCAGAATAAGTTAGTTTAGAAACCAGCAGTTTGTCCCTTTTTGATCCAATGCTGCATTGAGAATAACCTGTATGTACTAATGTGTGCAGCACAATGACCCCAAAATACACTCTAAAAAAAATGCTGGGTTATTTTTAACTCGGGGTCAAGTCAAACTGTTGGGTTAAATTAACCCAAAATGTTTATATCTGACCCCAAAAATGGGTTAAAAAGACCCAGCATTTGGGTTTAGACAACCCAGCATAGTTTAATTTACAACCCAACGGTTGTTATTAACGGTTTATTTGGTGATTAAGCTGTATTTCTAAAAATGAGATATCAAACCTGGTGGCATCTTCAAACAAAGAATGCTTTTCTCAGAACAAGATTTTTCTGGCATTTTTGTAATGAGTTTTAGTCAAATTGTGTCAAGGTCATTTTTAATGGCTGTTTGCAGTTTACACATGAACCAAGGACAGCTTTTTAAAACTAGAAACATGTCATCTACTTTCATTTATTGACCTATTTGATATGTGGTGTTGGCTTACTGTATCTAACACAATGGTGCTACTGTATAGATAAACTTCAGTGCTAAATTTTCATGAAGTTTTAGGTGATTCTGCTTCTGCATTCTCACAGCGTGCACACACACTGACACACACGCACATGCACATACAGACATTGTTTAATATTTATCAATGATGGTAGTGGTTATCATTATAAATATTTATAGTGATTTAGTTTGTATGTGTCTCATGAGATGAGGTCAGCCCATATCTGCTAAATTGCTTCTTTGTTTTCATTCTGGCTTTTGGCTGCAGTTTGTTTGCATTTCTCTGTGTCCTGTTTATTATTTTCACTTGCATTCATACAATCTCTTTTCCTTCAGCTATTATAGCACTAATGGATTTCTGTCCCTTTGAGTCTGTATGTGCTTGCGGTGAATGTGTTGGATCACGCAATGTTTCTGTTGACTGTGTGTGCGTGTGCTGGGCTGTGTGTTTGGCTTATTTTTGTTTCCTTGCCCACATTTCTTCTTTTTCTTCTTAAGGTGACTGTGAGTTTAGTGTAAGATA
The DNA here is from genome assembly GCA_026939265.1 of Oreonectes daqikongensis. Taxonomy (NCBI): domain Eukaryota; kingdom Metazoa; phylum Chordata; class Actinopteri; order Cypriniformes; family Nemacheilidae; genus Oreonectes; species Oreonectes daqikongensis. Next base: position 48,381 of record JAOTQM010000542.1, read on the forward strand.
GATATTACTCTCGACCATCTGCCATCCAAGATAAATAGCCATTTACTTAGACCATGTGAACAACAGGTCAAGTAACCAACAGACCATCTTGGTTCTGTTGTCTGAAATGATCAAACCTTGTATATGATTTTTTTCCTCGTAAAAGAAGATATTTTGAGAAATGTTGCAATAATGTACAATGGAAGTGAATGGGGGTTAATGTTGCTTACCATGAATGTATCTTAAATATCTTATTTTGGGTTATGCAGATTGCATGTAAGTTATAGGTTTCTGTAGGGTCTATAGTTCAACAAATATGGTCACATTTCTTCATCTGTCTTGAGCTTTTTATCTCTCTGCTGTTGTTCACCTCCTCTCTTCTCATTCCCCTCAGTTATATTTCTTCTTTTAATCATAAAGGGCAGGAAAAGGGAGGACAGCCGGTGATGATGGTCTGTTTTAAAATATAGCTACCGGCTAAATACAGACCTCATATTCTCTCTCTTTCTTTTTCTTTCTCTAGTTGGTTAAGTTGTTCCTGTCACACTCATTTTAATCTCAATTTTTTCTTTAAGGGCCAAGTCTGAATGGAAAGCTGATCAATCTCTCTTCGTCCAAGGCATTTTGTTTTATCTGTGTTCTCCTTCCTTTCTTCCTCTCTTTAAATCACTGTTGTACTCATTTTCTTATCACCGTCCTCCAGTCTGTTAAGACGTTCATCTGTGTGTGTGTGTGTGTGTGTGTGTGTGTGTGTGTTTATCTAATTGCCGTAATGGGTTTATTCAGTAAACAGTTGATAAGACTCACACATCGCCGCAGGGCTGCACTTGTCCTTCCTGTTCTGTATTAAAAATATATTCCTCTCATTCGTGCAGATTGTATTGTATTTGAATTGCCGCCATTTCTTCTGCCTGATTAATAAAGGACACCAAATGATAAAACTTTATGCTTTATGCTAGCAAGAATCAATAAACTAAAATAATAATGTAAACTAAATGTTTTATAAATTGTTATATTATATAGACCACTAAACCAACACAATACCGGAAGTTAACTTCGGGCCAGGCGTCGTCTGGCTAAACTGTCTTTAGTAAAGCATGTGTGCACAGTGTTATTATAGGTTGGTGTGGAAAAGTATTGCTGAAACATAAGTTTTACATACAATGTTGTACATTTACAGCATGTTTGGTATGTTTAGTATGTGTTTAGGTACACAAGTGTAGTACAAACCCTTAAGTGTTTACCATAGACTTCTAGTCTATGGTAGTTCTACTGAATATTACTACAGACCAAAGCCTTTCTTTTCCATATTTCTGTGTTGCATATTTGTAATGTCTCTACTACCCAAATTTTGGGGGTATTTTTTCTAAAGATGCTTTGCAACAATATGAAATTGTGAAAATTACTGTAGGCCAATTTCTCAGAATGTAAACACACCACCGGTCCAGAAGTTTAAATTCTTTAACAAACATCAGAACAAAACACAACCAACAGAACAGTTGTAACCAAATGAAAATGTTTAAAGCGGGCATAACTCACACAGTTTCTGCCAATCTCATGTTAATCTTAAGTACCTATACAGTAGTACTGCATACGTCGTATCTTCGAAGAGTGTTTAGTTTGATCACATTTATAAAAGAGAGATGCAGCTGTACGATTATTTCCGGAAAAACGCGATCTGTCGTATGCAGGCTGGGGGGAAGGGAACTACAGCACGAGCACACAATAACATTACATCATCGCGTTAATCCCTTCGTGTTGTTAACATTATGCACGTACACGCCGATTGCCAACAGAACACACATATGACTTAGTTTCTCTTACCGTGTGCGGTTCATGTCCGGCATCTTTTAGCACTGAGACCGCGCCATCTATCAGTTTTAAACCATCTCCAAATCCAGCATTATATCCACCGTTTTTATAACATCCATCACTGAAATGCTGTGAACAAACAAACTACTGACTTCTGTCACTATCACAAGAGTAACAAACTTCAGTGTCTTACTTTGACTGTTGGCGTGTGGGTGGACTCTTTCTTTCGCTTTGCCAAGCTTTTCCGGGAGAATTGCCCAATAAAAGGAAAGGACCTCTGTTTCGAAACAAAGATACAGATTTATAAAAAGCTTTCCGAAACAGGTTTTAGTGCTGGGGAGCGTATCAAGCACAGAAATACTACGTCATACGTCCATACGTTTTTTAACAAGCTGACCATGTTAAGTATGAGAAGCCAGCAGCTTAACAGTGTAAATAAGCATGACATTGTTTTTCTTCTTTCTTCTGTTTGAATGTTTATAGATAAAAGAGATTGCAATTCATATTACTCCTTGCCTTTCAATAAAACTTATTTGACCAAAAACAACAAATATCTTAAAGATTTAATTATGTATGATAAATAAATAAATTAATAGAAATCTGAAACAGAAAGTGCTTCTGGACCATCTTGCAAAATGATCTATATAGAAATAAATTTGAATTCTGCCAAAAGAAATAGGAAGTTATGCATGTAAAACATAGTCAGATGTAGTTCATAAACCTTTTTACTTTAAGTGCATCCCTAAAACAATGTTTAGTCATAATGAAGTAACTTTTAAAGGCTTTTAATCTCTGTGGATGAGTCAGGCCCTCAGGGTGAGGTGTGTGTGTTTACACGCGTGTGTTTTGGCAGATCACTCAGTTGGATTAATGTGTCACTAACAGATCTGAACAGCTTAGTCAGAGAATCAGTCCGACCACCGAGACTAATACTCTCTCTCACACACACACACACACACACACACACACACACACACACACACACACACACACACACACACACACACACACACACACACACACACACACAAGTGTGTAGTTGTGCTTTCAGCTGTAAGGTTCAATAAGGGCCTGATGGCCTGGTGCCAGTGTGAGAGGCACAATTCATTCAACCATATTTATCAAATACATGTGTTTATACTGTATGCCTCATAAACCTAAACTTGAGGTTTTCTGTGATGCATTTGTTTTTGCAAATATGATTATCTTGCTGTGTAATAATTTGGGTTTTTTATGATTGTCTTGGAAGAAATTGTTTGAAAATGACACAGCATGTAAAGTTGTGCATTGTTTTCTAGCAAAAGTGTTATAATAAATACAGCCGTCATGGATCTCAAAGTCACCGTTCGTCTTATCTGCCAGCGCTGGACTTTTATTGAAGGTTTCCTCTCACTCTTCCATCACTCTCGCTTTCAGCCACACTGAAATGTTGTTTGACATCTGTCAGTGAGAGACAAACGTCCTTTCAGAGTTTGCTCTGAAATATCAGGTGCACATTCAGTCCTGTCTCGGTTCCTCTGCTTTCTGACTTTAGTTTAGTGTCTGTGTCTGTGTGTGTCTGAAGCCGGAAGGAGGAATGGAAGAGTGAGATGACTATCATCTCGGCCGTCCTGATTCCTGTCTATCTCACCTGGCCTGCATTAAGTTCCCTGTCATCATAGCGACTGTTGTCACGCTAACACCCTGAGCCCCGGTACTGTCATCACGGCACTTATGGGCCTGTCAGTCACACTGAGAGAGAGAAAGAAAGAGAGAGATGAAGGGAAACGAAAAAATGTGAGGGCTGAGACTGAAAGGAGAACTTTGTGCGATAGGACATGAATAGACAGATATTTTCTGTATTTTTTTCGTTTGCCCATTTGTTTTCTGTTTTATTTGTTAGCTCATTTGTGTTTTTTGCTTGTTTGTTTTTGGGTTCATTTACAGGTATCTTTGTCTGTTTCATTTGGTTGTTTTTGCCTAATTTTTCTTTTTATTTGTTTTGGGTCTACTCCTTGCCACAAATTGTCTTTAATAAAACAAGAAAGAGAAATTTTTATTCATTTTATACATTACTCTGTTTCTACATCCATGAAAAAACTGCTTTGCAACAATGCAAAATTGTCAAGAGCGCTATAGACGGTTTTATCGGACGCATGCACCTGGCCCAAAGGTAACTTTCGGTCTGTGTTTGTTGATCGGTCTGGCTAGTGGCTAATAATATAAATATGTATACTTTATTTAATTTATATTCATTTTTATAAATTATTTAATTGTATATTAATTGTATTAAATACACAATTTATTAAATGGGTCATGTAACTTTGTCACATTTAAGTTTAGCAAAGTAACGGTTCTTCTACCAGTAACCCAAATAATACTGACTAGACTTTTAATTTGCTAACTAATGTCATTTATTTGTTATTTCTTTTGCTTGTTATCAGAAATAATATGCAGGGACTCTATTCTTTGTGGATGTGTACCAGAAGTTACGTTTGGGCCAGAAAAGCGTGCATGCGCAGTAACGTTTGTTTATGTTGTTGATTTAAAACCAGAATTAAATGTCAATTTTGTTTAGAATTGATTAAAATCTCACTGCCCAGACAGAAATCTCATGGAAATTCCCATTCGAAACCAATGTAGACCTTTTTGGGATATGTTAATTAGCACAGTGATTGGCTGCATATATTAAGGGGTAATCCCATTGGCTATTTATTCTATTTTGGAGAAGGGAAGTCAGTGTCATAGATACAGAGCTACTCTCTCCTGGTCAAACCCTGCTGCTGTGGGTGGTTTGTTGTGTTATCAAGCAGCACACACACACACACACACACACACACACACACACACACACACGCACGCACACACACACACACAGAGGGTGAGGTCATCATCAGGGCACGTTTGAATCATGGATTCTAATAGTGGCAGTGACAGCATCACACACTCACAAAACTCTGTGACCCTGTACACCAACAGCACCAGTCAACTGAAACTCCATTACCAGCACCCAACCATTATCCATCACACACACATAGAGAGAGAAATTAGACTACATGCTCTTACACCAGACGCTTATCTTGCGTTGATCAGTACAATGAAAACACTTAAAGGAATAGTTACCCAAAAATGTAAATTCTGTCATCATTTGCTCATCCTCGTCATTTCTAACCTGTACTGTATACATTTCTTTGTTCTGCAAAACACAAAGGAAGATATTTTTAAGAATGTGAGTAACCAAACATCTCTCACCCGCCATTTATTTTCATAGTGTTTTTTTCCCCTATTATGGCAGTAAATGGGGGGTGAAATCTGTTTGGTTAATGACATTCTTCCAAATATCTTCCTTTGTGTTCATCAGAACAAAGAAATGTGTACAGGTTAGAAATGAGAAGCGGGTGAGTAAATGATGACAGAATTTGAAATTTTGGGTGAACTATCACTTTAAGCTAAGCCGATTATAAGCATTAGGATTGATGTCACGTTTGAATCAGAATTTTGTTATATTTTGTTAAATTACAGCTCATCAGTTATATATTAAATTTGTTTCAGTTTTATTTATATAGTGTCTTTAATCATTTGCAAAGCAGCTTTACATTTATGCAGTAGGTACTGTTGTAAAGATATATAATTATGAAAAACATGGAATACATGGTACTATAATACATAATATTATGCAGTTGTTATTCTCGTAGAAAGAGGACAGAGTTTGCAGCAAATGCATCAAATGTAACCTTAAAATGAATGAAAATGGACACAAAACATGAATTTGGGTTTTAGGACTCACAAATGTCAGTCTGCTAAAACATGGGTGACCAAAACACTTACATTTAGTCAAAGCCCTGAAACAAAATTTCAGAAATGACCAGAAACATGAGAGAATTCGTGTTTCAACAACAGCGCATTCACAAAGATCTAACACACACCTGCACATCTGCTGTGATGGATTATTATTTGTGTTAAAGAAATCTACTGTTTTGTGTATCAGTATCCCAGCAGATGTTAAACCGTGTGTGTGTGTGTGTGTGTGTGTGTGTGTGTGTGTGTGTGTGTGTGTGTGTTTGTGTGTGTGTGTGTGTGTGTGTGTGTGTGTGTGAAAGGGACAATGTTTTTTCCTCTTTGTATTAATTTGCATCAAGATATGAGGTTTGGAATCGGTTCATAACTTCATTTAGACACACAGACAGACTTTACACACTGAGGTACCTGCACAAGGGCACATAGATTCGGTTTAAACATTATGAAAGAATTACAAAAGTCACAAACACTTTGATTTGCAATTAGATTTGCTCTTTTAACAGATTTGATCAGTTCCCAGATTCTAAGATAGCATTGCATGTATTCTTCATGCGTAAAAAAATCCCAGAATGAACCTTTCTTTTGAACGCCACTGACCGTTGGTCCTAATATTGAAGAGGTGTGCGTTTATCTATTTTCTCATGGCCTTTAAAACAGTTACTATTTTATTGTGAATTTTTTCATGACAGTTTTGGAACAAATGATCAAGGGTGGGATTTAGGCAGCGTCAGGTGAACCAGAAGTGAGTATTTGTTGTTTTAGGGTAGAGGACAGGGTGACCAGTTCATGCCAGCCCATCTGGTGTGAGGAGAGTTCCTCCCCTTATGGTACTTCCTGAAAGTGTGTGTGTTTGTGTGTAATCGTGCAGAACAGAGTACTTTGCAGGGTTGAAAAGGGGAGGCAAACACTCTCATCTCAATATTAAAACACTGCTAAATGACTTTCCTCAAATACACACAAACACACAGTCACGTACAAAAACATCAAGAGTATGTGTTTTTTTCTCTCCTCTCTCTCTCTCTCTCTCTCTCTCTCTCTCTCTCTCTCTCTCTCTCTCTCTCTCTCTCTCTCTCTCTCTCTCTCTCTCTCTCTCTCTCTCTCTCTCTCTCTCTCTCTCTCTCTCTCTCTGCAGGCCACGGATAATGACTTTGGCACATTTGGAGTGATCCGGTATTACTTCAGCGATGATCCAGACCAGTGAGATTTTCATTCATTACCATACTGTGACCTTTCACTTCTGTTTAATTCATTAATTTCTTTTGATTAATTTAATCTGCTTCCCGGTGCACTTGCATGTCTTTCTTGCCTATTCCTTTAGTTGGATTTCTTTTACTAAAATAATATATATATATATATATATATATATATATATATATATATTGTAAGAATACTAGTGCACTGCGTACTGCAAAGTATATACTGTATACCGCCAAAGATTACAATGATGTCATCAAAGTATGCCAAACTCACACAAAGTATGCTGAACATTCTAATACTTTTTAATAGCTGAGAATATTTGCAAAACAAGTCTGTATTTTAATAAATATGAACAGAGATGTGAATGCTTATAAACAGCACTGTAATTTACTTATCTAAATATTGTCTAATAAATCATTTGTCTTAAACATTTTGTTTCTCATTTGTTAATTGAAGCACAATTCCACCTGTTAACTTCTCGCCCAGGTTCTCACTTGATACTGAGACGGGATGGGTGACTCTGAGAAGTCGGTTGGATTTCGAGCTCATGAGACGCTTTACTCTAACGTTATTGGCCCGTGATGGAGGAGGGGAGGAGACTACGGGTCGCCTCCGCATTAACGTGCTGGACGTAAATGACAATGCGCCGGTCTTCCAGAAGGAAGCTTATGTGGGTTCACTGATGGAGAACGAAAAGGCTGCACAGCAGGTCGTTCGAGCGCGGGTAAGAAACTTCGAGAGATGCAGAATTGACAAAAAGACAAGGAATATAAACCACCACGAGGGCCACCTACATGTGTTTGTGTTTACACATCTCTTTATGTGGATACAGCAATGCTAATATACTTTAGTCTGTGCAGTGATTGACAGCTCAGCTCAGAAATGCCTGACCAGCAGGGGGCGACGTATGTGTGCGTGTCTCCCAATTCACAATTTTTGCAAGCTGGTATAAACCACAAGTCTCAGCTACAGACCATGAGTCATTTTATTATTGTCTCAGAAGTACAAAATGCAACTCTTTGCAAGACTGACAGAGAAATATTAAAGTTTCTCCATTCACTTGTCACAAAAAATGAAATGAAACCTGAAGTCATTATTTACACCATAATTGTAAATAACATAAATGTTGTTCCCAACTTGTCGACTCACTGACTGTCACTGAACACAAAAAATATCAGAAGGAAGGAAGCTGTAAAGTGTATGTGTTTTGCCTGCTATATTCAAGCCTTTTAATATCATATGATATATATGATGGTGTAGAATGGTACGAGGGTTAGGAAATGAAGAATTATTTGTGTCAATTAGTTTCAAAATGTTAAAATGTTGACATTGTAAACCTGTATGACTTTCTTTTTTCTGCAGAACTCAAAAAAAGATATTTTGAGGAATGTTGGTAACCAAAAACCGTTGTTCCCCATTGACTTGCATTGGTTTTGTGTCCATACAGTGGAAGTCAATGGGGACCAACGGTTTTTGGTTACCAACATTCTTCAAAATATCTTCTTTTGTGTTCTGCAGAAGAAAGAAAGTCATACAGGTGTACAATGTCAAGAAGGAGAGTAAGTGATGAAAGAATCTTTGTTTTTTGATTAACTATCCATTTAAATGTTCTCTCATTTGTGAGTCGCTTTGAATAAAAGCATTTGCTAAATGAAAAAATGTAAAGATAATAATTTAGATGCTTTTATCCGATGTGACATACAGTACAGTAACTTGGAGACAAGTCACAAAAAATTATTGATCAAAAATGTACCAATACCTGTTTGTTTTCTTATTCAGATTCAAACTCTACTCTACATTACCAATATAAAATATCAATGTGTAACAAACTCTGTGTTTCTCTCTCAGGCGACGGATGAGGACTCTCCTCCCAATAACGTCTTGACGTACACCATCGTGTACGCCTCGCAGTTCACGTCGTATTTCAGCATCAGTGTGATCGAGGGCTATGCAGGTCTGAACCACACATATTCCCTTTAATAAAACAATTTCACGGGTTGTTTAGGCAGTTCACAAGTCACATTAAAATCTGCTGTATATCAGTGCCGTACTATAAGTGTTTCAGCGAGGAATCAGATTTAGGTTTAACACCTTAAAGCGTGAAAATACCTTACTGGTGGCTGAATAGTAAGCCGTGTGTATTTCTGTATTTGGGTGTAAATGTGATTTGTGCTTCAGTCATCACTGTAAACCGACCTCTGGATTATGAGCTGGTGCCTGGTGGAATGATCTATCTGACTCTGATGGCCAAAGACGGAGGGAATCAACCCCTCAACAGCACTGTGCCCATCACCATTGAACTGTTTGTGAGTAATATTGTACATTTTTTTGTTTCATATTGGTTTCTGTAGAGCCGTACGGAGGTTTTACTAAATAACGGCAAGCATCTCTTTTGCCATTGTTTTTTCTGAGGGTTATGAACAATTTATTGTAAGTCTTAAAGGGATAGTCCGTCCAAAAATGTTGTCATTATGTACTCATACCTTTTGTTATTTCAAACCTGTGTGACTTTCTTTTTTCAGCAGAACACTAAAGAAGATATTTTGAAGACTGTTGGTAATTGAAATACAGAAGTACCCATTGACTTGCGTTGGTTTTGTGTCCACACTATAGAAGTGAATGGGGACCGCCTTTGTTTAGTTACCAACATTCTTTAAAATATCTTCTTTTTAGTTTTGCAGAAGAAAGAATGTCATACAAGTTCGAAATGACAAAGATGAGTAAATGATTTTTCATTTTTGGGTGAACTATCGCGTTAATATTTTGGCTCCAATGATACCTGATTCGGCTTGTTGTGGACATGTGTGATATTAATAAAATTGCAGTTTTTTAATATACCTAATAGCAGTTATTTATTTTATTTTTAACTCCAAAAAGTTACAGATTGCAATTTCAAACATTAGATTTAAAAATATCACAGAGTTGCATTAAAGGAGGAAACGGATTATGGAGATCTGGGGTTGGGCATGTTTTGTCTTAGGCTTTTTAAATTGTGAACAACCACCTCAGAACACTTAAAGTGTCACAAAAAAATCACATATCAACCAACTTTTTTATCTTTAATTGAGTTAAAAACGAAAGGTAACACACAAACATGTCCCCTCAGACAATAGTTTGAGATTGTGATCTGCGTTTTAACTCTGGAGTCAGTGGTTTTCTCTCAGGTCCAGTGACTGAGATGCTTAATGCACGGATAATTTCTCTCTGACATTTCTCTGCTCTTTTATAACCGTGACGATTAGACACATTTCATCTGGAAAAACAGCAGGGATTTGACACATCCAGCTTAGACTGCGTGTGTGTGTGTGTGTGTGTGTGTGTGTGTGTGTGTGTGTGTGTGTGTGTGTGTGTGTGTGTGTTACCCAGCGTTAAACTGAATGCAAGTGTGTATATTTAATAATTTCACATCGCCACAGCCTGTGAGTTTCCATTAAAACCCGAAAGCACTCCATCAATTCATCCAATTACAAAGAGCAGTTTGTTCCCTGTGGAAAATTAATAAGTTAATATTTCGAGGCTTTTTATATAGTAGACTCCCTAAAATGCTGACACCCTTCCTCCTTCCACAGGACCAGAACGACAACCCTCCCGAGTTCAGTCTTCCGTCTTACATCATCAACATACCTGAGAATATCATAGCAGGTATGGGCATAATTATTTGATCAAACTGTGGAAGAATTTTTCAGCATCCACAATGCACAAAACCTCACGCTAACACAACTCAATACCTGTCAGTGATGATTTACAGCGATCAGTCAGCTGTGCAATGCTTCTGTTCCACACTAATGTTATGTTTTGTTAGAATAAGTGCTGTTCTCCTAGACTTATGACAGAGTGGTTTGATAGTTTTGATTCAGTTCTGACCGCTTAAAACCAGAACCACAGAGCAACAGTGCTTGCAGGACAGAACAGTTCTCAGTCGGTTTGAGAGTTTGCTTTATAAAATAAAAGGAATTGACAGCAATTTTCAGCAACAAATTGAGCTGAAGCCATTTATTTTCATTGAAGATAGTTGGATCTTTAAGTGAGTGTTGGCAACACACTTGACTTTATGCAAATGTCCCAACCACTTTCTTGCATATTTTAACCATACAGACTTAAACACACTGTATTACACCAAATACACACAATAATGTTGGTTTTAGCCACGTCATGGTGTCATTGTCTTCGGAAAGTGGTCTATAATTCAGAAATATTAGTTATTTTTAAATTGAACAAACAGTTTGGGTGCAAAGATCAAATCCTAAATCATTTGTTGATGCAACACTTTATTTCCACAGAATATAATCTTTTCTAATCATGAATTGCTTCGCTCGGCATCTGTCAGAACTCTGCTCAGTGTTGTTTATTTGTGTCTGTTTATGTCACTCTCTAGGTACCGATCACACTCCATCAAACTCTAATAATCCTGAAATCCATAACCATTGATGCACAGCACACACATTGACCAGATTCTGTCTAAAGAGATCTTAATCACTTCGCCTGTCTACTGTGTGCTTTTCTCTTCTTTTTGACACAATCATTACTTGATGTGTATTTTAATTCTCTTTGTCTGTCTCTTGAGTTCTGTGTCATTCACAATTCAATTTACAATGACTGTCAAATTCCATTTGAAATGGAAATAAACTTGGTTTAGAGAAAGGACGAAATCAGGGAAATGGTATAAATTATACTAAAAAAATTCCCTGACTTGAGCAATTTAATGTTTGTACTTGATGATTTATGCTGTTTCTGTGTGCAGTTGGTCTCTCTTTCTCTCTGCATGTATAAATCTGTATCTCTCTGTATTCTTCTCTCTTTCCCTGTCAGGAGCGACTGTGTTGTTTGTTAATGCCACGGATCTGGACGCATCCCGGGAGTTTGGTCAGGCTTCCCTCATCTATTCCCTGCAGGGAAGCTCACAATTCAGACTGAACACTCGCTCGGGTGAGACACAACATACACATTTATACCTGCTTATAAATGTGACTAGTATTAAGAAAACATTGGACATGTTTAATTATTAGGCCATTTCATGGTCATTGCCATTGGTCGATAAATGTGCCCGCCATTGTGCCAGTGAGCTGCCAACAAATCTTTGAAAGATATTCAGCGTTTTCTTTATGATGCAGAACCGTCTGCAGGCTGTAACAGGTTTATGTGTAGCTGAGCTGAATGTGTGTGTGTGTATAGGAGAGATCACCACCACAGCTCTGCTGGATCGCGAGATGAAATCTGAATATATTCTGATCGTTCGAGCCGTGGACGGAGGGGTGGGGCCACTGCAGAAGACTGGCATCGCTACGGTAACCACTAACTCTTTGATCCAGTACAGACAGACGTCCTCGCATTAGAAACCCGACTCGCTGTCTCTTTAGAGCTCTGGGTCAATATAAAATAGTCATTTTTTAAAGAATAGCCATTTTTTCCATCAAATGAAAGTGAATGGGACATGATCTGTCTGGCTCCATATAAAGGAATCTATATTTCATGTCTTTTCAAGTCGCACAGTGTGAGGAAAAGAGTAACACTTAGGTAAATCTTGCGTTTCGTTGTAGTTCTCGAATGAGAAAGTTATATAAGGAGGGTTAGTAAATGACTAAAAAAGCTTTTGGGTGGTTTAAATATGATATCAGTATGACCTGTATCTGTCCCCTCAGGTGAACATCACTATACTGGATATAAATGATAACGCCCCCGTGTGGCGGGATGAACCGTATCAAGCAAACGTTGTGGAGATGAGTCCCATTGACACAGACGTCATATCTGTAAGTGTACTAATCTGACATTTGACCCCTCAAACAGGCTTGATAAACTTCTGAACTTTCTGTTTTGACTTTCAAGTACCCTAATATTGCTTCTATCTTAATCTGTTGCTCTCCAGCTTAAATAGAATTAGTTTTTATTTACATGATTAATCTTTAATTAGTGTCACAATATACCGGTATTGACAATAACCGTGATATTAACAACCAGGGGCAGTTGTGGCCTAATGGTTAGAGAGTCGGACTCGTAACCAGAAGGTTGCTGGTTCGATTCTCAGTACCGGCAGGTAACAACTGACGTGTCCTTGAGCAAGGCACCTAACCCCCGTTTGCTCCCCGGGCGCTGCAGTGTTAACTGCCCACTGCTCCCGGTGTATGTGTGTTCACTATTCACTGGTTGGGTTAAATGCAGAGGTCACAATTCGGGTATGGGTCACCATATCTGACAAATAGGTCACTTTAAAAATTAAAATGATTATCAGTATTATGTTAATTCTTTGCATATAATAATATTATAAATAATTGACCTCCCATTTAAAAGACCTACAATGATACAAATTGTCTTTCTGCATCCCTACATTTGTATTATTATTTTTTTTTTGAAAGACATTACAATAGTTGTAGCGATGATAGCGTTATCTTATTGTGAATTCTTTTGGCCGCGATAACCGTGAAGGGCAAATCTGATCGTGATGGGCCTATATTTTATTATTCTTTTTCTTTATTTATTTTCTTGCTGTTACAAGACCATAAGCTGTTTTTATTTTTTTATGCATAAAATAATTTTGTAGAATGTCTACAAATGTTAATTCAGCTGTGATGCTGAAATGGCAAAAAAACATTTTCTAAAGTCTTATGCATTGCTTGAAAATCAGGCTGCAATTGTTGTTTTTGACTGTAAATCCAGGGTATGATTGGACACCAAGAATATACAATAGTTTAGTTTAGTTTTACATCAAATACAACAGATTAAATAAGATACAGAAAAGTCTTGAATCTGGAACAGAGGTTTGATCCTGAAGTCAGCAAAAAAGCATAGTTTGTGCTATTGATTTTATAAGTCATAATGTCTTATAGTTTTTCTTTGAGTCAAATCCCCTCTGTACCCAGAGGAGTAAGTTCCCATCTCCTCTTGGGCTGGAGAAAACCTCTCTGTCCCTGTCTTTGATCGGCTGAAGTCTGGCAGCTGAATTCAAAGTGGCCGCTCACCTCGGTGTCCTTGAGACGGTTTACTCGCTGTACTGCACGGCTGGTGATGGTGAATGACTCAATTATTTCATATGTGACCCTGGATCACAAAACCAGTCTTGAGTAGCATAAGAACATTTGTAGTAATAGCCAAAAATACAGTGTTTGGGTCAAAATTATACATTTTTCTATTATGCCAAAAATCATTAGGATATGATGTAAAGATCATGTTCCATGAAGATATTTTGTAAATTTCCTACCATAAATATATCAAAACTTTATTTTTGTGAGTAATATGCTATGCTAAGGACTTCATTTGAACAGCTTTAAAAGCGATTTTCTCAATATTTATTCCATATTCCAGATTTTCTTATAGTTATATATTGGCCAAATATTGTCCTATCCCAAGAATACATCAATAGAAAGCTTATATATACAGCTTTCAGATTATTTAAAAATTAAGATTTTAATAAATTTTATGGGTAATAAATGTCCAGGGTCACATATGTTGATAGTACTCACACTATCTTTAGCCTCAGTTGGTATATCCGTATAACACTCGTGGACCTTTTGATAAAAACTGAACGAAAAATGCAAACAGCTTTGATGTTTCTAAAGTCTGGGTTTACAGTATTTTCATCGGTCTGCTGGGGAAACAGCTTGTTTAGGTTAAAGGTTGTCAGGCCTTTAAGAATCCCAGAGCACAATCTTCAGAATGTAATGTTTAATGGTTTTATCCGGGCTCCATTGTCCATTTATTAACAAGTCGGGGCTAAACTTCATTAAGAGGTTCAGACGACTTATTAAAATGTAGCCTTAAGTCAAGTGCATACTTGATGACCCAGCTGGACACTGTACAGAGAGAGAGAGAGAGAGAGAGAGAGAGAGAGAGAGAGAGAGAGAGAGAGAGAGAGAGAGAGAGAGAGAGAGAGAGAGAGAGAGAGAGAGAGAGAGAGAGAGAGAGAGAGAGAGAGAGAGAGAATGAAAAAGGTGAAAAGAACAAAGAAAGAATATGAATTGGTGGATAAATTCAGTTACAGAAGATTTGGTCCCACTTTATTTTATTTTTTAATGTATACTCACATAAGATAGAAGTTGCTTTTATAAATTTCAGTAAGTATTATTGTGCACATACATGTGGTTGTGGGAAAAAGATCAGAAGTATAATTACATGTAGAATCCATCGTTTTGTTTATGTAGGTTTATAGTAGTTAAAGAAACCTAATGTACTTTTATATCAAAATGTCTCATAGAATAAGAATGTTTAAAACAATTGTTTTATTGGTTTTTTTATTCTATTAAGTAGCTTTGTGTGAGTATTTTGGTGACTTTTGAGGATTAGAATATAGTTGCATGTGCAAGCTTTCATTTTGTGTAAAACTAGTTTAGAGATAAAACACTTGTGTTATGTAAAAAAGACACCCACGGTTTAGAGGGATGAGTAAATACTGACAAAATATTCATTTTGGGTGAATTAGCTCTTCACTTGTAGTTTCTTCACTGGTTTCCATAGTGATTCATGGTTTCCTGTGGAGCCATGGAGGTTTGCTCAGAGCTGCTGGACTCACTTTCATAGCCTGCAGCGAAAGAGAACTAGACGGGTGCAAACCTCATGTATTTGCCCAGACTTAAAAATTCCTGGAAAGATTCAGTTAGTTTAATTGAATAATTTAGATGTGTCATATTAATACAAAGTGATTCATTTTTCTCTGATATCTTTATTAAAGAACCTGTTTCCTTAAAGCAGTGTTCAATTGGACAAATGAAGCTTTAACTTCAGAAAGTATGTACCTTATTTCCTTATAAACGTAATAAAATCAAAATCTGATATGGTCACGACTTCTGGTTCAAGCAGACTCTAGATGCAGAAATCAAGCTTACTGTATTGCTTTCCCTTTTTGACTTAATATTGCGAAATTCTGTACTGTACTTTGCGCTTAGTAACAAAATGTCTTTATCTGGTATTTTTGCTCATATCTCTTGATTTTCCGTGTTTACCAGTTTTACGTGGTTATGTTTTCCCAATGCCTTGCCCCATAAACTTCAGTTCTATGTTCATTACTTAAATGTTTTGTTTGTACTTTATTTTTTATTCTACTGTTGTCAGTAAACACACATTTGTGTGTGAGGTAGAAAGATCGTCCTCGGCGTTCGAATCAATTAGATAAACTTTACATTAGACCTGTGCTGTACATCACTCTGTCTAATCAATGGAGAACAGAGCCGTCTGGACCTTCATATTTTAATAATGAAAGACCTGCAGAACCTTTGTTCTCTAATGACCAATTAAATGATTTTAATGCTTCTCCTTTAGCACTGTGAATAATTGATTGGCCCGTTAAAAAATACTGCCCGAGTTTTAGACGGCCGTACGCATAAATCTCCCATCATGCCGTTCAGTTGGGAAAGGTTGATGTGATTTAATTCTGTTGCACCACAGGATTCCCGGTTGTGCCTAAGGACTCATTTTCCTCTCTCTTTTCTTCTTTGTTTCTCTTTTCTCTGCACAGGTTTTGGCAGTGGACCCTGATTATGGTGATAATGGGACAGTGGTGTACTCTATAAATCCAGAGAACCCGTTCTACACTATCAATCGCAACACTGGTAAGATCCGCACCAGTGGGGCGGTCCTGGACAGAGAGAGTCGAGACACCAGAGCCGCACAACTTATGAGAACCATCATTGTCTCCGCTACGGACCGTAAGTAATTCTCACCGGTCCCATAATGCATCATTCTCTTTGTCTGAGGTCATAACATAGACAGTTATACAGTTGCCTGCATGGACTAGGTGCTGCTTTGTTTGGTTTCTCAATTGTGTATTTCGTTTAGTAGTTCTAGTGAGCTGTAGGCACAGTCCCAAAGGATCGGCTTCTTAATTATGATGCCTTCTAAGATGACTTATTTTTGGTGAACCCTTATAAGAAAGAGGTTTATTCAAGTGTGCTACTATACTTCTTTTTAGCTAAAAATAAAAAATGGTGTACTTTCTGTTGACTTTTTATGAATTTTTTAGAAATATGCTTAAAATTACAGTTATACTGACAGAAACGTCTATATTTAGTCTGTACTTAAATCTACTTAAAGTACAGTTAAAAGTATAGTTCAAGTATACAAATGTGCCTAATATCCAAATAGGAACATAGTTATATACTTAAAGTGGAAAAGTAATATATAAATTAGAAAGCATGATGTTAAGTTCACTTGCAAATCAATAGTGAGAGTATACAGTACTTACAAGTGTACTTAAATAAACACTTACAAGTATACTACTCGTACATTGGTAGAAAAAAGTACTTAAACTTCACTTTAAGTGTACTTAATAAAATTAACTTGAAGTATACAAAGTATTTCTGTAAGGGAATTGCATGTTTCCCCCCTAGGGAAGGCAATCCCAGAATGCATAGCGATAAGCTCAATAAATATATAAATCCACATTGATCATTTAAGAGATTCAAGGATGCTATCTTAGAAAGCAGCTGTTTATGTACGTGAGGCAGCACACTAGTTTACTTTACATGGTCTGCAAGTGTGTGTTTTAAAACTCCTTTTTTGTCATTAGTCACAGTCATGTGTCACAATTTAAAGTGACATTTCAGATTTAAGAGTTCCTTTCCTTTCTTCTCAGTGGATATAATGATCAAAGTAAAACCCTGTTCTGTATGCAAGCCTATAAGTATTCTTATCGTTGTGCTGCCCCCCTCAGGTGGGACTCCTCCACTGCGCTCTTCAGCGAGCGCTACAGTGTCCGTCAACCTTCTGGATCTCAATGACAATGATCCCACCTTTCTCAACCTCCCATTTGTCGCTGAAGTACCGGAGGGGCTTCCTATTGGGTCGTCTGTGTTCAGAGTTAGTATATGATTGGTTGAAATCTCCACAAAAACAAGTGCTTTAATATTTGCGAGATGTTTGGGTGGGTTAGATAAGGTGAATTTTAGCATAACGCTTGCTTTGCATTTTAATCCATTAGGGCATTTGGTGCTCTGCTGCCCCCTGCTGTTTTCCTCTAACAGGTGCAGGTGCAAGACCCTGATGAGGGTGAGAATGGAGCGGTTACCATGGCGCTTCAGATGGGGATGCCACGACTGGACTTCAGGCTCAACATCACCACCGGAATCCTTTACTCTACGGCAGTGCTGGACCGCGAGCAGATTGGACAGTTTTATCTGAGGATCATCGCGAATGATGCGGGACAGTTTCCACGAACGTCCACGAGTACTCTCACTATCACAGGTACAGGACAGAAGAACCAGACGGTGTGTGGCTGTCAATGCAAATTATGAATAATCTTGAAGGAATAGTTCACTCACAAAGGAAAATTCAGTCCAAACACAAAAGTTGAGAAGTTGGCTAGTCTAATATGAAGTGAAAAGGTGAATGGGGATCATTTTTGATTCATCTCATAATCCGCCCAGACTATCTGTCTCAATGATCAATTGCAGTGGTTAAGATGCTTTCTGCAGTGTTGTTTACTTCACACAAAGCATCATGTGAGAAATTCATTTCTTGTATGAGGAAATCACATTCACTTTTATGATATTTTTATGATGCATTTTTTGTTATTTTGGCTTTACATGCCCTGTCCATTATATGAAAAATAGTGTTCAGAAAATTCAGCCTTGGTGTTCTAATGGAAAGCCACAGACTGAAACAACATAAGAGTGAGTAAATTGTATTGTTTCATAGCCTAATATCTGTTTCTCTCTCTCTTTCCTTTTTGTTTTTGCAGTTTTGGACATGAATGATGAGACGCCGACTTTTTTCCCCAGCGTTTATAACATATCTCTGGAGGAGAGCGTGCCGCGTGATTACGTGCTGGTCAGACTGAACTGCTCGGATAATGACGCGGGTCTGAACGCAGAGCTCAGTTATTTCATCACAGGTCAGAGTGCAAAAAGCCTGGAATTTGAATATTTTTCAATTTTTCAGTTTTCCTGGCCCATGAATGCTATGTAGGTAATAAAGTAGACAATGAGACAGATCATTAGCTTGTGTGTCATCTGCGTTTGTGTCCCGACAGACGGGAATCAAGATGGTAAGTTCAGCGTGGGTTTTCGTACCGGCGTGGTCAGAACCGTGGTGGGTTTGGATCGGGAGACGCAGGCCTCGTACAGGCTCGTGATTGAAGCGATTGGTGAGTTGAAAACATGTTCGCATGCACACCTATGATCTCCTGCAGCTTCCTGTCTGAATGACACAGAGTGAAATTTCAAGCGTTGTGGTTTCCTGTTAGATTTGTAAAGCATTCAGAAATGCTTGTGTGTTGGTAGCAGTGTAATGAACGAATATTTAAATCACTGTTTAGATCGGATATTGAACATTAATTAGAAATCTTTAACACAAATGTTTTGGGAAACCCATAACACATGCTAAAAAATAATTGATGTAAAATATTGGGTTACACTTTACATTAAGGTTCACAACACTTTTTTACAGCATTTAATAGGTTAAATTCAATTCACTTTTATTTATATAGCGTTTTTTACAATGTTGCATTGTTGCAAAGCAGCTTTACAGGAAGAAATTGAAAACAAAACAAGATAATAATAAAAATAGCAAGCAGTCCATCTTTGCTTTGAATAGGTAAGGAATAAAGTACATAAAGTACATTCAGCCATTTGCTATCGCAAAATGAACCCTGACAGGGTTATCAGGACCACGATTACTTGCCACATAAGTTAATCATTGTCAATGAAAAATGACAGAAATACGATTTAAAATAAAAAAAAATAAATGAGCTCATTTGTAACAAATAAAAGACACATTAAACAAATGATTAGTACTAGTTTTACAATTTTTTTATCTGGGATGCAGACCACCTCAGAATGTCCTGACTGACCAGTCAAATACAAGTATTCCAGACAAGACTAATATCCAAGTCAATATGTTAAAGATATAAACGTACTACTGTCGATTGTTAGCTCAACTTTGTTCGTAATACAAACAAATAAATGCAGGCAAAACAGTTTTATAATTGTTCATTTTACTGCTTTAACTACTGATAAGACATGTTGAAAGTCATTATCATCACATGATCAACATACAATTTGCTTATATTAATTTTGACACCATTAATAACCAGTATATGGTTGACAAAGCTATTAAATCGTGTGTGTTTTGTGGTTTCTCACATGGCATGTGCTGTTATTTGGCACAGCTGATGGTTATTTAAAGCTATCTGCAGTAAATATGTGAGTCATTATAGCAGTGGTTTTGTGTTACTTTAGTTCCAGGGCATGGCAATGTTTAGACAAACACTGGCACATCAGCGTTACACCCGAGAGAGACATGACCATTATGCTAATTTTACATATTCTGTTAATTTGATGTCATTTTTGAAACATTAAAGCCAGTTGCATCTGCATGAAAATGGCTTTTTGCAGTAGACTTTTAACATGAAATTTTTTTCTAAGTTCATACAGCTACTCGTAAAGAAATAGACATTAAACATTGACATGTGAGTGTTGAAGATGAATTTATTTTACTATGTAAGAACAGAAAGACATGAAACTAGCTAACTGTAGAAAATCAGTTGCATTGGATAACAGTCAGTTTTGCTTTTATTATACAAAAGTTGTACAAAAATATTTGTCCACAGCTGAGTATTTCATGTAATATTCATTTTTTAGCAGACCCACGTGTTGTATGCTTTTTGTTTGCATTTTGGTCTCCAAACAATACAGGTACACAGGAATTTTGCTGTACTTAAATATGATGATGATGGTACGGCACATCAAAAAAGGTATAGGAATTGATTGATGGTTTTTCTTTAGATAATGGTCCAGCTGGAAGCAGGAGGACAGGCACAGCTACAGTGTATGTGGAGGTGCTGGACGTCAATGACAACAGGCCCATATTCCTTCAGAACAGCTATGAAACCACCGTCCTGGAGAACATCCCAAAGGGAACTAGTATATTACAGGTACACATGCACATTAAAGTCACCATGAAATTAAAATAGTCAATTATTATGTTTTGTGAAATGTTGCAATGTTTATTAGAAATGATTTTTCTGCTCATCTCGTGTTATTCAATAATGTTTCATTAAAAACATTAACCTGCCCTCCCTCTCCGAACGGCATATGTCTCGGCTTGGGTGCATGATATTGACTGTCCAATGGCCAGGCATCCAACCATCCAATCAACTGTTGAAGGACGAAAATAAGTCCCGCCCTAAATTTTTATTTTACATTTACATTTATGCATTTGGCAAAGCGACTTACATTGCATTATACATTATACATTTTGTATAATACAATATGGAGAAAAACACCAATGCAATGTCTTAAAGAGTAGTTGTTGTGATTATGCCCCTCCTGAATCTTATATTTAGTTACATCCTTGATTTTGTTGCCTCTTTTTGAGTGCAAACAGAATACTTTTTACCAAATCCCTTATTTGTAATAAATAAAGTTGTGAAATTGTTTTTGTGCATGTGTAGCGTGTGTATCTTCTGTGATGTCACGTTTAATGTGCTCGTAAGCGTGGTGATCTCTTGTCAGCGAATGACGTGAAAGGGCAACCATGGCAATGTTTCAAAAGCTACAAAAATGTCATAGTTGGCAGAATCGGTTCTGCAGGTTTCTAGTTCTCTGCACAAAGAGCTTGTGAACGTCCAGCTGTTTATAGAGCTGCGGTCAAACGTATGGTTCCATTGTTGAGTCACGTCTTGTTTCGATTGAAGTTCACTTCCTTTACACAGCTTGATCATTATCAGCAGATTCAGCCCTAGTAGCCTATAGTGTGCACCTATAGCTTTTTCTAAAATCTAACTACCTAGACAGCAGCCTTTGTTGGTGTTCTTCCGATGCAAACACTGAATCACCAGACGGCTTATGTAAAACCTATACTGCAGATGAGTCAATCTCAGAATACATTGCTCGATGTTTTGATTTGCTTATATTTTATTAAAGGAATGTCCATATAATGGAAATCAATGCGAAACAAATGTGGGTAAATGATGAGAGAATTTTCATTTTTGGGTGAAGGATCAAAAAGTATTGATAAAAATAATAATAATTTCACTAGGTTTTGGGACTAGGTTTTTGAGTTTATATCTCTGTGGAATACTGCAGCAGAGAGGGTATACTGATATACGTATGAGATTCATTTCTCTTCGACCCCCCGGGTACCGCCAACCCCGATTGCTTTCTACTCTGGGCCACGCGCGGTTGGACGGGTCGTCTGAACGTCGGCGTGGAAGAGAACGACTGCCTCATCGAACCCAAACGCTTCCAAAACTTCAGCTGGGGCTCGCTGGACAGAGCGTGCCCACACGAGAGACCGTCTCCCGGGCCGCAGTCGCCGTTCACACCCCAGGATCCTCCGGGAGAGCAGCTCACAGCGAGAAAGATCACGCAGCCCGCGAACAGCACGAAGAGACACGCGATGATAATGATGGTCGGGAGGGGGTAATAGAGATCCAGAGGTGGAGAGGTTGGGGAGATGGGAAGTGAGAGGTTGGAGGAAGGATCAGACTGGTTTGAGAAGATGTCCATGTTGGTCCAGGATCTGTGGAAATGGAAAGAGGTGTTAAAGGGACAGTTCACCCAAAAATGAAAATTCATGTACTCACCCTCAAGTTGTTTAAAATCTGTTTACATTTCTTTGTTTTGATGAACACAGAGAAAGATGTTTGGAAGAATGATTATAACCAAATAGTTCTTGACCACCATTGACTACCATAGTAGGACAATTTTCTTTGTAAATTTCTTTTGAACACACAAGAAGATATTTTGAAGAATATAGGAAAGCTGAGTACGTTTGTAATTTTTGCTACAATGGTAGTCCAAGAACTGTTTGGTTACAAGCATTCGTCCAAATATCTTAATCCGTGTTCATCAGGACAAAGTAATGTATGCAGATTTGAAACAACTCGAGGGTCAGGAAATGATGACAGAATTTTTTTTTGTTAAGCGAACTTTAAATGTGGGTTAGGTACTGTGCATTTCTAAAAGTGAAGGTGTGTGTCAAATGCTTTTTGTTCGCGCTTCGTGCACGGTGTGAGTGATGCCAGGATGTGGTTGAAAGTGTGTATGTGGGTATCTTTAGAAAAGTTATCTAAAATGTTATTCATTTAACATATCTTGAATAACTAAATCATTTAATCTCTTAGACAGAAATAAGATACATGGCAAGTTGTGATCTGATATTTCTGAGCTTCAGATAAGAGCTCAACAGTGAGCTCATTCTGTATTTCCTCTATTATTGAAAGATATTTTTACTCTATTGAAAATAGATGATATCTAAAATAACTAAACACTGTATTACAACCCCCAGGCTTTGAAAACCCAACTTTTAAGACGAAACACTTGAAGTTAGTCTTCATTTCCGCAGGATTTGATTAAAACAATCTGAGACGTTGATACCTAAAACAACTAACTGCTGTATTACGTCCCCTGAACTATGCAAGCTCAACTTCTGAGAGCAGTAAAATGTTCCTTAGGTTGCATGCAGTTGGTGGAACGTCACACCTACACACCTCTATTCTCCTTACCATCTACCAGCTTTACAAACCTAACTTTAAAGTGTCAGAATGACTGAGCATTTTGTGTAAAGAAATGTCAAGAAGGGTCAAGGTATTATAGATTTTTATGTGCTGTATCGATTAAAGATTAGTGAGTTTCTCTCACACACATACAGAAAATTGCACCCGAGGCCTGAAACACAATGTGTGTAAACAACACGTGATTTCATAAATCATTGCATTTGGAAACACGTTAGAAAGTGAATCGTAATGCTGCACATAGATGCATTGCGTTCCCACTGTTGCTATTCACTAATTCGCTATTTTTTTTAAAACTTTATATTTTTTTGTTATCCACATTATTGTGTACAGGCCTTTACATTATGTTTTTCTTTTTTACCCCCATATCAGAGTCACAGCCATACACTGGCATTTGAAACATTTATGCCCCACTAAGCAAGCAGCCAGATGAGACATTTCACTAGATGGCTTTCTATTTGTTGGTTTTTTTGAGGTTGAATTGGGTGTGTTAAAATAGCCCACAATCCATATCAAACACACACATACACGCGGCCTCGCACCCCAGTCACCAATTACTCTGCCTCCCTGCTCTTAAATGTCAGCATGTTAAACTCTGAGTGCACAAAGTGTGTGACTAACACTTTAGTGAAACACATCAAGACATGAAATTTTTCTTCATTTTAAATGCCACAGACAGACTGAATATGCCATTCAGATGAGAAATATTGTCGGAGAAACACTTCATTAGTTACCGGGGTACGGCTCTGCTAAAAACACATTTATGCACGTTTTATTTTAATGCGTTATTTTTAGAAAGACGTGTTTTTTGTTTGTTTGCTTCATGCCCATTAAAATAAATATTGTGTTATTTGTAAAACGGCACGAAATGCATTGTTTTATAAGTTTGATCCCAATCCCTTTCCATGTGTTTTTAAATCAGAATATTCACAATATTCAGGCCACTCTTTTCCATTTAATAAAAGTGAAAGATTACTATGTTTTAGCAAATGGTATTTGGTTTGGCTAGTTAGTTTGAAGTAGTAAGTCTGGTCCAACTTTTTGGAAAATGGTAGCTGGTGAATCCAACCAATGACCATTTTAGGCCAGCTAGAAGTATAGCTACTAACTTAAGATAGGAATGAAAGAATTTTTAACTTTACCTCTATGCATGCGGTGTCTGAGTCCTCCAAAGGTCCCTCTTGTTTCTAATCACAATGTCACCAAGAGCAATGGAGAGACAGACAGGACACTGTGAAAGAGAGAGAGAGAGACGCATCCAGAAACACCGAAATGAAGCTCTATCGAAGTATAAATGTATAAAAATCTTTTGTGGTCAGAACGGTCGTGACGTGTTTTGTGAGGTGATCGGTCACTGCGACTCGCAAACTTCCAGACTGCAGTTTTAACCCCCTCAGGTTTTGGGATGGTATGCTCCGATTTGCTTTCCCTATTCATCTGTTTCTAAGAAATCCCCCCGTCCCCCTCGTCCCCTACTGCTTTCTTCTCCTCTCAACATCTTTTTATAAAGCTAATGAGTCTCGAGGAGGGGCCGTCTTACTCCGTGTGTGTGGCTGTCAGGATTTGACTAATATATGAATTAATTCAGTGCGCTTTAAAAGGTTTTTCCTGGTTCAACATGCTAAGTTTACGTGCACAAATAAATTAAGGAACAATCTGTGATTAATGTTTTGGAGATTTCTGATTGTTGAAGAAGTGTTATGGGGTACTTTGGCCCCTATAAGTTATGCCAGTGTTGTCATGACAACCTTTAAGAAGTGAACTGCGTCATCTCCGTGCCATCAGCGGCACCAACCAGAATTGCAAAAATGCTGAAAACTAATGGTTGAGTCATGTTTGAATCTGCTAAAAGTTAATAAACGTACACGTGACCCCCAAATTCTGTAGTTGAATTGTTTTACTTGTAACTGTATATTTAGCCTCTATATCGCCACCTCTGTTTGAAACATAAATTTGCACGTTACTTTCTTTACTCAAAATTATTTATAATCATTTCAACTTGTATATGAGTTAAATTCAACCCAATTTTTAAAGCCATTAAAATGTCAATTGAAGTAAAAGTTGAAATGATTTGTACAGTCAGTTTGATTAAAATAAATTATTTGATGCTTTACATTTAAGGCAGTAATTTTCCTTTGGAGTGTGATGTCAATCTGAGATTACCCGCTAAATTGTTTGCTCACTGAATGATTTTTATTTGTTTCAATTATAAATTGTATTTCCGCATTTGCAATATGCGGATATGCATTAATAAGGGCATATAACACATTGTCATGTGCACTCCTCCTGTATTTTATTAACAAACAGGTTGTTATGTCCAGGCAGGTCAGTCATTAAAACTGCAGTTCTGTTCTGTGCCGCTAGTTGTGCAGAAATGACATACTTTCCTTTTAACCATATGACGCAGTGAAAAACTTGTGTAATATTGTTTACACCTATGTGCAATGTGTAAGGTGTTACTTTCACTCTGAACATTTTAGCGTGTGTGTGTGTGTGCGTGCGTGCGTGCGTGCGTGCGGGTGTGTGTGTGTGTGTGCGCGCACAGGTTCAGGCCACAGACGCTGACGCAGGGGACAATGGAAGAGTTCTCTACAGAATTCTCTCGGGTAACAAGTTTGACTTCTTGTTTCCTGATGTCCTGATAAGTTATTGTTAATCACAATATTGTTACTCTTTTTGAAGAACAGGCACTTTAAATTAATCTTTAAGTCTATCTATAGACGGTTTCAAATCAACAACATAAACAAACGTTACTGTGCATGCACGCTTTTGTGGCCCAAACTTAAAGGGATAGTTATCCAAAAATGAAAATTCTGTCATCATTTACTCACCCTCTTGTCATTTCTAACCTGTATACATTTCTTTGTTCTGCAAAACACAAGGGAAGATATTTGGAGGAATGTGAGTGACCAATCAGATCTCACCCCCCCATTGACTCTCATAATATTTATTTTCCCTACTATGGCAGTAAATGGGGGATGAGAACTGTTTGGTTACTGACATTCTTCCAAATATCTTCCAAATATGTGTTCATCAGAACAAAGAAATGTGTAAAGGTTTGAAATGACAAGAGGGTGAGTAAATGATGACAGAATTTTCATTTTTGGGTGAACTATCACTTTAACTTCTGGTTCCCATTCACAATGAATAGAGTCCCTGCAGATTATTTCTGATAAAAAGCAAAGAAATAACAAGTAAATGACATTAGTTAGCAAGTTAAAAGTATGTCTAGTCAGTATTATTTTGGGTTACAGTAGAAGAACTGTTACTTGGCTAAACTTAAATGTGACAAAGTCACACGACCCATTCAACAAATTGTTTATTTAATCAAATTAATATACAATAAAATTCAACAAATTGTTTATTTAATACAGTTATTATACAATAAAATGTTCATATAAATTAATATGAATATAAATAAAAAATTATAAATAGTTACCCACTAGCCCGACCGATCAACAAACACAGACCGGAAGTTAACTTAAAACCATTAAAACCATCTATAGACAGCATAGTTAACATTACAATTTGCATCATGAGCATCATCTTGAAAGCATGGTCTTTGTGAGATTCTAGGCCTGTTTAACATGCAGATGACTGTATGAGTTGTGTTGTGGTCAGTATGTGTCATTGTGTGTGTGTGTTGTTTACTCTCTTTAGGAAACGGCGGTCAGTTTAACATGGACCGTCTGTCTGGACTCATCAGCAGGGGTGATAAAGCTCTGGACCGAGAGACTCAAAGCTCACATGTGTTGGAGGTGGAGGCCTTCAACAGTGACCAGGGCAGCATGCGCAGCTCTGTCAGGGTGTGTGTGTGTTGATTCTTGTGCGTATGTGTAACGCAGGCAGTTGTAAACTTGTTTTAAAAAAGAATATGTGTCCAAAATGGGTGTATATACAATATTTTGCAAAGCTTTTGAACATCCACACTGTATGTTGTGTAAAAACACAACAGATTTCTTCTTTCTATGAACATTTTTTGTGGAGATATTATTAGATAACATTAATATGAATATACATGTATTTTAAATATATTTCATTTATTTAATCGTTTATTTGTTTTTTGTTTTTCATTTATTTTTGTTCGTTTTAAAGCTTTTGTTTTGTTTGTCGTTGTGTGTTTGTAGGTGATTGTGTATGTTGAGGACGTGAACGATGAGCCTCCAGTCTTTACGCAGTCGCAGTACAATCGTCTGGGCCTCAGAGAGACCGCTGGGATCGGGACTTCTGTTGTGGTGGTCAGAGCTACAGACCCCGACACAGGTACACATGTGTTTATGCATCACGTTCAATCCAACACAGCTCACGACACAACATTCAGTGTCTCCTGCAATGCTTTCAGACTCCTTTTCGAGATGTAAATCATCTAATCTGAATGGTTGTTTATGCGACAAATATTGCAAACCATGCAGCACCAAACATCACCATGCAACAGAGCAAACATCACAAAAGAATGTTCGTCTTTGGATCATTTCCTCTCTTGTTGACCTTTATAAATGTGTGTGTTAATGATATACACTGTCCTGTATTTTTCCATTGCGACTCAATTCAAAATAATATCACAGCATTTGTGCTGCACTTCTGCTTGCGTCCATAACTGCTTCCCTGTTTCACTTCCTCACCGAGGTGTTGACAGCATCAGGATCTTTGCAGATCTTAAATCCTGTATATGGTTTTTATTTCTGATGGAACGCAAAAAAGATATTTTGACAAATGTCACATGTATAGAAGTCAATGGGGTCCAATGTTGTTTGGTTACCCACATTCTTCAAAACATCTTTTTTGTGTTCTGCGGAAGAAAGAATAATATTTATAAAGGTGTGAAATAGGAAAAATAGCATCAATATTTAAAGACTCTCTCTCTCTCTCTCTCTCTCTCTCTCTCTCTCTCTCTCTCACTCTCTCTCTGTAGGGAACGGTGGAGCTGTGGCCTACGCTCTGGTCTCAGGTTCCGACCGTAAGTTTGAGGTCGACATGAGTACGGGTCTGGTAACCACAGTAGATTACCTGGATTACGAGACCAAGACCAGCTACCAAATAAACGTGTCAGCTACAGATCAGTCACCCCCGTTTTACCGCGGTTACTGCACCGTCTACGTCACATTACTCAACGAGCTGGATGAGGCCGTGGCGTTCCTGTCGGCCGGTTACGAAGTGTCGCTGAGGGAGAATATCGCCACCGGAACAGAGGTGGTCCAGGTGAAGGCGCAGTCGGCCGATAACCTGAACCAGCTGACGTACCGCTTTGACCCGGACACCTCACCCGCTGCTCTGGCCCTCTTTAAGATTGACAGCGTCACGGTGAGGACGCCAACGTTGTGTTTGTGTCCGTTTTAAAAGTGTTGTTTTTTTGCTTTTGGTGTGTATATAAGAAAGACTGTGTTGTTCTCCGCAGGGCCGTATTACGGTGACGGGACTGTTGGACAGAGAGAAGGGCGATTCATACACCCTCACTATTGTGGCTGATGACGGTGGACCCAAGAGAGACTCTACTGTGGTAATACTGAGCTTTCACTCTGTTTAATAGTCATGGACATAAAATCAAACAAAATAAACACAATTGCGAATAATATTGCATCATTCCATAAAACAGCTAACAAAACATGATTGATACGAATAAAAGAAATGTTTGATTAAATCAGGTTTATTTTCTTTTTTCTAATTTCCTGCCTGATGTACATTTGTAGAAGGTAAGTAATACCTAGGTTACAAATTTCTTTATGCAACCAATTTTAATGTTGTTTTTAAATCTGAGCTCCCGCTGCGCTGTTCTTTTGACAGGTGTCAATCACCATTCTCGACGAGAATGACAACAGCCCCGAGTTTGACATCACTTCTGATTTGTCTGTGAATATTCCAGAGGACACGCCCATCGGTCAGAGAGTGGCGGTGGTGCTGGCCCGGGACAAAGATGCTGAAAGGAATGGGCTGGTGAGCAAAACATACTAAAAAAAAGACATTTATGTCATTATCTATGTCTAAGATGAGGGCTGTGGTTTGCGCATGGGTGTTTCTTTTTCATTACACATAAAGCAGTTCACTGGAAACGTGGACAAAAATAAAATAGCCTGCTGCAGACTTCTTTGAGCTTATTTTGTTCAGAGGGTTCAATCCTTTTTGGACATATTTTTTTGTTTCTGTTTGAAATTTGCAACACACAAACTATTTTTAATAATTATGTACACACATTCACTACTCAGAATGCTATGTGATGAGCCTTCAATCATTCTTAACTCCGCCCCTTCATTGTTTTTCTTACTTCAGGTGAATTTTACCCTGATTGCGGGGAACATGCAAGACGTGTTCAAAATCAACACGGCCAACAACACGTATGGAGAGGTTTACGTGAACGCACCTCTGGACCGTGAAGCTGTGGACCGTTACCTGCTTAAAGTAAGAGAGAAACAGTACAGACCCTACTGATCTCAGTTCTGTAAACCACCTCAGTATTTAAAGGCCTCATAGGCATCAGGTGTTGCTACCTTTTGAGATTGACTAATCCTTTAAAATATGAGTTTAAAAATGTAGAAAGCACTAAGCTTTTGAGGTTCTTTATTGGAGAAAATAAGTTGTGGACAAAAGCAGATCACCGCATATCAAGGAATCTGGGTTTTATTTGAATAAACAAAAGAAAGTAGCATAAATAAATAAAAACAACAACGACAAAAAGCATACATTAATTTCAGTTTTAACATTTTGCCAAGCCTCCTTTAATTCTTAATAAACCTAATTTGCACTCCAAATATAACTATGCAACATGAAACATTTTTTATAATATATATTAAAAAGAAATATATATATATATAAAGTTGGACGTCACTTTTAACCAGAAGTGTGCATTGAACACAACATTGAAAAGTACCAATAACGATTTATCTCAATCAGGGTTCAGGCAGCATCCTTGGTATTTGTTTACTAAGTTGATTTGACTAATAATGTATTTACGCACCACGCTAGTACACATGAAGCAATACTTTCAGCCATTATAATGCTTTCATTGCTCCGTGTGTTGCGTGACTTTACACATGTTTCCTTGTCGAGTTAAATATAGTACGTTTTGCATAATTCACTTGAAGGTACTTGTGTGTTTTTGTGTCACGATGGATATGCCGTGTGTTTGGATCAGGTGCGGGCGATGGATAACGGTTCCCCTGCGAGGTTCACCGATCTTTCGCTCACGGTGAACATTATGGACGTGAACGACAACCCTCCCGTCCTTCAGAGCCCTCGTGGGTACAACGTCAGCATCAGTGAGGTCAGAATCACCTCAGTGATGTCATCAGGATTATTTCGTAATATTAGCGACTTCTGTTATTCCAGATTTTGTTGTGGGCATGTGTGCGTTTCAGAATGTAGGGGGCGGTACATCCGTGCTGCGTGTCATAGCGACAGACCGTGACATCGGACCCAATGCCATGCTGTCATACTACATCACCGGCGGGAACCAGGACCTGACCTTCAGAGTGGACCGTATGACAGGAGAGATAGTCACTCGCCCATCACCTCCTGACAGAGAGAAACAACAGCAGTACATGCTGACCGTGACGGTGGAGGATGACGGAGCGCCACCTTTATCTGTAAGTTTGTGCGCTTTAAATTAAACACCAATCACACACCAAAACATTTTCACATTAAAAACTAAACATTTATCAGTGACTCCGCACACCATCACACATTTCTTGCAAACAGCTTTTTTTTCACACTACACATAATACTGTATTTGCTCCTTTAAAAGTTAATGTGCAACAAAAACAGGAAACCACAACCTGCCTTATTTTTGAAACAGGAAGTTGCACTCTCGAAAACATGTTCATTGCTGTTGTGAGCCTCTCAGCCATCTAGTCCTCACGCCATATGTGATCTTTGGGCCTCTGGTGTGTCTGAGTTCCTCAGACTGGTTTTGAGGCCCATCACCCATCGCTTACCTGTCTCAGACAGTTCCTATGGTGTCAACCTCTGACTGATCCTGGTTCAGTAGGATTGAAGAGATCAAAGCTCTCATAAGAACTTAATATTTTATTTGTATTTTTTTTTAAAGATATGAAAGCAATCTTCGATTGTATCAGCAGTTGTATCATATTGCACAGCATTATCTACACATCATGAGCGACATTTATGGTACAACAATTGTACAGGCACAGAGAAAACATCTCTTCATATATACAAAGGGGTAAAGTGGCAAGCGTATATACAAAGCAAACATTAACCTAAAATACATCCATTAATTCATCCAACCATCCATCCATCCATCCATTCATCCATCTACAAAGCAAAGTTTGGGCACTCTTGATGGCAGTGAATTTAAAGTCCAGAGCTTAATGAGAGTTGACCAATGCTTTGCTTTTTACATTTCAACCAAAGTCCAGCTACAAAATAAAAACGCACACGCACACATGCATCAGATATGGCAGTGTAAAAAATATCAATATAAAATATACAAAATCTCTTCTTTTGTATGGATTTTAAAGGGATAGTTCACCTCAAAATATAAAATCTGTCATCATTTATTCACCCATATTTATTCCAAAACCTGTATGACTATATTTCTTCTGCGGAACACAAAATAAGATATTTAGAGAAATGTCTCAGTGGGGGCCAATGTTGTTTGGTTACCAAAAATTCATACAGGTTTTGAATGACATGAGGGTAAGTAAATGATGACAGAATTATCATTTTTAAAAAGCGACACCGTGTCTGTCATTGAAACACACCACAATAAATTGCACAAACTGAATGATATACTATAAGCTACAAACCTGATAAAAGCACCACAACAGATCCACGCTCACCACGAGAGGCTTTAAGACAGCCCCTCATCTCTTAGTGGTTCTGATGATCAGATGGTGTAAGATCTTTTTTTACCACTGATGCAGTGCTGGTGTTTAATCTGTCCTCCATTCAATAAAGACAATGAATTCCATTCTGTTTAACATTAAAATAAGTTCTAGTACTAGTAGTGAGCTTTCCAGGAGAGCATTAACTCCAGCACCATTCCAGTGGTAAAGATATTGATACTGAGACACATTTAAAACCTTGTTTAATTTGGTACCAATACAGATACAGAAGTTGTATGTCCGAGTGGAACGTTTATGGCTATTTTACTGGAGTCGTACTGGTTTCGTGTGAAAGTGAGAACTGGATTATGGAAGTACTGATATAGGAGAGCAAGGTCTGAGGTATTAATCCATCTCTATAACAGAGGATGAATATTTCAATGGAGGAAAATAAAGAGAGGATGGTAGAAATACATTGATAAGAGAAACGAAAAGAGGAAGAAACAGTCGCTTAAGTGCAAGTATAGCCACTATCTGTACGTGGCACTTCAAATGTGTTCCACAAAAATCGACAGCTATGTGTCAGTCGACACAAATAGCAAAGAAAGCGCACGTTAAACAGATCGTCCTCTTTGGATCCCTTTTGTGAAAATACCCTAACATCCCTGGGAAGCGTCACAAGTTGTGCTCCGTCTGATCGCTGGGCAGGAAACATGTTACCAGTAAACGTCTCCAAAGATGAGATGTGTTGAATTCTCCTGGTTTTGGGGGTCACTCCTCTTCATCCTTACAGAAGACAGGAAGAATAGAGGCATGATGATGTAGAGAAGGATAAAGCACCAGGTGTTCCTGGGAGTGAACGTCTCTTACACCTGCACAAGGTTAGGAGACTCAGGGATGGGTTCTGGGGAAAACAAGGAGAAGATATAAATGTTTCTTTATTTAACTTTTAGTTTTACATGTCTGTTTAGTGGACTGGGTGAAAGCTTTACGTTATGAATGTCTAAACATTCAAACTAAAATCATTTTGCATTTTTATATGTGCATGAAATCAAATTGACCCTGATTTACCCTTAGTTCAAACAGCTCATTATAATTTTTTCAAAAGAACACAGTATGTTTTGAAGAATGTTGCAAACCAAACAACACTGAGACATTTCTCAAAATATCTTCTTTTGTGTTGCACAAAAGATAAAGTCATACACAGGTTGACAATAAATGGTGACAGAATTTTTATTCTAGATTATTCTGGACTATCCATTTAATGCATGCACCTGGTATTACTTGTAAATATTATTTCAAGTTAAAAGTCATTGTAATTGTTTGTTTTGCACAATGAACAAGATCAAGTTTTTCACATTGGTCACATTGAAGTTACTGTTAATGGGTCGTTCATGCCGGCTTTAATGTGTCTGTCATTGTTTATGTTTTGGCCAATACATTGTGTGTTATGAGAAACACACATGAAAGTTAAACACACACTTGATTTCTCAGAATCCAACTTGTCAGACAAGCAGAAATGAATGTTGAGAAACGGGGGAGAAAAGGGGAAACTGACATTCTGTAAATTCCGCTGAGTTAAAGGTTAGATGGGAGGTACTGTGTGTATGTGTACAGCCTGTGCTCACTGAAGCTATGTAGAGGAAAAGAAATTGAAGAAACAATGCAGAGTGTGTATTGTGTTTTTACGTGTAGACTCCAGATGTTTCTTGTAGCTTATTGAGCGGTGACAGCCGTCAAGCCGGAGTGGGTTACAGTTTCATGTGAGAGTGCGTGTGTGTCTTACCCGGCATAGAGAAGAAGACGTCCCCTTGTATGTTTGGGGAGAATGGAGTTCCGGGATCCGACAAGAGGTGGTGTCCTGTTTCAGAAGACTGACGCATGATTTGGGATACGGTCCGCAGTTTGGGCTCTGGAGAATCACCGCTGAACACTGCGTTCTCATACCCATGTGCACTGGAGAGAGAAATCAGGAGGAACATTTCAATATATTTGTGTAATCTACATCATTTTAATACAATTATATAAAAATACATTTTGAGATGAAATGAAACCTGTTTACATGCGCATTTACTCACCTGTCCATACGCACTAGCTCGTGTGCACCTGGGAAAAACAGGAACAGGAAACGGGTCACAGTGGGAAAGGAAATGCAGTTGCTATAAAACAATTAGTGCATGTGCTGTATTCTTCCATCTGCAAACCGTGCAGTGCTGCGTAGGATCACTTATCTTTCACACAATGTAGGTCAGAGTGAGTGTGTGAGTAATGCATGAGTGTGTGTGTGCGTGCGTGTGCGTGCGTGTGCGTGTGTGTACTCACGTCTGCTGTGCTCTGATGTTTGTCTTTGTCTGTAAACCAGAATCAGTATGAGTGGGAGACAAAGAATAAAAGCGATGCAGGCCGCGATAGCCAGTCCTTCAGCCACTGAGTCTGAAAGACAATATCAAGACGTTAGTTAAAACTGCTCAAGTTAGCTTTGAGAATGTGTAATGGCCAGTGTATTTTGTGTGGTACTATACATACCATCTGAAGGATTGTGAGTCCACTCATTACATTTCAGACTGCCGTTGTGAGCTGCGGAGACATTGGACGTCAGATCAAACACAAATGAAAATATATGAATGTCACTCCTGACCTCTCTCCTCTCTAACATACCTGGCATCACAGTCAGGTAGATGTAGCTATGTGACTCCTGCTCGACTTTGTGCTTCCTGGCCTGGACATCTAAAGCCAGGCAGCAGTATCTGCCCTGGTCCTTGGCTTTGATGTTCTGCAGGGTGACGGAGAAGATCTGTTCGCCGGCGCTGTACTGTACACCCAGCGAGCGGTTGGTGTTACCGGCCCCGCGCGGATGTAGGCCCTTTTGACAGTGCTCCTCTGTGTGAGACGTAAAGAGCCAGGTGTGATGAAACTTGTCACCCGGGTCAACCTTGAGTCCAGACTGAGCACATATTAGAGTGACGTTGGCCCCCTCAGGACACTCGTAAATGCGTTTGGGCACAGAGACACTTAAAGAGTGGTGCCCGCCACTCGCTGGAGAAAGAATGAGAAGACGAGATATCAGAAAAGACTGTAAATAATTCAAGAGAAAGACAGGTCATGAATTGCTGTTTTTTATTTAGAATAGCTAGAATTTTTATTGTATTGAATAAACATTTTGTTGAATATTATTGTATATTAATTTATTAAATAAACAATTTGTTGAATGGGTCTTGTGACTTTGTTGCATTTAAGTTTAGCCAGATTCTTTCTACTGGTAACCCAAAATAATACTGGCTAGACATACTTTTAACTTGCTAGTTAATGTTATTTACTTGTTATTTCTTTTGTTATCAGAAATAATCTGCAGGGACTCTATTCCTTGCGGATGTGTAACGGAAGTTAAGTTTGGGCCACAAAAGACACGCGTTTGTCTGTGTTGTTGCTTTGAAACGGTCTATATAAATTAAAATGTATAGAAATGATAATATGTAACCATATTTTAAAATTTAGTACATAACATATCTGATTTTGCGAAATGTTTGGCTATAAAAGTATACTTTTTGACGTTTTTATCGTTATTTATCGTTTATTTAGTAGCTTATTACAAAATACTATTTTAACCTGTGTCAAAGATTTCAATTTATCATTCGCTATTTTTCAAACATGCGGTCTACACTGCAGTTGTCACTGCATCTGTTGTTTGTTATATTAATGTCTGCGTGCATGTGGGTCATTTTTTGTATATATATATATATGGGTATTATTGAAAAGAAGGTACCAGACAGTTAATTTTGAACTTGTTTCCTTTCCTTTAATAGACCAAAAATACCTAAACCCTGACCACATATACAAACACTCAAAAACAACATTCAACAGAGCTGAATGTTTATCACAAAGACAATAGAAATGGGAGAGAAAGATTTCTCACAAATGTATAAATATTTCCTATATTTCTGAATGAGTGACCCGACTTGAACGCACAATGAGTCTGTGTCACTCTCCACTAACATTTACGTCTGTGTACTTGAGATCCGGGGGCGTCGTGCAAATGGTTGTTTACTTAAGAACTCTTTCGAACTTCAATCTAAGTGGACTGAATTGTGTGTGTGTGTCAGGAAGAGCAATAGGAAACCGCGTTTGTGTGATTACGAGCCGTTCGGGGCGGCGTGTCTGTTCCTGGCTCTCAGAGACACAATACAATTGAAATCCTGCCCTATTATTCCCTATAAACCTCATCCGTTCTTATATTCCCAATCAGTTCATAATTATCCGGCCCAGGGCTCCATTTCCCAGCCTGTGAGATCCTGTACTGCGAATCCGCTCTGGTCTGCAGGCAGCTGCCAGGGGTCTTAACACCGCTTTGTTGTGACTAGCTACATGAACTATTCTGCACGCTGGACATAAACGTCCTCCTCCTCTTGAGATGAGGTCGTGCTTGGATAAAGAGAATGGTTTGTTTAGCGAATGTTTGAGGTGGAGCCAATATAAACTGTTGCTTTAAAATGAAGTCATCAATTCAACACAGACTGTAAGATAACACAAAAGAACATTTTCGACTCAGTGAACTGTATTTGTGGCATTCTGCTCATGACCACCGAAAATTATTTGCATCTTAGTTTGTAAACAGAAACAAAAAAGTTTATATTAATTCTTGAAATATATTTGTGTTTTGAGCTGAAAAGCTTTTTTACAGGGTCTTCTAGGTGGATGAACGTTTGGTTATGCATCACTGAGGCAATCTTTGTACAGATGTTTATTTCTAACACCCTTGTGTTTTATGTTTTGCTGAAGTAGAAATCTGATGAAGGCCTTGAGAATGACTGAAACATTACTTGTAAGTCCATCTCTCCAAGAAACAGGATGCTGGCTTCACATGAAATAAATGTTACAGTTTAATGTTAAAGTCCTCTTTCTATACTTGGTGGTTATAACGAAATGTTTGTTTTGATGTTTACTTTCAGGCGATGCCATAAACCTCCATTGGAAATGCATTACTGTATACATTTTTGTTTTGCAAACTAAGGGAAAATGTTCAAATGATTTTCAGTTGAAAGCAGGTCACAGATGCTCGTGAACATTCCTTTATAAAGTCTGAGACTAGAGAGAAACCGCAATAAAATGTCCACTGCCTGAGGGTACTTGTCTCGAAATATGTTTATCCTTCCAGTCTGTCTTGTCAACACAAAGAGCTCACTAACTGTCACTGACATCTAAAGCAACTTCAAGACTTTTATACCATAGAAACCCCAAAGAGTCCCAAATAATGTTTTGTTTAGAATATACTGCCTAACAAGTTTCCTTTGCGAGATAAAACGTATTGAAAGCCAAACATCAACATATTTTCAGTTTTATAAATTGATCAATTATGTCTTTTCAACAGTAACAGTAAATAGAAAAGAAAAGTTTAAGTTGCAGAGGGTTGGAAAATTAGTTTGGGGGGTGAACTAAGAGAATTGTTCTCCAGTCCCCACCCACATGTCTTCACCTAATTCTTAAAGCTTTTCAGTATCTGTGTTTATGTAAGAATCTCATTAGAGGTGTTAATGAAAACAGCGGGGGACTGAGAAACCTCATCCTCCTCTGCAGAGAGGTTAACAGCGAGGGGCCGTCCCGTTTTACCTGAAACCTCTCGTGCAGCATTCGTTATCTGCCAGAAATTTGGTTTAATGTTGTTAATATTAAGCTGAAACAATTAGATTTTGCTAAATTATTTGTGGGTTGAACAGTGTGGGGAGTTTTTAACTACAGGTCTGCTGAATGAGGACAGGTTAATAAAATATTGCTACACTATTGGCAACACAGAATCACAAAAATATCGGATGCTTTCAAACATTACCCTAATATTATTGGTCAGATCCCTATCAAACAAAGCAAGTTAAGGATTTCATTCATGTAGTCTCTCTCTCTCTCTCTCTCTCTCTCTCTCTCTCTCTCTCTCTCTCTCTCTCTCTCTCTCTCTCTCTCTCTCTCTCTCTCTCTCTCTCTCTCTCTCTCTCTCTCTCTCTCTCTCTCTCTCTCTCTCTATATATATATATATAGTGTGAGATAACATAGAGTTTTAATATTGATGTTAGGGGATTGTTTCGATTCATAACCGCAAGAGAAATCATTTACGCATCTATCCAAAGCGCCAAAGCGACTTACATTGCATTATACTATACATTTGTTTCTGAGTATGTGCAGTCCTGGGATCGAACCCGTGAACTTGGCGTTGCTAGTGCCATGCTCTAACCACTGAGCTACAGGAAATAATAGTGATGCTTGTCTTCGGAAACAATGCTGATGATCATCGGGTCATGTTCTTTCCTCGTGTTATTTTCTTTTCTTAAATGACTCAGATTTTCAGATCGTCTGCTTATCTGTAAAATAAAGTCAATGTGGATGTAGCTCCTCATGAGAAACCCAGGGGGTCAGGAATGTAATTCAGAAGCAATATCCAGCTAGTCTCCCTGACCCATTCCATCTGGCATCATTCCCTTTACATTCCCAAAATCATCATGCTATATGCAATTCCCGTTTCACACATCTTGGTTATAAAGAAACGATCAGGCTTTTTGTCTCTGATGAGGAAGTAGACATGGAACAAATCGATATCCCCCCTGGTAAAGAGAAGTGATCTGTTGGATGTTACCTCCTCCGCACAACCATTTACTTTTAAACCTGATGCTCTAAAACTGGCACAAATCAATATAATGATGGGCCTGTTGTCGAGGGGTCATCGAGTGTATTTCCTCTGAAGCCGGAGTTATTTAAGTTGCTTTGTGGATGAAACATTGTTTTTGAAATTAATTATGATATTGTGGTTTGGACATGGCACCATGGTGTTACTATTTGTGTGTGTATGTGCGTGTGTGTGTGAACGAGGAAGGAAGTGTCTAAACAAAGCTTATTTTCTGCTCAGGCAAACCTAATGCAGGAGTTCAGAAACACCCATTCTTAAAATGTATTTTATAATCTCTCTCTCTCTCTCTCTCTCTCTCTCTCTCTCTCTCTCTCTCTCTCTATATATATATATATATATACCTGACATCCTCATTGACCATTTTGTACTAACTTGTAGTTAAAAGTCAAACGTTTTAATATAACAACTGATAAAATACATGGTATTATTAAAAATTATACATACGACATACATTAACGTTACTTATTGTAAAAAAATGTCGGATTGTATTTGGACCGTAAATGAAATGTGTTTCGCCAGTTGTTGAACGCCCACTACGAGCTGCAGCCAATCACAAAGTATTATCGGCGAAACGTCACGTTGCGTAATTAATATTCATGAGTTAAGCTGTGTCCATAATAAGATCAGACGATAGATGTTTTAAAACATAAGGCGGAATCCGATCTGATGTAACGTGTTTGGACGTGCGAACTTTATTGTTTTAAATCATTGCCAACAATGTTAAAAAAAATGTAAGGAACAACATACATTTGCACTAAAACTGCACTAAAACTTTCTAAAACTGGTCATCGGAAAAATAATTAACTATTTTGAATTCATGCCAATAATTGGTAACAACGTTGTTATATAGTTTACAGTAATATTGGTTATAAATTGACAGATGTTTCCCTGAAGTCACGACAAATGTGGAAGTCAATCTTAGCCCAAAAGTTGAAAGAGGGGAAAAGTTGTTGTCGGTTGTTGAAACAAGTTGACACACGCCCGTATTTAGCCTTAAGAAAAACAACGTTCACAAGACAACACATATCTGAATAAAACAAGTCATATCGGACGCGTTCTTGCGTCCATAAACAGCTATGACGACATTAAACAACGCGTTCCCGAGACGCGTTTATCAAACTTTAAAAACAGCGATACGCGACGCGACGACCAAACACGCGTGTGTATATAGAACAGCAATAAAACAATAGCGCTGACCGGACGCAAATACAAATAAAGTCAGTGGTATATTTACCTTGAACAGCAATAAAGAGATGAAAGCAAAGCCACAGAGGTGAAAATACATCCATCAGTACGGATCTGCTGTAACTTTCACAAAGACCCTTTAAAAGTCTTCAGTGTATGTCCACAGTGCCTGACAATATCTCCAGCTGTGAATACAGATGTATTGAGTCGTATTCTTTGGCTGCTCTCTTACAGTAAGTGAAACATCTCACAATCACTTATGTGAGACGGAAAACCAAGAAACTCGAGTTCACACTCTCTCCTCCCTCCTCATCACTCCACCCTCCACTGAATATGCTGCTGTCTCTTTAACATCAAATAAGACAGCACCTCTATGTACCTGAAAGAAAGGCATTGAGAGACTGTATGAAAAATGTATTCAATGTGTCATTTTTAATGAAAATCCAACATTTTTAATTATAATTATAAATAATTACAAACCCACTGGGAAAATACTGTAGTATACATTGGTATTTACTATAGTACTAAACCGTAGTAAAATGTCTAGATAATAACGTGTTTTTAACCTTAGAATATTTAATACATTACAGTATTTACCACGGTTTATCAATTTACTATAGTTTATATACTACACTACTATAGTAAAAACTAAATTGTACTATATTCTACAATATTTTTTAATAATAATAATATATTTTTATATATAATTGTTTTTAATAAATAATAAAATAACAATACAAATTTTCGTAACATATTATCATCAAATTAAATGACAATTCAAGTGTAGAATTGTAGTGTAGATTCTAATTTAATTTAATTAAATACTGCTTTTTTACCATGATTTTCTTGGTTTTGTACTGTGCTCCTTGACATATATTTATAGTTTTATTGTTGTTTAGCAAATGCCATGTTTAACCCAAGACTTCTTGAGTTTTGTTGAGACATTGAGGTATCTGATGCCTGCTGATAGCTTCAATCACCAGAGGAAATAGACACATCATTGACCCCCACCCATCACACACCATCGGGTTATGCAAATGATATTCAAACTTGCTACACCAGTTCAAAACCATGATACCATGAGATAAAGGTTATTTCACGCTGATCTACAGTCTGTTTAAATGGAAAACATGCAAATAGTTTCATCAGACTGTAACATTGGCTGCTTGCTAACTGGACATTTTTCAATCAATTATAAAATGCATTTTTTTTCATTTTATGAAGTTGACCAATTACTTATTCATTGTGTTCATTTCAGTTTCATTTATATGTTTGTCATTGTTTCCACAGACGTCCACCACAGTGTGGGTGCGTATCATCGATGAAAACGACAACGCGCCAGAGTTTCCGGAGGAAGAGTACGTAACAGAGCTCAGAGAGGGGCCCAACACTGTGGGGGCCACCATTGCCACCGTTACAGCCATCGACCCTGATGAGGGACTCAATGGAACCATCCGCTATGCCATCTCGAAGGGCAACCTGGCACAGACCTTTCAGATCAGTGACATAACGGTGAGGGGAGCAGTGATGGAGTTGTGTTAAATTTGTATAATCTGTGTCACACATTTGTCCAAAAAATCTTATTTTCCTAAAGGGCTGTAAACGCTATACACAGAGAAACAAGTCACCCCAATATTCATTATAAACCAATATATGTGTCTTTGATTTTGAAACTGTTATTCTAAATCTGAATGTGTTCAGTTCTTTTTAACCTACTAATAATTATTTTCTTTGTAGCTGTATGCCTAAGTACATTATTTGAACCCTTTTACAATATAATAGAAATATGGAAACACATCATTTGAATAGACCATTGGTGCTGTTTTTCAGTTTCAGTGTATTATAAACCACAAGGCTAAAAGAGAATTTTTGGTTTTGTACCAATATTCAAATTGGTTTTTGGGTTAAAGTTCAATGCAAACATAGTTTATTTTTTATTTACTTTTCAATAAAACCAAAATGTACATAGGTT
The DNA here is from genome assembly GCA_026939265.1 of Oreonectes daqikongensis. Taxonomy (NCBI): domain Eukaryota; kingdom Metazoa; phylum Chordata; class Actinopteri; order Cypriniformes; family Nemacheilidae; genus Oreonectes; species Oreonectes daqikongensis. Next base: position 90,182 of record JAOTQM010000542.1, read on the forward strand.
TTTCGATAATTTTATTGTATATTATACAACTCATTAAAAATAATGTTGGGAACATAGATGTTATCTGATATATATTTTGAATTAATTGCATAAGCCACTTAAAGTGATAGTTCACCCAAAAATGAAACTTCTGTCATCCTTTACTCACCCTCTTGTCATTTCAAACCTGTATGATTTTCTTCCTTCCGCAGAACACAAACAAAGATATTTTGAAGAATGTTGTTAACTGGCACCCATTCACTTGCATTGGTTTTGTGTCCATACAATAGAAGTGAAGGGGTGCCGCTGCTGTTCGGTTACAAATCATTTTTGGGTGAACTATCACTTTAAATGAGGCTTAAAAGAGGACACATGGTTATGTCATGGTTACCTGAGAATGAAGTGCTGCGTGTGTGTTTACACTGTGTGTGTGTGTCCACAGGGTAAGATTGTGGTCATAAACGAGTTGGATTATGAAATCAGTAATGGTCATTATGTGCTGACGGTCACTGCCACAGATCAGTGTCCTATACCTCAATTCAGACTCACCTCCAGCACAACAGTAAGTTCACATCTGTTACACACATGTCTATAATCCCTGTGTATCCTTTAATCCACAAACACCGCTGTCGTGTTTATCCTGTACCGTAGGTCCTGGTCAATGTTGTGGATGTGAATGATAACGCCCCCATCTTCCCGCGTGTGTTCGAGGGGCCGTTTGAAATCACAGAGGGTCAGCCGGGTCCTCGTGTCTGGACCGTTAAAGCCACGGACGCAGACTCGGGATCTAATGGAAAAGTGGAGTACAGCATCACGGCAGGGGACCTGAAAAGTGTGTTTGTGTGATGGAAAACATGTTTTGTATAGAATTGTGCTCCGCTTTCGTCTGATCTCTTTGTCTCTTGTTCTCAGATGAGTTTGTTATCTCATCGGTTGAGGGCGAGTTGAGAGTGAGGAGAGACGTTGAACTTGACAGAGAAACCATCTCCTACTACAACATCACTATTACCGCTAAAGATCTTGGAACGCCGGCACAGAGCGCCACAGTACGTGCACGCACAATCATTCACAAACTTGAGACTGGAGTTTGTTTTCTCCCATAATTCATGCGATTGTTTGTCCACATCAGGTGGTGGTGGGCGTGCAGGTGTTGGACATTAATGATAATGACCCGGTCCTGGTCAACTTACCGTTTAACACCAGCGTGAGCGAAGGAGCGGCGGTCCAAACCTCCATCGCTCTGGTGCGGGCATATGACTCTGACAGCGGCCGCAACGCTCTGCTAACGTACAACATCACTGCTGGCAACACTGATGGAGCGTTCTACATTAATGAGACGGTGAGGGGGTGTCAAGGAACGTAACAGAAATGTTCAAAGGGATGTAGTAGTGACTGATGTGCCTCTGTGTTCAGTCAGGTGTGGTTCAGCTGAACAGGCCACTGGACAGAGAGAGAGTGGCTGAATATCGACTCACCATCACTGTCAAGGACAACCCAGACAACCCCCGCATCGCCCGCAGGGTAAATAACACAACATCACATAATACAACACTCTCATCACCGGTAGGGTAACTAACACCACACAACATAACAGCACAACATCCAAATCGCTTGCTGGGTAACTAACACCACATAGCACAACCTCACAACACTCGCATCGCCTGCAGGCTAAATAACACGACAAAACAACAGCACAACACCCGAATCGCCCCTAGGGTAACTAACACCGCACAATATTAGCGCACAACACCCAAAATGACTGCAGGGTAACTAACACCGCACAATATTAGCGCACAACACCCAAAATGACTGCAGGGTAACTAACACCGCACAATATTAGCGCACAACACCCAAAATGACTGCAGGGTAACTAACACCGCACAATATTAGCGCACAACACCCAAAATGACTGCAGGGTAACTAACACCGCACAATATTAGCGCACAACACCCAAAATGACTGCAGGGTAACTAACACCGCACAACAATAGCGCACAACACCCAAAATGACTGCAGGGTAACTAACACCTGAATCACTTGCCGGGTCACCAATACCACATAGCACAACAACCAAATTACCCATAGGGAACTAACACCACACAACAACTGCACAACACTCGAATTACTCGCTGGGTAACTAACACCACACAGCATAACAGCACAACACCCAAAGTGCCCGCAGGGTAACTAATATCTGACCCTATGAATGGCCCAATCGATTGAATACTGAAATGCCAAAGCTCTCCTCCACTTAGGACTCAGAGTTGTTGGTGGTGACCATCCTGGATGTGAACGACAACAGACCGGTCTTTACTCAGCCCAGCTACAGGGGGGAGATCAGCGAGAACTCACCCGCAGGTAACAACACCGTCTCTGATCTCTAGTCTCAGATGTGAGTTCTTATTGATAACCACATCCTGGCTCAGAAATGAAACATTGAGTAGAGATTGTTCTTTCAGAAAGAGGTGTGAAAAGCTGTTCTTGCTTAGAGACGTTTCAGAAGGATAGTTTTGCCTGATCATGTTGATCATCATGTTTTACACTCATTGTTTGGTAAACCATAATTTGGAAAAATGTACAGAGAGGCTGTTCAGACTATACTGGACCCATCATCTCTCTCTCGCTCTCTCTCTCAGAAACAACGGTGGTCATTCTGAACGGCCCTGTTCTGGCAGAGGACAGGGACATTGGGGAGAATGCAGTGGTGAGATATCGTCTCCTGGGGGCCAGAGTTGATCTCTTCTCTTCAGATCCTCTCACAGGTCAGACACGTAATACAGAGTTCATTCATGTGCATTAGAGGTTTAAAGGCTCTTAAAGAGATAGTTTACCCAAAAATAAAAATTCTGTCATCAATGACCCTCATATCATTCCAAACCTGTATGGCTTGCTTATGCAGAACACAAAAAAAAGTAATAATAATGAAAGTAATAAAACAATTATCTTCAATTTAAAAGTACAATATTGCCAAACCCATATACACAAAACAAGTGGTGACAAGGTGCTAGGTAAAGCATAGAATAAGCTAGAAAAATATTAAAATATATAATTATGAAAATCAAACTTAACATTTTGAACAACAAGAAAATTACTGTATGTGTATCTGTATTTCTCTCTCTTTGCAGGGGTGGTGTCAGTGCGTAGGGGTGTTGTGCTGGACAGGGAGACTTTCTCTGAGCCGCGGGTGGAGCTCTTTCTGCTCGGGGAGGATGTGGGGGGGTTAAACAGCAGCGTTCCATTCACCATCACCATCCTCGACAAGAACGACAACCCACCCGTCTTCAGTCCATCCAGTTTCACTGTTCGTCTGCCTGAGAACAGCCCCACCGGTGAGAGAGACACAAGAAAAGTGGATCAACTGGTAGAGAAACTAGTTTGGGCTGATTTGCTCGTTGTCATCACTTTAATGAAAAAGTAAAAGTGTGTGTAGTCATGGACTACATCAAGTTTATAAACACATTTTTTAGAAAAACATTTCACTATAAGAGGTTTAAACTGTATAATAAAGTATATTGTTAAAAATTGACATTTTGTACATATGTATACATTGTTGTATATGTATGTACTGTCGCAGGTGTGGTGGTGACGCAGCTCTCAGCGAGCGACGCTGATGCCGGCTCCAACGCTTGGTTGCAGTATCGCTTAGACAGCGGCGCTCAGGATCGTTTCATCGTCGATGCTCTTTCTGGTGCCGTTCTGGTCGGCAACGCTACGCTGGACCGCGAGGAGCGCAGCTCGTACCGCTTGGTCGTCATAGCGACCGACCGGGGCACGCCCCCTCTCTCGGGCACAGCGACGCTTACTGTCATTCTGGATGATGTGAACGACTCTCGTCCTCAGTTCATTCGTCCTGTGCAGACGATCAGCGTGAACGAGTCGACTCCACCAGGAGAGGTCATTGCCACACTGACCGCTGAAGACCCTGACCTACGACCTCGTCTGGAGTATTACATCATCTCCGTGGAAGCAAAGGATGATGGGAATAAACCAGTGGATGGGCTGCAAGAGTCGTTTGGAATTGACTTTCACACAGGTGTGTTACATATGTTTTATGTTTCATTTTACTGTTGTGTTTTTCCAAAGAGACAATAATTAGTATTTTGTCTTGTTTTCCGATACGAATAATTAAGCAAGATGAATGTGTTTAACTGTGTAAGGAAATTATTATTATTTATGAATTTATGTTTACTAATATGCATATTTATTTTGGTTTCCAGGTGCTGTGTTTGTACGAAACCCCTTGAACCGAGAGCTGGTGGCCACTTTTGAGATCATAGTTTCAGTTCATGACAACGCCAGTGATGTGATTGACATGTCTGTCAGTGTCCCCAACGGTAAGAGACATCTCTGTGTATACACATCTCTCTCCTGTTCTCTCTTTCTTATATTTACATTTTTTTCTTATTTCCATAATGTTCCTCTTCTTTTCTTTTTCTCTCTCCACAGCCAAACTGACCATCAACGTGCTGGATGTCAATGACAACGCTCCTCGGTTTCGTCCTTTTGGGGTGACAAACTTCACTGAGAGCATTCTAGAAGGTGCTCAGCCGGGTACCACGCTGCTGTCAGTGACGGCTGTTGATCCCGACAAAGGACCGAACGGTCAGATCATCTACCAGCTGCTGCACCTGCCACGTGGAGACTACATACGACTTGAAGATCCATCTACAGGTTACACTTACGCTAATAAGATTGTTGTTTCATGTTCTACTTGTATAAACTACATATGGGTTTATTTTTTCTTATGACTATAGTTATAAAGACCAGTGTTATTGTTAATCACCGATTAGATGTCTTTTAAAATCACAGCTCAGTACAAACATGATTCACATCCACAGGTAAAATTGTGGCCAATCAGACGGTGGACTATGAACAGGTGCAGTGGTTAAACTTCACAGTTCGTGCTCAGGACCACGGCACGCCTCCGCGCTTCGCTGAACTTCCTGTCTATCTGCGCATTGTAGACGTCAATGACAACAACCCTGTATTTCAACAGCCTTTGTACCAGGTACATCACCACGGTCATTTTTATTATGTATACTTAAGTAAAGTGCAAGTATGTTTTATGTAGTACGTATACTAATATCAGTCAACTGTAGAATACTGGTATGTGTACTATTTCAATACTTTTTGGGGCTGAACTGGCCTACTTTTTAGTTTATGAAAGTATACTTTTAAGTATAATAGTAGTAAAATTTGAGTACCCAACTAGTTTACAACTACGCTAATGCAACTACAAGTGAACTTATTCGTTTATAAAAGTACACTACACTAAGTATACTCTTAGTAAACTACTAGTCATTTTTATACTGCAAGTATACTTTTGTTTTCTTAAAGTAAATATAACATATTTTTTTAGTTTTTTATTTTTATACTATTTTTTCTATACTAATTTCATGGATATTACTATTTTCCTACTTAGGTATTAATTTCATACTTGGAATATGAAACTGTACTTAGATTTGAAGTACACAGTGTCTTGATCATAATACTGAGTACAAGTATAGGACAGATATACTTAAAGTATACATTTTGTCAGTATGACTCAAATATACTCTCAACTAATTTCTGAGAAGTACATAAAAAGTAGACAAGTATTATTAGTTTTAGAGAAGTATATTAATAGCGCACTTCAAACTTTTATGTGAATTTATTATTTTTTGGGTTTTATTCTGTTTTAATGCTGATGGGTGGCATATGAGATGTGAAGCTTAAATTATTTTTGCATACTTTGCCTGTGTATGTGTGCAGAAATCATTATTTGAAGATGTTGCGCTCGGCACCATTATTGTGAGCGTGAGTGCGACTGATGCAGACTCCGGACTGTTCTCTGTTATTGAATATGGGCTGGTGGACGGAGAGGGCAAGTTTGGCATCACACCCACGACGGTATGCAAATGCTTTCCTGTGGCTCAGTGGTTAGAGCATGGCGCTAGCAATGCCAAAGTCATGGGTTCGATCCCAGGGATTGCTCAAACTTAGAAACAAATGTACAATGCGATGTAAGTCGCTTTGGATAAAAGCGTCTGCCAAATGGATAAATGTAAATGTAAAACAAAAAGTCACAAAAAGCATGTTTGTATGTCACTAAAGCAACAAAACATGTATTGACATGTTTACAAGATTCAATGTGGTATGTTATCAGGGTGACATCTACATCCTGTCTCGATTGGATAGAGAGACCAAAGACCGCTACACCCTTACGGCGTATGCCAGGGACAACCCTGGCGGCAGCCCCAACAACCGAAGAGAGAACTCGGTCCAGGTACAGGCAGAACATCTTTATCAGTCAACTAGTACACTATATAACAGCTAGTACACCACACGCAAATAAAGCCAAACTGTTCGAATGCATGTTGCAATAGTGGTGTTTACAAGTTGAGCGATACCACAATGTTGTAATTACTAGTGGGAAATGTTTTAAGCATTTTATTTGCTTACAAAGCAAAAGCAAACTCAGAGAAAATGATTTGAGTAAGAGAGGTTCTGGAACAGACTCGCTTCACTTCCTGTTCCTGTTGAAGGAGGATATGAAGAAAACATCAGCTGTGCAAATGAGGTTTCATAAGCCGTGGAGAGTGTGGGCTGGCCGAGCGTTCAGTTCACACTTCCTCTGTTATTCTGAGTCTCTGATATTATGAGGAAGTGGGATGTTTAAAGCAAAATAAGCAGAGAATTTAAATCCCAGATCATTTCTTTGACATGCACTAGTTTATTTTCAGTGCACAGGCTGCACGGTGTAGAAAATGTCTCTTTAACAACATCCGGAAAGGAATCGCATGTAAATTTTCTTCATTTGTCCACCATTAGCAGATGTTAATTTGGAAACTTGGTTGGGTTGACTGTATGTTCAGATAACAAAATAGTTTGACGTGTTTACATATTTTGCACAGGAAGTTTCAGTTTCATGTGAAAAGTTTTGCATTTAATTATGTAGTTAATCAGATCTCAGATACATAACAAAACAATGAAAACTGTTTTTATGTTCCTCCATCTTTTCCACCATCTTAACATTTTCCTCTCTCTCTCTCAGGTGCAGTTGACAGTGATGGATGTAAATGATTTTCGGCCACGTTTCTCAGAGAGGGTTTTTAGTACCAGTGTTTTTGAGAATGAGCCTGTTGGCACATCAGTGATCAAGCTAACCGCCACAGACCTGGATGAGGGAGAGAATGCATTACTCACGTACAGTCTGCAGGGCCCTGGAGCAGGTATAACACATTACACACACACATAATAAATAATAAAAAAATATATTTATGTTATATTATATTTACATTTACGCACTTACAGCGCATTCAAGCTGTACACTTTAACAACGCTGATGTGTTCTTATGATGTCACTTCCTCTCTTTCTGTCACAGATGCGTTTTCTCTGGACCCTGACACCGGGCTGATTCGTTCGCTGCGATTGCTGCAGAGTTTCGAGAGGTTTAATCTCACCGTGGTGGCGACGGATCACGGCAGACCCCCGCTTTGGGGCACCACCAGTCTCCAGATCACGGTCATAGATGTGAATGATAACAGGCCCGTTTTCGTGCGCCCGGCCAATGGCACGATCATGCACATATTAGAGGTGGGTGTGGATTTTATTCATCACATCTGGGTGCACGCTGGACAACACAGCATTGTATTTCATAACAAGGGTTTTGTGTAGTTCTGATAACCAGACATCAGTGTCGTAGTTGCGGGTCTTTTTGAGCAGAAGTGATGAAATGAGTGAGTCAGAGGTGTAAAACAGAAGAATTATATTTGTGGTGTTTTGATTGAGCAACACTAAATTCCTCTTAAATGCATTAAGAGGAATTTAAAGATTTGAATTAAAAGCAATCTTTAAAACTCCATGCCTGTAGGGTCAAAAAGCTTTAATCATAATTTACGATGTTTAAATTAGGAGAGAAAAATTACTTCAAACTATTAAATGATTAAATCAATCTCATGGCACTTCGTAACTATTTGACGAGATTTGTACAAACTCGAAAATTACGAGTAACGTTGTGTTTAGGTTAGATAGATGTTTGCCTTTTTCTAATAATCATTTTTGCATTTGCATTGTATAAATGTTCTGTCTGTATATTAAATTGTCCCCATATGAGATCTCATGAGATCAGGTTTGATTTTCTCCTCTTCCGAACTTTTTCGGAAGTTTACGGTTATGTTTAATTTTATTAATAATTCTGGAAAAAAAAATACTTGTGTGGGTGAGATTACAATTGACAAGAACTGGAGTGATAGCTCCCTCCAAAAACACGTCAACCCACCTGAACATGCAAGATGATTGAAATGGTTTGTGTAAATTATTTCAGGAACAGCCTCCTGGACTGGTGGTGTATGAAGTGTTTGCTACAGACGAGGATGAGGGAGTGAACGGAGAGGTTCGGTACAGCTTCCTGCAGACCGGCGCAGGAAACAGAGACTGGGAGAACTTTCATATTGATGCTGTGACAGGAGTGATCACCACTGCAGTTAAACTGGACCGAGAGAAACAAGCCCTGTACAGCGTGAGTATCTCGCTCCTTTCTTTCTTTCCATCACACATCTTTGTCCAGGTTTCTAGATTTGTTTTAGTTTTCAAATTACATAGGTTGTAATGTTGTGATTTGTTTTGGAGATGTTTGGTTTATGACTAAGGACCCTTCAGACCCTGAAGAATTGTTGTAAATGCCTATAAAAACCTCTGAACACTGGCATATGAAGAGACAGATGGTTACGTCCTTACTCTATTTAATCTTATTTCTATCTTATCCTTAGTTTAACTTTATGACTTTAATCTATTTTATATAATTGAGGAACATTGTTTTATTTCATGATTGAAATGACAACTCTCTAACTCTGACAGTGTTGACCAAAGACATAAAACTAGCAGTTACGAAATACAAAAAAATCTTTGAACTGAATGTGTTGTGTGTTTATCTTTGTGTAGCTGGTCGTGGTGGCGTATGATCTCGGGCAGCCGGTTCCATATGAGACCATGCAGCCTTTACAGGTGGCTCTGTCTGATATTGACGACAATGAACCTGTCTTCCTTAAACCTCCGGTAATGTTTTTCAGCGTTTAATCCCAGCTTCTTCTAGTTTGTTTCAACCTGTAAAGTTTCCCATTAATAACAACACAATGTTTGTGTTGCATGTGTCTCAGAGAGGAAGTTTACCATATCAGTCCCTGTCGGTCCCTGAGCACTCGTCTCCCGGGACGGTTGTGGGTAACGTGACCGGCGCGGTTGATGCGGACGAGGGATCTAATGCTATCGTCTACTATTTCATTGCAGGTGAAACCACAGTGTGAACTCTTCTAGATGTGTTACCGTTATTGTACCATGCTTATCCAATGTAGAAAAAGATTTTATGTTTCTATTTTATTAATGTGAAATATGCCTCAATTCAATTTAATTTGACCAATTCTCTCCGGGCAGCAGTACTAGATGCAAGAATAAAAGAAAATTCTTAAGAATATAATATACATAAAACCCAATCGACCTCTTTATTGAGCTACAGGGCAGAGGGTCAAGACTCTTTCTTCATTAAACATTTACGCATACAGCAATAAATTGCACCGTTTGCACATATAGAGTTGCATCAGCAGATGCTGAAATTCACAGTTCTGAGAAACCAAACCATGTGAACGCTGCATTGCTTTACTACCTGTTTTGCTCTTTAGGGGGCGATAGTGAAGGAAACTTTGCCATGAGTGTGGCCGGCGTTTTACGTGTCAAGAAAGATCTGGATCGGGAGGAAATCTCAGTATATTCCATCATTGTTAAAGCCTCTAGCAACCGCAACTGGTCTCCTCCAAGAGGGCAAAGGTCACAGCGGGCACAAGTTCTAGACCCAAGCCGTGACCCCACATTACAGGAAGTAAGAATCTTCCTGGAAGACATCAATGACCAGTCTCCTAGATTCACAAAGTTGGAGTACACAGCAGGTAAGAGCAAAATGTCTTTAAATTGTCTCTTTAAATTCATGAGCTGGAGTTTAAATTGAACTGGACATGACACATCGTACATTGAATTTAATAAAAAGGAAGTGGATGAATGCAAAAGAATGGGAATGAAAAGGAATTCCCTGAATTCATTTTGTGCGTTTTTTTCTGTCAGGTGTGGCTGCAGATGCGAAGGTGGGCTCTGATCTGATCCGGGTTCAGGCGGTCGACAATGACATTGGCAACAACAGTCTTGTTCTGTATCACATTCTGTCCATCCGCTACATCAAACTCCAGTCCAATGACTCTGAAGACATGGGGAACGTCTTTATCATCGGTCTGTATGCTCTACACACTACACCAAGTTGTGTGTCTTTTAAAAAAAAATGTGGTGTGTTGCGTCTCGATGAGGCTTATGATTTTATTATCTGCCAGATGATGAAACCATAGAAAAAAACACCTTAGCAACCATTCTCACATTTTGGCATTCACCCGGAACATCCCCACATCCACACAAAAACACTCTAGCAATCACCCAAAGCACTTCAGTAACTACACAGCAACGCTCTAGCAACCACCCAAAACACTTTATCAACCACATACTGTAGCAACGCTATAGCAACCATGTAAAACACTTCAGCAACCACGTAGCAACGCTCTAGCAACCACCCAAAACACTTCAGCAACAACTTAGCAACGCTCTAGCAACCACTCAAAACACTTCAACAACCATGTGCAACGCTCTAGCAACCACCCAAAACACTTCAGCAACAACTTAGCAACGCTCTAGCAACCACCCAAAACACTTCAGCAACAACTTAGCAACACTCTAGCAACCACTCAAAACACTTCAACAACCATGTGCAACGCTCTAGCAACCACCCAAAACACTTCAGCAACAACTTAGCAACGCTCTAGCAACCACTCAAAACACTTCAGCAACAACTTAGTAACGCTCTAGCAACCACTCAAAACACTTCAGCAACAACTTAGTAACGCTCTAGCAACCACTCAAAACACTTCAGCAACCACGTAGCAACGCTCTAGCAACCATGTAAAACACTTCAGCAACCATGTGCAACGCTCTAGCAACCACCCAAAACACTTCAGCAACCACGTAGCAACGCTCTAGCAACCACCCAAAACACTTCAGCAACCACGTAGCAACACTCTTGCAACTGCCAAAAACCACCTAGCAACCTTATAATAATGCCCTGCATGGGTCAAGTAATTTTACAGTATAAAGAAAATGTGTTTTTTTATTCTTCAGGAGAGACTGACGGAATCATTCGAACGTTCGATCTGTTTATGGCATATGATCCAGGGTATTTCATCGTGGAAGTGTTAGCTAGAGATCTGGCCGGGCACAGTGACGTGGCTATGGTGGGCATTTACATCCTGAGAGACGACCAGCGGGTGAAAATCGTCATTAATGAGATACCAGAGCGGGTCCGGCTGTTCCAGGAGGAGTTTATAAACCTGCTGTCAAACATCACAGGAGCCATAGTCAACACTGATGATGTGCAGGTGTGCTCAAATCATCATTATACAACAGATAAGGTCCTTAAATCTGATTGGATGGGAGGCTTTAGCCAGAACAGCACTAGAGCATCACCAGATTCATTCGCCTAGAAAAGTAGTTCCACTATTAAAAGGACTTCCTTAATATTTTCCCCTTATATTGTGTATCACTTTGGACTTTTATCATTTTTATATTGATGTGTCGGCCATGTTTCACATTACTATAAGTAAGTTGAATGTGTTTTTGTAGTTTCATGTTGATAAAAAAGGAAGAGTGAACTTCGCTCAAACCGATGTTCTGATTCACGTGGTCAACAAGCAGACCAACCGTATTCTGGATGTGGAGAGGTAAATGATGTATCATTAATTTGATTGAAAATGTGATTCTTTATTTTATTGGTTGATTCATTCATTTGATTGATTCATTTTCAGAGTGATTCAGATGATCGATGAGAATAAAGAGCAGCTGAGGAATCTGTTCAGAAACTACAACGTCCTAGATGTTCAGCCTGCCGTGACCGCACGTGCCCCCGATGACCTCACCACATTACAGGTGTGTGTGAGTTTGTAAAAACAGTATTTGTATTTGGTAAAAACAGAAATACGGTTATACGTGTTGACATGCTGCATGTCTCTTCATCTCTATTTCAGATGGCTATTATCATCTTGGCAGTTTTACTCTTCCTTGCAGCCATGTTGTTTATCCTTATGAACTGGTATTACCGCACAGTGTGAGTGTTCTGATGCCTGCTTTGATTTACCCCATTTGTCTGATGTATTTGTGGTAAACTTGATATAAACAGATGAGGGTGTGCCTAATACACTAACCTGAAGCGTTATCACTTAGTTTCTAGGTCAAGATATAAGATCTTTAAGGAAGTAGCCCATCACATTCTGATGCTGCATCACTTCCTGGGGTTTTGTACTCGCTTAGGAAATACACAGTTTGCTTAAATGTGTCATAACCCAGCAAACGCAGACCGTTCCCAAAAGGTTCATTTTTTGTTCTACTAACGTTAGGGGAAACCAGAAACTAACGTTCTTTTTCCGTCAGGAAAACCAAAAACAAACCTTAAAAAAATGTTTTGGGAATCGAAAATTGTTAGCTGTGAATGTTCTGCACTTATAATGTGTAGTTTTTACAATTAAATTGTATTTTAATGCACTGCGGCTCATACTGACACAAAATCTGACAGGACGCATTTTGGCAGCTTAGTTTCAATTAAAGCTGTTAAGGAGGAAGTTTGAGTTCTGAAACTTACAGTACAGGACCATTTTGTTTAGTACAATGACCTCTAATATGTATTTGATTTCTATTTAGTAAAGACAGAACCTGATCAGGAAACACATATCTGATCTATATCTTTGATAAGCATCTGTTTGTGGTTTTTTTGCAGGCACAAGAGGAAGTTAAAGGCGATTGTTGCCGGCTCCACAGGTAAGCTGTTGAGAATATATTGTTCCTTGAGAGCGGGAAATACAGACCAACCTCACGTAAACCATGACGTTAGACAAATGTGGCTTTGTGTTCGTGTCATTACCGTAACAGCGTGTTCGGTCATTTTCATCTGTAGGAAATCAGGGATTGATGGATATTCTGGACATGCCCAACACTAACAAGTACACATTTGAAGGGTGAGATACACATAAAACACGCACATCTATTTCTAGTTCTAGTGTGGTCACAGTGTGATTTTTTTCTTACTGAAACAGTGTCTGACATACAGTGTTTCATGAGAATTCACTCACTTGCTTGGGTTTATTTTTGCACACACTTTTTTTAAAAATTTGTTTTAGTGACAGGGGGTGAGACTGGGTCAGATCATAACCCTACCAAAAATAAATTCACCGCTGTCTGTCGAGTACCACCTAGTTGAGACAGAAACTCACCAAGGATATATTGTCATGTCTGCTTAGTATGCATCATCTTAGGTTGATTTGTAAACAGTGCAAAACCTGTTGACTTTATTTCAGTTCTATGTATTACTTCACCTATAAAAACATTATAGACATTCATATATTACCAAATATTTGTTTGTGTTTTTGTGTTTGTAGAGCGAATCCGGTGTGGTTGGATCCTTTCTGCAGGAATCTGGAGTTAGCTGCACAGGCGGAACATGAAGACGATCTTCCTGAAGATCTGAGCGACATCACAGACCTGTGGAACAGCCCAGCTCGCACACATGTAATACACACGCACACATCAAGCCACGATCTGTTGCGAAATCTTTCTCTTTACTACAGTAACTATTGCCTAACAATGCAAAATTGGTATAGTTTGAATTGAACTAACCTAATATCTTACCTGTATGTAGGGTACATTTGGTCGTGAGCCTCAGGCCTCCAAACCAGAAGATGACCGATACCTAAGAGCTGCTATTCAAGAGTACGACAACATCGCCAAACTGGGACAGATCATGAGAGAGGGACCCATCAAGGTGAGAACATTCACTGCATGAACACCTCAAGAACATAAGAAGCAAGTTGATAGCGAACAATAAATCACGACATGACCAGGGTCAGATCATAACCCTGCCGAAAAAAGTCCATGAGTTTTTATTTGATTACATTCATTTTTTGTTTAAAACAAGACCTAATGTAAGTTTGCATACTGAAAGACGTCACATGACCAATCCTGCCATCCAATCAGGGCTCGCTGCTCAATGTGGTTCTTGACGACTACCTGAGACTCAAAAAGCTGTTTGCCGCTCGCCTGGTCACCAAGTCAACCAGCCAGGGTGACCAATCATCAGTCACAGAGGTGGGCGATGTAACAGGGTGCTGTGTTTGCTCTTCTTCTACACCCCTTTTCCTCACCGCTGGCTGACCCTGTCCTATCAGTTGTCACGTGACCCTGCTGATGTTTCCAACACGTGCTCGATTTCTCTCGTCTCGCTGCTCTTCACAGATGTGCCGCTGTTCTCTTATGGCGTGTGCAATATTTTGATCTTTATTTCTCCTCTTCCTCCCCCACCACCTTCCATCCATCCATGCATTCGTTCATCGTCGCTTTCTTCATTCCATCCCCCATGTTCTCTTCTCTCAGCTGATCCAGAGCGACCTGGACGATGAAGACGACGAGCGCGTCGACGGCGGTCGAGGTACCCTTCGCTTCAAGCACAAGCTCCCAATCGAGCTAAGAGGTCCCGACGGCGTGCATGCGGTACACGGGAGCACGGGTACGCTTTTGACCTCTGACCTCAACAGCCTGCCTGAAGATGACCAGCGGGCTCTGGCGCGCTCCCTCGAAGCGTTGCACGCCGACGGCGGACTGTACGCAGAGCGGAACGCGCGAACAGAATCCGCAAAGTCGACGCCTTTACACAGGAACAAGGGCAGTGACACTCTCTCCGAGAATCCGTTAGAGATCACTGAGTTATGACTAGCAGAGGCCTCGCTGGTCTGAAAACAGCGTGCACGCCGCTCCTGGCTCTGCGTTCTTCACCCCCAGCGGTGTGGAGAGGAGGTCGGGTTTGGAAGGGCCAGGCGTGAGGTGTGTGTGGATCAGAAATATCCACCTCGAGGGGTCCAAAGACCTCTGAGGATTTTGTCAGAGCTGTTTCAAGAGACTCTCAACCACACACACTGCAAGAAATGAATGCGCTGTCAGACCAGTGGAAGGCCGAACATGGACTCTAGTTTTTATTTAGTTACTATTTAATATTTGAAGGGGCACCAGGGAGTTTAGAATGAAGAATAAGAAACAGATATAAAGAGTTTATCTCTAAGGCTTTTCACACTGTGATTACCATCTTTTTTAACCCTGGGTCAAACAGCACTACTTTTAATCCCATGCCAAGGGTTCAAGGTGTTAAACTTTGATACGCTAAACTCATGCACGACTTGAGAACTAAACAATAGTTGACTTAAACATTTATGCACTTTGAATCACTGCGGTTTAGTTTTAGCTTTTCAACATTTCATGTTTAGATTATTTTTACCATTATTTAAAGATTTAATGGTGCAATGTGTAATATTCAGGAGAATCTATTGACAGAAATGCAATATAATATACGTAACTATGACAAGACCTTACATAATGAACTGTTATGTTTATATTACCTTAGAATGAACTATTTCTATTTACGTAAACCGCTGGTCCACTTGTTTCTTCAGTAGCGCTACAGAGCACGTTTTGTAGATGCGTTATCTCCTTCAGCAGAGAAGCAAAAACGTGACTTGTGTTAGCTACCGTAGTGGTTCGAAAGGGAGGGGCGAGCAGTGGAGCAATTCGCAACCTCACCGCTAGATGCCGCTAAAATCGCCACATTACTTTTTTAAAGCAATCTTTTACCTCTCCATCACCTTCTCTGTTTAAAAATGTTACTTTACATATCTTTATATAGGTTGAAGTCAAATGAGTCAAACTGACAATTAATGCAAAATCACTTATTTTTGAATGTACCTCAATAACTCACTATTATTTTTTTACCCCAAAAAAGATTTAAACTGCAGCTTTAAAGTGTATTTTTACAGACTTAAAAGGTTAAGTGTGGTATTTCACTGAAATAAATCGCTACAATAATAGTTTCACAAATCAGAGTGAACCCAGGGTAAAGTTTGAACGGTGAAATACAAAATAACACAGAATTATGTTAATCCAGGGTTAAAGCGATTCTTAATTAAAGTGTGAAAATCTCATATTATTTAAAGATAATAGGAAAAAAAAAAGAAAAGCAGAAATTTTTTGAGAAAAATAATACATTTCAAAGAAAATCCCCAACTCATCCCCAAAACTGTCTGAGCAGACTTCTTTTGAGACATTATGTTTGGACAAAGTTATTTCATGGACCAATGAGGAAATGACCAAACACTGTTTGTACGTACGGAGGCCAGAGGTTTGTGTCAGATAAACTGCAACCAAAACTCTCATTTCATTTTTACTTGAACCGGGAGACCTTGTGTCATGTGTTTTTATTAAAGGCAGTGAAACTAAACAAGGGCATTAAAACTTCAAATCATCAGTCATCTGGACTCAATTTGAACTTTAAAAAAGGAGAATAAAGTCAACCTGTCAACAATAAAAAGTCAAGTTATTACGGTTCTGCCCAGCCATTGACCAGAACACTGCCAGCTGAGAGGGGGGAAATACCATGTCTTTATTTTGCTTTACATTTTTTTGATATATTTAAAAAAAAAACTTAAGAATACAAAAGATATTTTTGAAAAAGAAAACTGCTGACCTACCAAACTGAGTCAAGTGTAAATGGTTATATATATACGTGTATTTATTTTTAAACTTCTTTTATACCAGCAGATTATTTTATTTGTCAAGTATGTCGTCAGTATGGCATTATTTTTTATATTTCCCTTTTTGTAAGGTTTTTTTTGTGGTCATTTTTGTCTGGTCACCAGAGTTGAGGCTGTCGATGAAATGAACCTTTGTGGATCATGTTGAAATAAAGGAAATATGAAACGGTTTTGCCTTCAGGTCATCAGATCAGATATTGACCACATGGCGATAGCATTCCTGTATGTTTTGCTTCACATTTTCAGGATATTAAAGACAGCGTGCAACAAACATTTACAAACAGGAAACACAAGACAGTCTGCAGTGAGAGGAATAGTTTCAATTGAACAGCTCAAACAAAACTATGAGTGATCAGAGTTGATATGTCGTGTATTACGTAATTTGGTGGTTTAAAGTAAAAATCGAGGGCACAGCTGAAAAATGCAGCTTTACAATTGTACACACAATTTACAACAATAAAAAAATATGGACAATGTACCTTTTGTTCCTGCTGTCACAACAATAAATGTAAAATTGGTAATATATAGGTATATATTGTGCCTCCATTGTCCAAAAATGTATTATATTTGAAGAAATAGAGTTTTGTATTCTCTACATATATATTTCTGCTAAACACCATACAGAATACAGAGTTCTTCTGCCCTCTTGTGGCATTATTTTTGGTAATACATGCAATTCTCCTTTTGTTCTATTAAACCAATAAAATTGAGGACAACTCCAAGCTTAATTTTAGCCACATCAAACTTTATTGACTTAGAAAAAAAATTGATTGCGATAATATGCTTCAGAAATAGCCTCTTAAGAGATGTTGAGGAAACTGGCTGGTTTCTGGCTGGTCCGGTGGGGTGTTTATTATGTGGCGCGTGCTGTCGAGCTGCTGGTGCTCGAGGACGCTCCAGTCAGAGGCATTTTCTTCAAGGTCCGGTTGAGCTACAAAGAATGAAAGTCACATTTTTCATTCTTATATACACTTACATTGTCAATTCGCTGTGTGCCTAGGATTTCTCAGGGAATATGCCATTAATTAATATACATGATATATGTAACGAATCGGATAAAACGGTTAATTAGATTACCCGCCCTAATCTGAAACATTGTAAGTGTGTGTGTACCTCCTCAAACTTGTGGATCTGTCGGATAAAGAAATCTCCGTAACGACGGGCAACCTTGGTGTCTGCGATATGGATCATATCCTGATGGAAGAGAAAGTGGTGATGAGTGCATATATTCACATAACAAACATGTAAACATATTTACAGAGCATTACAGGGTTGTCACACCTTTAAATAATTCTTAACAAAAATGGGGTTTTTAGATGAACAGAGAATGTGATTAAGTCAGAAAAATAGTGTACATGTTTCTATGTCACTGAAAGATTACACAGACTTTTCTAAGTCTGGAAACCACAAAGCATTAATCATATAAACTGAAGTGTAAATTTTGTTAGCTCTAGTTTGTAGACAATTTCAAACACACCTTGTCAATGTAGAAATCGACCTCAGAGGCGGATTGAAACTCTCCATCCAGAGCAGAGATGCCGCTGGTCCACACCAGGTTCTTCATCTTGTGTTTAAACACCAGCAGCTGGATGCGGAACTCCTGTTCGGACATGTCCAGGAATCCAGCCAGCTTGGCCACAGGCATGGTGGTGTAGAGCTTCAGGAAACTGAAATGTTAGAAACGGATGTTAGTTCTTAATGCTGTCTGCGATGTGGGAAATGAAAACTGTGTTGTACCTGCGGATGGTAGAGAGCTGTGCCTGCTGCTGAACCTCTTCAGCAAACACCTTCAGCTGCTGCTGGAATGGCTCTTTGTGGTAGTTTGGATGAACGTTGTCATAGTTTGGAACTACAGGGGAAAGGAACTTGGGGCAAGCGAAACTGAACAACTCCTCAAACACCTGAAGATCTCTGAAAGAGGAAGAAATGTAAACGATAATGATAGATGTGATATAATAAAGCATAACAGTTACATCTTGCATAATTATATGTAAGATTATTTGAAGGTATTAGGTATGTGCTCTTACCCTTTCTGCATGCGGAGCATCTTATCTCCGTATTTCTCACGGAGTTGCGTGTGGATGCTCTCGTCGATGCGCATGGGGTACATGGTGAGAGCAATTGCGAGCAGACCGTGCATCTGCTCGTTTTGTTTATTAATCTGGAAATCAAAATGACATCACAGTCAAGACCTGATGACATGAATTTAAACATCTGGAATTTTAAGTGCAAAATATCAAGACAGACTTGGTTCAATCGCCGAATGTCTTAATCTTAAAATGTCTAGGTTTCTTTCCAAAATCAGATCTTGAACATTATAATTACTTTTTAAATTTACAATTTCAAACAAGCACACATTTTCTCATTCTCAGGCCCAGGCCACGACCCTGTGCATGTCTGATGTAATCACTAACCATCTCATATTTGTAGGTGGATCTCTGGAACATGTTTTTGGTCCTCTGGATGTAAAGAAGGATGTTGGCGAAGACACGGATGGCGTCCTGATAGCGTCTCATCATCAGATATGCGAAACCCACATAGTAGTAGGTGGTGATCTGACACTCGGGCACTCGTGAGTACATGCTCTGAAACACGGAGCAGACACAGTTTTGTTATATTTATACATTAAAAAAATCTATTTCTTTTTATCAGCAAAAGTCACATAGGATCAAGTAAATCCTGAGCCCCCGTCAGGTATTTTATTACCTTCTTGTTGAGTTCAATGTTCTCCAGGACCTTGATGGCCTGATAGTAATCGCCCAACAGAGAGTGAAGCCTCAGCAAACCCACCAGACTGAAATAACCCAACATCTTATATAAAGAGTGACGGCCGTATTCTCCAGCGACTGACTCAGGGTCACCTACAGTACAAACACAAAGCCGTCACACTGACGTCTAGATAAACTAACAATAAATCCAAAATCGGGTCACTGTTGTCCTTCACCTCCACTGGTGTACACCTCTAGCTGCCTGTTGATGTTGCTCTTGTCCACAAGAGAGTGGAGAACATTCAGTACGCTGTGAACGTTCCAGATCTTAGGATTGTTCCTCAGGAACTCGATCTCCTCTTCGGATTTCTTGGCGGTTTTGCAGCGATACTGACTGAATGACTGAAACTACAGAGCGGGAAGAGAATTAAGCATGAGACTTTCTGACAGAAACACAGCTTTCCACTTCTGTACAAACACATGAAAAATAACTAACCAAACATACACAGTGACAGAACAGTGAGGGAATCCTAAAACAGACTGTTTGCATTTACCTGATAAATAAACTCATCAATAATGTCCCACAGCCACTGGTTAGGAAGCTCCAATGGTGCTGGTCCATCAGCATCTAAGAACAAATCAACCACATTAAATGTAAAACCATCTCAAATTAGACCACCAGGAATATATTGTGAATGTATTGCTATAATTACATTACATTACATACAGTTGATGTGTTTGTACTCACTGAGGATATAGTTGAAGAGGTTGCAGTAATTGTAGTAGGATTCAAACCTCTGGTCCAGAGTTGGACCTCCCTAGACATAAAAAGAAAACAAAAACAATTATTTCGTCATGCAAAAATGGATACATAAACTACAGAAATATTAGATTAGATTCAACTTTATTGTCATTACACATGTACAAGTACAAGGCAACGAAATGTAGTTTAGGTCTAACCAGAAGTGCAATAAGCAAGTGCAGGATATACAGTTGTGCATAAATACAGAATAAAGCAAAAATATGTCCATATTGACAAACACTTGTCATCTGTAAGAGAGCTATAAAAATGTTTGAAGGACCCAAAGATGGGGTTCTTCAGGATAGATTCGCAGAAACACTCACGCTAACTTTGGCGTAGATGTGCCTATAGTACAGCTCCTTATAAAGAATCAGGAAAACTGCATCTGCATAAGCAAACAGAAAAATGTTAGTCCAAAATCAACCATGAAAAGCCTTTGTACAAACGACCTAACCAGTTAACCAATTGAACGCTTCTAATTAATAAATGCATGGATTCCACTTACCATTACCAACCAGAGAAGCGATAGCTTCTGCCTCTGGCCACGGAGACGTCTTGAAGAAGCGATCTGTTAGCTTGTTCCAGCTAAAATAAACGAATTTTGATTACGATACAGTTCATGCAACCATCATGTTGTGCACATTCTTGGATATCGTTTAAGGCATCTGCACCTGTTCTCATAGACATCCTGGATCTCGTAGATCTTCTGCTCAATGCTCTCGCTGGACACGCGGTTGGACTGCAGCTCATAAACCTTCTGGTCGATCAAATCAGAGATGGTCTTATGAAAATACTGCAGGAAGTTCTTGATGACCTCAGGGATCACGTGGTACGTCTGCTGGTGCTCATACTGGCGTTCAAAAGCCAGATCAGCTTTAGGGTCACCTGTAGAACAGACAAACAGTTCTTACGTTATTGGCTTTTAGTCCTCGATATATTACATTTGCCACAATATAGTGTTATTTTTGCAATTCATTAAATATAACGCATCTCTATACACCCAAAATCACTCATAACAGACCTAAATAACACAGCTGTTGTTTGTTTTATACTATTTTGTCCTATTTACACACGTCAGCCCATTCATATTCCAGCCTAGATGTAACTGTTGTTATACACTGAATGTTATTATGCATCACAGATGTGATAATACTTTACGTTCTGATACTCACCCGTGTGGTAGTCATAGTCACAGTTATAAGGGTCATACTGCACAAAAAAAAGAGAATACAATGAATCTAACAGCAGGTAATAACAGCATAATAGCACGATCACACAAAGATAAAGACGTTTAATACGGGAAGGTTATCTGGTTAGCATCCTGCTGGTCGGTTAATAAATATCAGCGTGCGCTATGTAGATGCGTGTACACAAATGATCTACACGCTTTAATGTATCACAAGCGTCTCAATAATACCGCGACAAACTCACTACTTCTTCTTCCTCCGCCGGGTAAGACATGATGAAATGTATTCCTCTATTTTAGGTTTATTCCGCTAATAAACCTCACTGCTGCCAGCAGACCACGCACCGGGGTAAGAGAGGAAGTCTACCCTACGTACTTCCGGTGACAGCGGCTGGGCGCGTACGGCATTGTGGGCCAGTGGCGGAGTGTTGCGCTCCTGCTTTTTCTTTGTGGAACAAAGTCTAGGCATTTCTATTTTTGAATCAAACGTTATTTTATTAAGGTTAACATCGAGCCTCTATTGTGGTTCTTAGCAGAAAAATATTAGCATAGTGGTTAATTATTTATGGCTAAGATCGCTTGGTGGCTCAGAAAGGCGACATAATATACAGTTAAAACTCCCTAGAAATTAATATAAAAGTACAAATACTTAATCAATAATCAAACTCTTCTGTGATTGGTCGAACCCGACTAGCGGTGAGTAAAGTTACAGGAACCACGTGATAACGCCTGTGCCCTTAATTCGAGTAAAAGTTTGAATTGCAAGTTACACATAACGATATCGGAATTATAACCATTAAGATGACTTAAAAACGGGACAGTCATTTTATCTCTATTTACACAATAAGAGGATTAGACCGTTAACAGTCTGTGTTTGGTATTGGAAATTGTTTCTGTGGTGCTGTTTGTTCAAAGACCCTTGAAATGGGAACATAAGCGAGAGTTATCAATGAAATCTCACGCGATACACTTTGCGAAGGAAGCAATAAAAACAACATAATTTATTTTTATCTGCAGCAACCCTTCTCGTGGTGTCTTTAAAAGGCGCCATTTGGATTTCTCACTGTCCAATTCTTTTAAGTGGAAAACAGCGACTTGACTGCATCTCAAACTTTTGGATGACAAACCGTTCTCTGTAAGTTACTGAAAAAAACCCTACATAAAATCACTCTTGTATGTAGTTGTCCAGTGGTCATGTTTGTGAGTCCAATATAAGATGAAGTTTGACACTTTTTGACAGTCATCTCAGTGTTAAAAAAGTGTTCGGACTTGCCTGAATTCACCCCGTGTGTATCATGTTATATAATGGTTTAACTGTGTTTTAAAACAAATGTTGTAACAGTACTGTGGCTTAATTTCGAGGTGTAGTACCACAGGTGTCCAGTAGATGGTGCAGATGTTCCTATAATTAAGCATGAACATCTGCCGCTCGCTGTAACATTGTGCAGCCGGAGTCTTTGATAAAGTTTGGCGCTTTTACGATTTCTTCAGCTGTCACTGTGGACGACAACACGACTATTGTTCCAGCAGCTCGACATCTAGTGCAGATGATTTCATGTCCTTAGAATAAACGGCAAATATACGTGAGGGTGTGTAGTTCGATCTCTGCCGTCGTGGGAATGAGTTTCAATAACTGCTGCCATATGTCTGCTTATTGGCTGAAAGAGAATAGCAGAAATGCTGTTCAATTTCAAAGTGTTTGTTTTGAATTAGTAAGCCACTTTGGCATGTTAGTGCAAACAAGCCAAAGTGGTTAAAGAAATTAAAAACACATAGTGAGATACCAGGGGAGATGTTAGTGATGGTGAGGATGAAGGTGCGATATTACATTTATTCATTTGGCAGTTAGTGGGACTTCATCCTCATCATTATTCATTTGATGATTTTTTTGGTGATGAAAAATCTGTTTGTGTTATTTCATAGTTTTGAAATGTAAAATATGTAAGAAAACATGATTAAGTTTGTATACTTACATCTCATATTAGAACAAAGTTCAAATAAATGTGTTGATGATTTTGGCTTTCATTGACCATTGTCACATTATTTTGTTTATAAAATGTATATAATGTATAAAAGTGACGTTTTTTAACTTGAATGTTTTGTTCATGTAGCTCTCACATGAGATTTTATGAATTATGAGATTTAAAGCAGTGTATTTTCTAAATGAAAGTTAAAACAGCACACTAAACATGATCAAACTGACAAAAAGAAGCCCCTTGTTCACGTCTTCGCCTCAAACCAGTTAAGTTCACCCAAACAGAAAGCGATTGACGTGTGCTGATGAAAAGAACAGAGAGACAGCGGATAAGACTGAAGAGAAGAGTTTTTCTGTCCCTCACCTACCAGCATCTATAAGAGATTCCTCCCAAACTCACCTCCCGACTACAGCACGGGCGTCCGATAAGACCTACACGCGCGCGCGCAGAGAGAGAGAGAGCGAGCGAGCGAGCGCGTACAAGCACTGAAGAGAGAAAAGACCGTCCAAACGGAGCGCTTCACTTCATTACGCACACATTGCCAAGAGGGAAAACACACATACAAGTCCATACATTCAGTAGCCTATCAAGTTATATTTTTTATCACGAGCTGCAAGGGGACGGGATTTAAGGAATTTATCTTCACTTTGGAGAGTTTAAAGAAAGTTTCTGTGGATTTTGTGCGTCAGAAGTGGTGTAAGGATGCGCGTCTCCGTCCTGCTGGTGCTGCTGTGCGCTCTTTACGCAGGAAACGCGCACAAACTCTCCGCGCTCACGGTGGGTCATCGTACTTTATTACTCTTATTATTTATTTCTTATTATATATATCATAGATGCTGTGCGTTTAAACACTGCATAACATGTTAAATCTGTTTCTGTTGAATGTCTTTTAAACCCCTGATACATATAATGTTTGTAAATGATAGTCATTATAAAGTGTTGGCTTACTATTCTTGCTATTGATTTCTTTGTAGAGCTAATAGACATTTAGTAGACTTTTATATCCTGGGCTCACTGATATTGTGATGAAAAGTGAATCACAGCAATAACTTTCTCTTCAAACCCACATCATAATGAAATTTATAGCATAAGGGTCATTGTCCCAATCTCACAGAAATTGTGATTTAAAATGTATGTGTTTTGTTATTTAAGTTTAATTGGCTTCATTCAATAATGAAAGTAATTTTTAGTAGCACAAGAGTTTGTGTGTGGTTGATATTTGCTCAAGTATTTGTGTTGTAAAGCGAGAAGCTCAGATACTAGAGTAAGATGAGATGGGTTATCACAGGAATTCTGTTTGGAGTGGTAATGTTTGTGTACTCACAGGCTCGGGAGGGTAACCAGAGATCCACGAGGTCTCTTTCGAATGATAGCAAACACACACAAACTACAGGTGCACTCCAACCTCACGCTTCACCCGTTATACGGGGACTTGGCTCTGCCAACTGAGCCGTATGAACAGCTTGAGGTTTTCTCTCCTCTGTGACTGCTGGTTTCTTCATGGACGCCTGCCTGTGTACACAGGGTTAGAGCTGCCCATTAACCGAGTGAGAGTGTAGCTCGTCCCCTGTGGGACATGGTTGGCAGAGAGAGATGCACAGACACGCTGGTTTGTTCCCAGTTTGGACACAGAGCAGCTTTGACTGACTACAGTAATAATGTCCAACTAGGGTTTGCACATTCAATAGAGAGACAGGAAACAGCCCACTTTCAAATCTATAAATGTTGGTAAATAGTCAATATTTGTGTACCTGTCAGGAATTCCAACAACTGGAGAATAGCACGAAGGGTGCTTGCGGTTTGGACCGACATTATGCAAAAAATATGATTTTATTCTACACATAATTCTTTGCTGAATGCATAAAATTGGTAGAGGACAAAACTTTGGGTTTTCAGTTTAATATTGTGCAGTTTCAGTTTAATATTTGAGGTCTATATGTGGCATCCCCAGAGAGCTGTTTTGTTAATCCCCTGTGTTGAGACCGAGCAGCGCTCGCTCTGGAGTTTTCACCTGGCATTCCCTGCATGGTGCTGATGGAGGCTGTTAGCACCATCGGCACAGATACAGTTGCTGTCAATGTTTCTCTGCTGGCATCTGCTACAGCTCGGCCTTCTGGGATGGCAGCTATGTGGCACGGGCATGAATTAGGTCCTGTGATGAAGAGGTCTCCTGGGCACCTGCATCAATCTGTGCCGGAAGAGAGAAGATATGCTCTTATTTGAGAGAGCTGTAGTCTTTTAAAATATGCTAACTGAACTGTCCCCAGATCTGTGATTCACCTGTACTAGACCATCGACAAGCTTGGTCGGGGGGAGGTATCCTGTGTCATAAGAAAATATTTGAATACTAAATCAATCCAACACGAGTGAAGTGGATTATGGGAAGGAATGCACAGTGTCAGACTCAAAGTGCCGTGATTTACGGAGAGACGCTATGGCCGACACCCCTCTGCTCATTATTTACAGGCTGAGAAGAGATGCCTTTACATTAAATGTTAACAAATGGCTGTGGGTAGTTAACCTGGGGGTCGGAGGTCATCCCATCTCGCTCTTCTTACACGGCCAGGCCGAGCGGAATGTGGAAGTGCAGTTGTGCTCATCTAGATTCACACGCACACACACGTTTCATAGCTATACCGTAGATGTGTTGGTTTTATATTTAGACATTTTGTATTTGTACAATTAAAAAAAATTGTAATTGCAAATGACGACAACATAAATGTCCCCAAATGGGAAATCTTGTCAGATTTTGTGCAATTCATTTGCATTACTTTTATGCATGTGGTAGACACTTCCCTGGGGATCGAACCCTTTACCTTTGTGTTGAGAATTTAATATACTGTACATTGAGTTACTCGTGCATTTAAAAAATTACAAGTTTGTGTCTATACACTTAATAGCGCAGAGATGCGAAGAACTGTTCAGTCAAAGGTTCTTAAAAGAACTATTATTCTTATTTTTCCATTCCAACCCTTTTCTACTACAAACAACGTTTTGTGGAACAGAAAGGTTCTTTGTGGAACCATATAGCCATAAATGTTTCTTCTATGGCACCAGCATCTTCATTTTTAAAGGGACAGTTCACCCCCCCAAAAAACACCCCCCTTGTTGTTCCAAATCTGTTTACATTTCTTTGTTCTGATGAACACAGAGAAAAATATTCTGATGAATGTGTGTAAGCAAACAGTTATTGGCCACCATTGACTACCATAGTAGGAAAAATGAGAACGGTAGTCAAAAGTTCCCAAGAACAGTTTGCTTACATTCTTCAAAATATCTTCTTCTGTGTTTAACAGAACAAAGAATTTTTTCCTATGGTAGTCAATGGTGGCCAAGAACTGTTTGGTTACAAGCATTCTTTCAAATATCTTTCTCTGTGTTCATCAGAACAAAGACATTTATATAGATTTTAAGTAAATGAAGACAGAATTTTCATTTTTGGGTGAACTGTCCCTTTAAGAGTGTTTTCCTACCAAGCTCATGATATTTTCTCACACTAAACTGAATTATATGCTTTTTTGTAACACATTTAATTTACATAAAAGTTTTTAGCCAAGTGTAGTCAAACCAGCAAGACACTGTTCAGAAGTTTTTATATACGTCAGACCTTTCAGATAAAGCATCAGCATTGCTGTTTCGACTTCTGTGGATATAAGCTATCAAAATCTGGTTGTTGGCAAACAAGATGTGCAGTAAGTAAATATATTTATGTTTAAATAAAATATGTTAAAAATGAAAACTCAGCTCCTCGGTCCAATAAGAAATGACTTATTGAAACAATATGTGGCACATTCCTAAATTGTATTAGAAACCTCGGTGGATTGCACATTCACGCCAACAACATCAATTCATTACTTTGAAAGTCGGTCCGCTCAGCTGCGCTTTAATAATAAGGAAGTAGGGTGTAGGAAACAATATAAGGCCACATGGACACAAGAGATTCATAACTCAGCTGTGCCAAGTACCTTTGAAAATCATCTCGGCAGAAATGCTTCTGTGTTTCGACACACATAGCAACACATTTTCCACATGACTCCAAAACCTTTCCTACCGGTAAGAGTTGTTTTTGGTGTCAGAGAGAGAATTTAACGTGACTCGATGTGATATTACTCGCACGAATGCACATTTTAAATTCAGATCTTGTTTGTCATTTTAGTGTTTTTTCTGCCATTGTCTTGCATTGTTTCCTCTCTCTGCTGAAATGGCCCGCTCAAATGGTGCCTGTATTCATACGCAAAACTGTGCACCTGCACGAGAACGTTTTTTTCACGTTCTTCACATTACCAGCAGGGCTTTCCCTTTTCTCGCCTCGATTCTTCACAGCAATTACAGGCTTTTCTCTTTGATTGAGTTAATAGACTGGATCTAGGCTGTCACTTTTCACCATGCTGGAGACTAACGATGCCTGGCCAATCCCAGGAAGCCCCCGTCGGGACCCTTTCACACGTCCTCGCCCTCGGCCGGGCCTCCATTGACCCATTGCGGCCAAGGTGTGAGGGGCCTCTCTGGGTCTGTGGTTGGGCGGCCCCCCCCATCCTTTTGGGGCCCCTCGGCCCCCATGTGGCCCTCTGTCGGCCACAATGCTCTCTCTGCTGGAGATTGGCCTCTGAATCGCTGCTTTCAATCCCACAATGCTTCACTGCCAAAAGGGGGTAATAGGATTTGAAGTTTGTGTGCTGGTGGGTCCTTGAAAATAATATGTCATTTTTTTCTGTCTGTCTCGCTTCATTTCTTTTTGGTTCTTTCTCTTTTATGTAAAATGATTTTGCTTTGAGCAAGGGGGGTGGCAGATGTGAATGACTAGTGGAAGTGTTTATATGTCATGTAGAAGATATGTTAATAGGATACACAGTATAACTGAATATACATTCAATTATCAATGTAAAGATGACTTATTTATACTTTTCTCTATAAAAGTTCGCACAAAATATAAGGTGCATGACACAAAATGGAGAAAACACTCAACTTGGTTATAGTATCAATTTGACAAAAATACATTTAGGCTTTATGCTAATATGCAAAAAACACAGGACATAAACCCATGCGAGAATATAATTTGATCAGTTATTGTATTTTGTATTCAGTATATAAAATTATATTTAGTCATATTTTGTTTATCTTTCTTGTTTTTGAATACATCAGTAATTCCTCTAGGCCTTGACTCAATAAGACAATGACAACAATTTATAACAATTTATTTTAAAGTCACCATTGTGAACAGTAACCCACACTATAAGATTGCCGGAACAGTAAAATAACATTTTTTCTAAAGTAAAATAATGTTATTTAACACCAACATTTTTGCATTTGTTTTCTACAAAATGTTTTAACAGCAAACCTCACTGTCAAAATGTTGGCGTCTTCTGGATGTTTTTTGTCAAAGTTAAAAATGTTGTTCTACAGCATCAGGCAGCAAAACTCTTTTCTGGAATCTAAATAAAACATTTTGAATGATATATGTTCTAATCTATATTCTAGCCAGATTCAGAATCTGTTTCTATCTGAGCTCTTGTTGAAAAATTTCTGTTGTAGTGTTTTTTGTGACCAGTTGTTGATGCTGTATACAGACATCTGTCGTGGGTGGCTCGACATTCCCCCGGCGATCTTTCTTGGTTTGGCCGCCTCTGAATTGGCTGGTGATTATTTGGCCGTGTCTGGGTTCGTGGGGTCTAGTTTGGGACGATCCCGACTGTACGGTTGACACACTAAATGTGTCTTGGCTGTGATGAGCCCTCCGTGGTGGTCTTGTTGGTTTTGTCGGTGTTTGGGACACCAGCTGTGACCCGATTGAACCGCGTTGGCTGCGAGAGCTCTTCAGCCATCGCTTGACTGAGTTGGGGCCGAGGAACCCGAGCTCAGCCTTGGCCGCGGTCATAAAATGGCGATTGTGGTTCGGTCGACGGCGCTCCGGGCAGAATATGTTTCCTGACATCTATGTCGGGCCTCCTGCGAGCTCCCTGACAGAAGAGCTGAGAATGACGAAGCGGAAGGGCCACAGGGTCACAGCTGCAGGAACGAGAGGGCGATAGAAAGGGAAAGAAAGTGCCTGTGTGTAAAAGAGACACAAAGAGAGCGAACAGGGTGTGAACAGAGAGAGAAAGACTGTGTGTTTGTCGGAAACAAAGAGAGAGATGGAAAGAAAGAGATTTTGTGGTGGGAATAAGAGTTTGGGAGGGGGGTTAGTCAGTGTTGAGCCATGATCTCAGACAGCAGAAGTCTGTCAGTCACACATGAGACTTAATGTTCATGCATTCATAAGTATTCTGAATTAAAAAGCAGCCAGTGATGAAGAGAACCGTTGTCCTGTAACATATTTTACTGTCACAAATACTGCGGCCATATTTGAACGGCACAGTTATTGAAATAAAATGGAAAATGCATTTGCAACTGTAAAAACTGCTCGAAAAATGTGATACGCGATAATTTTATAAATAATGCAATATGATGCTTAAAGTTTGTACATTTTATTTAAATTATGTTAACTATATATATAACTAGCAAACATGTTTCACATTCTTTCTAGGAACAGAAACCATCATCCCTCTTCTATATGCATTAACCTAAAACTTTAACAACTTTGTTGATCGGTCTGGCTAGTGGCTAATAATTTAACTATTTATATTTGATTAATATTAATTTATATTGAATAATTATTGTATTATATAAACAGTTTGCTCAATTTTATTGTATATTAATTTTATTAAATAAACAATTTGTTGAATGGGTCGTGTAACTTTGTGGCTTTTTCTCTACTGGTAACCCAAAATAATACTGACTAGACTTTTAACTTGCTAACTAATGTCATTTACTTGTTATTTCTTTGCTTGTTATCAGAAATAATCTGCAGGGACTTTATTCTTTGTGGATGTGTACCAGAAGTTACGTTTGGGTCACAAAAGCGTGCATGTCTAGTAACTTTTGGAAGTATTATAATCCTTCATGTATTGCAAACCAACAAAATCACGCGACAATTTTACAAAGTAGGACATTTGTACGATCTGCCTTCACAGCTTTATTATTTTTTTAATATTGCTATTTTCTAAATGTTGTTTTTCTATGATTCACAACATATGATTCGTAAAATAGTCACACATTTGTGTGAGATCAGGCTGTGCAAAGCAAACCATTGCGAACTACAATAATTTCTATTGATATCTTTAACTCTGATTTTATTGAATAAGTTGTTTCAAACATTACTACATAAATCAAAAGTAGACTGAATAGACGTCCGAGTCCACTTTCAAAATCAGGATGTGTGTGAACACGGTGAATTATTTGAATGTATGAGAAAGCAAACATGGGCTGTTTAGCATTTGTCCTTGAATAAACTACTATCAGCAACACCCATAAGAAAGATAAATCACAAACAGTTTAAAAGAAACACCGGAGACAAATGGAAAAATCGCTCTATTAAGTGTCGTAAACTCGAAAAGAGCACAAACACACAGTACAGGACTAATAAAAGACTCAAAACTCAATGAACAATAAGATTAGTTCAGTCCATGTCTTTATCCGACATGCCCGAAGCAACTTGTTCCCTCACACACACATACGCTTCCCCAGCATTCATCAGCTGGAGATTTACGATCAGAGATGACAGCAGTTCTGTCTCCCATCGCCAGGGGCAAAGGGCTGATCTTTAAACCCCCTCTGAAACCATCTTCCAGGTGCAAAGCTCCCTCGCAGACACACACACACACACACACACACACACACACACACACACACACACACAGTCATTTGTAGGATGTCATCCAGTGCTAATTTTTGAGTGGTTAATGATCCTACTCATCCGTTTGATATGAAGGATCTGCTTCCTTTCAACACCGCTTTCATTCACTGTTTTCCTCCTGCTGATTTATTGCGGCCTTTTATAGTCGGATTTGCTTTCTCCACATCGTTACTTTTTTCAATTCTAACCCATCCGAACATTAAAGCCACACCTGCGCAGGTAATGTCCCCGGCACAAAGAGAGTCGATTTCCTGTTCTTGAGCACAATGTTTCTGCAGAGCACAATGAGTAAAACACACATGTATTCAAGCGGCTGTACCTGTGCAGGTGTGAGGGTGTCGGACAGATTAAAGCGCTACATGAGAAGCCGTCAGCACCTCTGTCATTCACCCGCGATCCCTCATTCACGAACAAGACCTGGCACGGCATTCGAGTGTCGGAGAGGTCAGCGAGCGCCAGCGTTATTCGACTGTCTGTGTTGAGTTTTGTTTGCGTGTGTGTTTGAGTATTTGTTTGTGTATTATTCAGACAATGCTGGAGAATGTAACGCGTTGTGAGGTGGACTAAAAAAAGACACGTGTGTTTAGAGATGGGGTTCGAAAGGAATTTAATGAATCTGTTTTCAATGATTTTGGATCTGTGTTGATTCCATTAAAGATTCTCTTGTGTGTATGTGAGAGCCATGGTTGTTGTTGTATGAAACACGATAGAAAGGCGTATTCATGTTTTCTTTTCCTGTTATTTTGTGGCTTCCAGTTATTCCCTCATTTCTTTTAAATATCATGCTATCCTTAAAGGAAACACTATCAGACTATATCAGATTCAATATCTATATTGTCCACTTTGGTACAGTTAAATTTCTCCATGCATTTTAAAAACAATTTACATTTATTCATTTGGCAGACGCTTTCATCCAAAGCGACTTACAAGTAGAGCATAAAACATTTTGTCAACACGCTAAACAGTACAGATAGTTTACACACGTATAAATACAATACATCTTAAAAGCCAATATATAGTATAAAACATAAATATAAAAGAGTGCATATAAAACAAGGACAAGTTTAGTATAAATACAATTTAGTACAGCATGTTTAAGCTCTTAATTCATTCAACAATATATATCAAATATCATTTTATGCCATTGATGTGTTTTTATAGCTTGTAGTACTCTCCACAATCTCTTATTCTCCGTCTCTCTGTAGTTTCTGCACGTGGAACAGGATAAAGAATGTAACATGGATTGTTCCGGAGCTGCTCGTAAGCCGTTGTGCGCATCCGACGGACGGACCTTCAGTTCCCGCTGCGAGTTTCTCCGTGCAAAGTGCCGCGACCCTCAGCTGGAGGTCATCAGAGGACCATGCAAAGGTCAGAGTTCACCAATCATGTGTGATCTGTTACTGGTTGGGCTGATGCCCCGTGAGGGTCAGAGTTTGAGGCAGACGGGGTTAAATCCATCCGGAGAGGAGATAAAGGAGATTTTTTAACACGGTGTCTTTAATACCTCAGACCCAAACATGGATTTATAAAACCACCTGGAATCAAAATGTTTCTGTTCATAATCTTTTATCAATGTAAATTTACATTCATATGTGTGAGAGATTGGGGCTGGTTTGTGTGAGGGGAGAGGCAAAATATTGTCTGTGCCCAAAGAGGTCAAAGGTCAAACAGCTCACAAACCCTCTTATTGTTTTGGGCTCGGCAGGAAGACTCTCTCGCCCTGTACTGCTTCTTTTTTTTGCTCAGAGATCTCATTTATTCGCTCTTTTATTCCCCACTTCTCTTTTTCTACTAGTAAGCACAATGTGCATTAAGATTTAAAGGATGTGAGGGCAAAAATGAGTGAGAGCACAAGGGGTACAAAAGAGCCTAATTGTCAAAAAGATGAAAAGGAACAACTGGACGATTAAACAAGGAAGTTAAAGCCGGAATTGTGTCGAAACACGTGAGAGAGTTTTTCTGTAAAGCGATGAAAAACTTTACTTGACTGTGACTTTAACCATCTGCTATTGTTTCATTTTCCTCTCTTAATCATTCATCTTGGTTTTGTTTGTGTTGGTGCTCTCGTTTTAATGCTTTGCCCAGTGGAGAAAGTGACTATATGTCTGCATTGATATTTATTTACAAAACTGGGGAGACATCAGTCTGTGATTTTTCCCCCCAACTGTAGTAATGACCACAACACACACGCGTGAGTATGTACACACACATGCATTTTGCTGAACACCATCATTTTAATACAGAAGTACAGCGGGCAAGCGGATTGATCCAGATCCCAGACACATGTATTCAGCACTTCAGAAACATCTTGAATTATTCTGTGTTTGAGAGGTCATTGAAGAAGAAACTTTATTTCCTGCTTCATTTTCTTTCGCTATTACCATTTTTTCCTTTCCCCAGAAAAGAAAACACCAACGCCACATCAGTCAGGGAAAGATTTGCCTGTCGGTTTGAATTTAATGCGTCCTCTCCGCGGACGGTCTGCTTTTTATATCACGCTGACAACATTAACAGAATTGTAACTGCGTCTAAAGTGGAATGATGGGAAATTGGAGTTATATATAGAAAAGAACTGGTTGAGGACAGAAGTTGTGGATAAATGAATCATCCAGTGTAGGGCATTTCAAGAGCTCCAACTGTTTCTCGGCTCACCTCATCTGACAGCTATGTAGATGGGTTATATAAACCATATGACCTGTGGATGTACGTGTGCTGTGTCTCCAGATACGTCCAGGTGTGTGGCAGAGAAGAAGTACACAGAACAGCAAGCCAAGAAAGTCTTCCCACAGGTGTTTGTACCTGTCTGCAACCCTGACGGAACCTACAGTGAGGTAAGAGATACAACAGACAGACAAATAGATCAATTAGATTGATCATATAGATCAGACAGTTAGATGTATCAGACCGACAGACAGATATTTACATTTATTCATTTGGCAGACGCTTTTATCCAAAGCAACTTACAAGTAGAAGAGCGTAAAACATTTTGTCAACACACTAAGCAGTACCTATCAGACAGACAGAGAGATATATCAAACACAGATAAATAGATCAGACAGACAGACAAACAGACAGATATATATATATATATATATATAGACAAACACACAGACAGATACATAGATCAGACAGACAGTCAGACAGACAGATAGATAGACAGATAGATAGATCAGACATATGCATAAATAGATAGATAGATAGATAGACAGACAGACAGACAGACAGACAGACAGACAGACAGACAGACAGACGCATAGATAGATAGATAGATAGATAGATAGATAGATAGATAGATAGATAGATAGACAGACAGACAGACAGACAGACAGACAGACAGACAGACAGACGCATAGATAGATAGATAGATAGATAGATAGATAGATAGATAGATAGATAGATAGATAGATAGATAGATAGATAGATAGATAGATAGATAGATAGATAGATAGATAGATAGATAGATAGATCAGACACATAGATAGATATATGAGACACATACCAATTGATTTTAGTAAAATGAAATGATAAAAGGTTTATTTTTCTATCCTTGTGTTTTTGAGCAGATCCAGTGTCACAGCTACACTGGTTACTGCTGGTGTGTAACGCCCAGTGGTCGACCAATCAGTGGCTCTGCAGTAGCCAATAAGAAACCTCAATGTCAAGGTACCACCTGCTTCTGCCTCTGCTGTGCTTGTTTATGGCTTCATTTCATTGTGTGCCTGCTTGAAGGGTTTTGTTTTATTTGCAAAGATTTGAACACCATCCGTGTAAGTTTTGATCTATAAAAATTGAGATGATGTTCACATACTGGGATCTCAGCACTCATGCACAAATTGCATTGGTTCCCAGGTGTGTCATCACTTCAGTAGATCTGAATGTACCAAAGGGAATGAAACTTAAGAACTAGCCTCACTAGCCAAAACGGCCTTAATCCTAATCTACAAAAACTTTACAGCATAACAATACCACATAACCAAAGCCACATGTCGCCTGTCAGTAAACCAACCTAACACACACACACACACACACACACACACACACACACACACACACACACACACACACACACACACACACACACACACATTGCAGGCCATAGCTTTTTGAATCATGACGTCGTTGGCTCGGCTTTGCAGAACCACGAGTTCTCTAGAAAAAGACCAATTAGATGTAATTGCACATGCAACAGCTTAATCAGTTTGGTCTGGAGGAGCATCTCAAACCCAATGTGCGTTTGGCAGGAGTGCAAACATCTCTTTTACTCCAAGATAGTGTCATATGGTTTTTACCCCCTGCAGCCCTCATAACATTATTCTGTTCCCTCGTAGAGGCCTGAAACATAATTAAAAACGTAAGTCACTTTTCGAGAATAAAATTTGCACATGATCGGCTCTTCCTGGAAGACGGGCTTGCTCTGATCCACGGGAGACGTTTCAGGTTTTATACGTTGGCAGAGACGTTATATGTTGCACAACTAAACATACAACTTTATAGTCTTTATAGTCCATTGATGAACACAGATTCTTTGTTCGTTTGCTGTTAGCAGTAAGTGTGATTTTTGATTTTCAGGTTCTAAGAATGGGAAGGTAAATCCAAAGGAGCCAGGAAGAGCAGGTAAATGCCTTCACCGTCACTATTTTCTCATATTTTCTGAAAGGATATTTCACCCAAAAATGAAAATTCTGTCATCATTTACTCATCAGGTTGTTCTAAACCTGTATACATTTCTTTGTTCTGATGAACATGAAGGAAGATATTTGTAAGAATGTCAGTAACCAAACCGATCTCATCCCTCATTTACTGCCATAGTAGGGAAAATAAATACTGTAAGAGTCAATAGGGGGTGAGATCTGTTTCAGACATTCTTCCAAATATCTTCATTTGTGTTTAGCAGAACAAAGAAATGTATACAGGTTTAGAACAACCTGAGGGTGAGTAAATGATGACAGAATTTTTATTTTTGGGTGAACTTTCCCTTTAAGTAAAGCAATGTTTAAAGGTAAATAAATTGTATTAACATCACAAGTAATTGTATCACAAGTTACATTCATTTATTTTAATAAATGTAGATACAACTAAGCTGTCAGAAAGGTAACAGGCTTGACAGTTTTACGATATAATCTAATATTACAACATTTGTGCTTAAAGTATTGAAACTTCAAAGTGCATCTTAGAAAAAAACTTTTAAGAAATGCAATCTGTTAAAAACATGAAATTGCAGATTTTAAAAAGGTTACTTTTTCAACATACTTACCTTCACATGGATTTAAGTCAAATTATGTCAATCTGACATTTATCGTAAAATTGCTCCGTCATTGTAAAGGGTTAAGGTCAAGACAGGAGATTGTTTTCAACACTGTATTTTTGATTTATTTTGAACCAAAATCAATTGTGCACTGTAGCTGTAATACTTTTGAATATATAAACGAATGCAATCGTAAGTATTAGCTTTTATCTGTTGTTTTTATACACAGTATGTCTATGGTGGACACTAATGGCGCATATTTTGTGTGTGTGTGTCCACACTACGGGTTGTGGCTTGCCGTTCTAATATTTTGTGAATTGAGAGTGCCGGAGTTGCTTCAGGGCTGAAAGTAAATGGTCGTATGTTCAAGTCGTTAAACAGAGAGACGCCATAATAACAGCTTTGGCCTTTCGCAGTCGTTAAAATGAAATCGAAGGGCTTCACAAGGGCTTCGGAGAGCACGAAGCACTTCACCTAGACGTCATGTCTCTTCTGTCCAGATGAAAACTCATTTCTCCACCTGATCTTAAGATTCACTATTGAATTGAACCATTAAACCTGTATCACAAGGATGCTCAAGGAGATTTTGCTTTTATAACGGAGATAAACATACACCAAAACGGTGAAAGGTCCAGTTTGTCTGTTGCTCTTTGATGAGTTAATGGTGATTCTGCTGAGGTTAACCACACCTGTGACTTTCAGCGTTAAAATTCCTGCGACTGCTGTGTGCGTGTGTGTGTGTGTGTGTGTGTGTGTGTGTGTGTGAGTGTGTGTCCTGCCAGCTCTGTTTTCCTGATCTCTCCACAAAACTAAACAAAAGTGTTTTATTTTACAGGGCTCCAGTATATTTTTGCACATATTTCTAAACATTGAGCTCTTGTGTTTACAGAATTCTTTATTTGAACCTCATCACTGTTTGTCTTTATAAACACAAATGTTTTTTTTATGTCAAGCTAAAAGTGTGAATGTTTAGTTATTCTTCCAGTGTGTAAATTACAACCACTAAACCTTTTCTTTGCCTCTCATTACCACTTTTCTCCTTTATTCTTCCTTTTTCTATGTTTCTCAAATCTCTCTCAGCCGGGCAATGTGCAAATGCATTATAGCTGATGTTATGTGACTGTCTAGCTAACTCTTGTAATTGTAGTTTCTTCGCAATTCTTCTTCATTCTGAATGCAGATGATTCGGTCACTGTCGTAATGGAACCCCAGCCGTCCACAGATGAGGAAGGTGAATGTCATTTATTTATTTTTAGTATTTATGTTTTTATCCAAAGTGACTTACAAATCAGAGAATATTATTAGCCACCTAACTCCTCATAAAAACGCACAAAAAATAAATAAATAGTTCACACAAACATTCGTTACATTCAATAAAATATATTTGAATAGACAATGTCCTTAGAAATAAGTACTCCAGGTTCATTTTATCAAGTATACTTAAGTAAAAGTGAAGTATATTTTTAAGTATACTTTATCTAGTAAAGTACTAGTATGCCACTCTTTGGTTTATACGTGAAGTAAACTTTAAGTGCATTTACGTTTTTGGGAGTACTGATCGTTTTTTCGTTCAATATGCACATTTTTAGTATATGAAAGTATACTCTCAGTAAACTAGAAGTTTAATAGTTTGTATACTGCAAATATACTTGTAGGTTTTCTTTAGGTGAACTTCATACTTACAGTTTATTATTTATATATTATTTTGGACTTCAAGTATATTACTTTGTTGCTGTTTTGGTACTAATATTTAAACTTGAAATATAAACCTTTGACTGTAGATTTGAAGTATACTTCGATCAAGATTGAGTCTAGACTTTTCTGTCAGTATCAGTATACTCAAGTTTAATTTTAAGGATTTAATACAAGTTGACTGAAAGAAGTATACTGTAGCACACGTAAAGTTTCAATGAGCTTGTTGCAAAGCATTCTGGGATTGTGAGGGAAGCATGCAATGTTACTTTAGATTTTAGACAACACATAAGGCATCTGACTGTTTCGATCAGCATTCAGGTCAGGAGTGCATCTATGATGCCTTTAAATGCTCTTTAGGTAGAGAACAGAGCTCATGTTTTGCGTCTCGTGTGTTTGTTTTAGACATCATCTCTCAGTACCCCACACTGTGGACAGAACAGGTTCGAAGCCGACAAAACAGGACCAGAACACAATGTGAGTTACCAACAAACATCTGTTACCAGTTTTCAACACAACAATGTTAACAAGAATAATCTGAACTGGGACTGTTTCGGTATTTAGGAAAAGACAGAAAATCATAACATGTTAACTGTTCTCATGTATCGTATAAAAACAAACTTGGACTTTGTCGTCGGGTCTGATCTTGGTCCATTTCCAGCACATTTTCTCTGTTTAACTCACGGGGAGAGGGAACGGAGACTTTGACGGCATATCAGAAGAATGTGATAGTGGCTTTTGAGCAAAACGTTATTGCTCGAAGGTTGTTCATTTAGACATCTGGAGATGTCATATTTAATTTCACTACCATATTTGTATTTTGAAATTCCTTTAAAAAGAATCAATAAGAAGACAATTGCTGATAAATGATTGACAGTTTGGCCATCAGTTTTGACTCCACATAAACAACACGTGGATTTTTGAAAGTGCGTTCTCGGTCGGCACTTGGTAGCATCTCAGTTGTGAATTTCATATGGGAACAGAGGTAAAGCAAGAAAAAGTGAGTTGCTGAGACTGTATTTTACATTTTAGTACAATTTGCTTTCACGCCAGTGATGTTAGGGGCAGGGTTAAGGGTGGGCTCAGTATTGCTTTTTCCTAGTAATCGTACCTTTTTGTACGATTCACAAGATACAAATTCATATAAAATAGTTATTAATTCCTGTCCGATCAGGTTCTTTAGTTTACTTAATTGAAAACTTTAAAAGCGTTTTGGTTTATTGAAGTCAAATAAAATATTAGTCTAAAAATCATTGGGGAAAAATAAACGAACAAAAATTGAAATGTTGCCTCGGAAATGAACAAAAATACATTTAGTATTTACATTTACATAGGCACTAAAATTATAGTAATAAGCAAAACTAAAACAAAAAATGTATTAATCTAATATAGCAACATAAAAAAATAATAATAATAAAATGACAAAAGCATATAAAAAGATAATTATATAAATATAGTATGGTATATTGTATTTCTTTGACTTTGAATATAGTGCATATTTGCATGCTTTCGCTGTAATGGGTAAAACGGCTCAGTTGCCAGGTAAAAATCAAATGATCCGATTTAAAACCTGAGGTTATTAGTTTCTTGTGCTGAATAACATCTGAATCAGAGTAAACACAGATCTCCTCTCACCACAGTGAACTGTTAAACATCACTCATCTACCGAATATTGACTCTCTCCTGCTCACATCGTGTCTGTTTTACCCCAGCGACCTCATGTGATCAGGAGCAGCTGACGGCACAGGAAGAGGCAAGACAAAATAAAAACGAAGATGTGTTTGTGCCAGATTGTGCTCATGGCGGCCTTTACAAACCAGTACAGTGTCATCCTTCCACCGGGTACTGCTGGTGTGTGCTGGTGGACACCGGCCGGCCCATACCTGGAACATCTACAAGGTGAGAAATGCTCTATATGTAATGCTTTTCGTGCATTTCAGCTGGTCTTTATTACATAAGAAACAAAACTATGGTATAACCCAACCATTTGAGTTGAGTTTCTCCCGTACTGCTGCCAGGACGAATAGATCTCGTTTCAGCGTGTCTCCTAGTTATTTTAAACACTCCTGGCGCCCCGGAGAAACTAATCCCTCCATTTTTAGTTGCCAAAATACAACTTAAGCGGTTCTTCCATATTGAAAGGGGAAACCCACCACTTGCCTTTTAAAACGCTAGGTGCCAGTACATCTAATATGCACCAGGGGCCCCATTATTCACCTTACCGTGGGGTACAAAATTGAGCTTTGCCGTCCCTCAGGGGCCCATACTTGGCCCTATCTGATACGGTCTCCTTTAACATGTAGGTCATTCAGAGAGGTAGCAAGAGCACATTTCTGCTCACAAGTCAAAGACAGCGGTACCCAGGATGCTTTATGTGTTCATTGGGTGGGCCGCACCACCAACCGTTGTTGGAGATCTCAGAACTGACAGAACATTGTTAGTGTGTTTGAGCGGGTTTGGTGTATGTAGGGGTTCAGTTAATGAGTCACAGAAGTGCTATGGAGCGTTGCTGTGGATTGCTGAGCATCACCGAATGTAGTATTGAGTTAACAAAGGGCCAGGCAGTTTGCCAGACAGCGCATTAGAGCATGCTTAGAAGTGCTACCTTCCCATCAGCCTCTCTCCCTCTCTTTCCACGTCCATGCTTTTATTTTCCACCTCTCGCCATCTCTTTAAACATTTTGTTTTGCATCTTTCCATCATTGCATGTGTAAATGCATTAAGTGATAAAAACAACCGCATCTTCTTATTTCAAAGTTTTCTTCCAACTCTTGTATAAGACTGACAAATGAAAGACATGTGCTGTGTATTTGGTCATTACTCCGATGACCCCACAGATCGAAAATATATAGATGGAAAACCTTTTCTATTTAATCTACCTGTTGACATACAGGAAGTGCTTGCAATTTCAGTGTCATGGTTTGATTTGCATTTGAAAAATACAATGTAAAATGATTATTATAAACAATAGATGCTTAAAATGAAGTATTTATTAAACCCATAGTTGCTTGCCTTTAAAAAGAATACTAATGCCAAACTACCGTTTTACCTTTATGACTTGTTATTTTGACTTATTTATTAAATTTAATCGAAAACGCTTTTCATTATGCTCTTCTTTGTAGATATGAACAGCCGAAATGTAATGGAAATGCCAGAGCTCATCCCTACAAACCGAAGGACCATTACAGGAGCAGACATCTGCAAGGTGAGCTTCTCCTTCAGTGGCGTCGAATCGGGAATATCAACTTGTACTGTGAAAATACATTGTGACTACTATATTTTATCCAAAGCGAGGAGAGCAATAAAGCGATTCATCCTAAGGAGGCACTAATATGAAAGTGCTAAAATACACCTTTGTGAAGATAGAAAGAGAAGGAAACAAGTATAGAAGGGTTTTTATTATACATTAAGCATTTAACATATTAAATGTCAAGCGTTCTTGGAAAATAATTTTTTTTAGCTGTTTCTTGGAAATTGTGAGTGTTGCATTGTAAATTTCAGGACTCGAAACGTCATCAAGAGTCGAAAAGATAATTTACGTCAGCAAGCTGTATAAATGGCTTATTTCTGATTTGCTTGGATTTCTGATGCCAGAAACATGAAGCAGTCACAGAGAAGAAAGCGAGGGATTAATGTCCGGTCTGTATATCTATCCAAAGCATCTTAACGATAGAAGTCAATGAGGTTCATTTTTAAGGTCCGTGATCATTTCTAACAGCTTTGTGAACTTTGTGTAATTGTGGCTTTGCAAAGAGGCTGTTATTGAAAAACAGAGAGGTACAAAAATATTAATAATGAAAACATAAAGTTCTGTTTCTAATTTCACATGAAAACAGGGCATATCATACGTCATAGTCATCAAGCTCAGTGGTTAGAACATGGTGCTAGCAAGGCCAAGATCATGGGTTCGATCCCAGGGATTGCACATACTCAGAAACAAAATGTATAATTCAACATAAGTCTGCCAAATGCATAAATGTAAATGGAAACGTCTGCAAACTCGAGCGTGCACAGGTGTGTGTGTGTGTGTGTGTGCGTGCGTGCGCGCATCTACAGTCCAAAACCATCTTGAGGTTTCCCACGACCCCACCGTCTGCACAGACAACAGATGTTAACAGATGATCTCGCTGTGGAAAAGGGAGGTAGAAAAGATAGATTACGATAGATAGCACGAGCCAAGGCGGATGACAGGGAGAGATGAGTGTGGGGGAGTGGCCATGATGAGAAACAGAGGGAAAGCAGAAGGACGACAGCGGAAACGATACAAGGTCGTGACTTACTTCCAGCATGAGGAAAGTCAATCATTAGACTGAAATTACGTTCTGTTTTAGTTTAAAAATGTATTGCAAGTATTTTATTTAGTCAGCTTCATAAATTGCAGTGTTACTAAAAATCAAAGATTTGGCAATATGTTGTATCCGAAACCATGCTAAAATGAGCACTTTGTAGTGCAGATACAAAAATGCTTTTGTGCTTTTGCTCAGTCCCTCACCAGGTTTTGGCTAATAGGATTATCGACATAGTTTAATTAAGATTAAGTGGTGAAACAGGCGTTTAAAACAGTAGGAGGGGTGAGAATGTGTTTTCGGTGAACTGACTTTTGTGACAGATTACTGCATGTAAAGAACAAATACATTTCAAACCTTTTGCCAAATAAATAGTGTTTCGTTTACATTATTAGTTTAGCTTGAAAGAGTGAATTAAGATGTTCATTAAAATACCTCATGTTCAGCCAGTATTTATGGGCTTAATCTTATTTCACACCCTAGTACCCATGCAAAACCGGACAAATCTGTGCAAAACCTCCCTTTGGGGACGTCATCTTTTTAAACGATTTAAAGATTTCTTTTATATTTAGGGGTAAGAATATACTGTTACTGTTTAGCTATAGACAGATTTAACGCTATGTGTCCCAAACTTAACTTCCGGTGGACTTCCGCAAAGAATCAATAACTTGTGAGTAGTTTTAATTTAATACAAATAATATATATTTCTTGTATATATTTTAGCTTCGGGCCAGGCGTGTGCGTCCAATAAAAACCGTCTAGAAAAACCGTCTATGTAATGTTATAATTTAGATTAATTTAGTAGTAAACATAAACAGCTTAAACAATAAACAAGGGCAGATGTCAAATATAATTAACTAAGAATATACACAACAGATCTCAATAAGAAAGATCCCACCGTAATTAAACATGTAGCTATAACTTTTAAAGGAATTGCCATCACAAAACTTTCCTTGGCATATGTCCTCAAAGTAGGGAAAAGATTACAAAATAAATGCAAATTGTTTTCTTTTACTCTTAGGGTTATGTTTTGGGTTATATGAATTATTATGGTGGTTATTATGAAATTATGAAGACTGGCAGCAGCATGTGTTCAGGTGTGAGAAGCTTTTTGGTCACGGCTGGTTAATTGTGGTGTTTGGGAGCTGATGGGGCCGAAGGATGCTGGCGTTCACAATCCACAGCCTCAACCTAACCGTTTTCTGAAAATCCACAGCTGGAACATTAGGATTGAGAAACACTAACATGTGGTCAGATGAAGGGCAGGCATCATTGAAATCTCACAGCATTTTAGTGTATTTTATCTTCGGATTATGCGATTTGATTTGCGATGTTAACCGAGCAGTGTTATGTTGGGGGTGACTGAAACAAAAGATTCAGCCAGAAATTAAACTGATTTGACAGCACAAGAAAAGTAGATCTCTGAAAATAATAGATAGTTCTCAGGAGGGTCTAGACTACAATAAATGTTGTTTTTATGGAAGAAGCGAAAAGAATGCAGGGACTTATATGAACAGATGGGTTGGATATTTTATTGTGTCTGGGCCCGGTGAAAAGCTCACACGGGTCTTCACAACATGTGCTGCAGTGGACACCAACTCATGTGCATGTTTACCTGTTCACACGCACGCACACACACCTGTTCAGAAGGACCCCAGTATGCTATTATCTCCCACACCAGAAAATCTGTTTCCTCTGGGCATGACTGTAAACAGCTCAGTATGCAAATCTTCTCTGCCACACACACAGTCTGGTTTATCGCCGTGGGGACAGTCCATAGGCGTAATGATTTTTATACCGTACAAACTGTATATTCTATCCCCTAAACCTAAAGATCATAGAAAACTTTTTGCATTTTTAGATTTTCAAAAATTATCGCTTTTTTGCTCATGCGGACCTCAAATTTGGTCCACACAGTGACATGAGCCCCTATGAGTTGGTGTGCATTCAGGTTATAAAATATATAGGGCTGTCAAAAGATTCATCGTGATTAATCGCATTCAGAATAAAAGTTTGTGTTTACATAATATATGTCTGTTTACTGTGCATATTAATTTTGTATTTATGAACACAAACACATACATGTAGGCCTATATATATTTAGGAAATATTTAGATGTATTTATTTATATTTTCCAATAATTTAAATAATATTTAAATGTTTATTAATTTGATATTTTTCTTAAATATATACATGTATGGGTTTGTTTTTATAAATACAAAATTAATATGCACAGTACACAGACATATATTATGTAAACACAAATTTTTTGTCCTGGATGCGATTCATCACGATTAATCGTTTGACAGCCCTAAATATATGATATAAAAACAAGGCCACACACATATGCAATATATACAATAAATGTTGGAGGAATGTGCTGTGCAAAACCAAAAAATAAAGATAAAATACATTAGGAATACACTGCTATGTACATAAAACATGTAAAAAACAAAGTACAAATGTACAAGAATTACAAATATTTGCTTGCTTATATACTTTTCTTTTGTGATTAGATAAAACATTATTTGACAAGGAGAATGTCAGTTTAGAGGTTTTTGTATGTAATAAATATTTCTTCCGCGCTTTGACAATGTATTATTTTTAAAATCAATTATTTCCCTGAGTGTTTTTCTGCCAAATTGTTTTATTTTCGTTTTGTTGGACATGGACCACACGGCAGGAC
Source organism: Oreonectes daqikongensis (assembly GCA_026939265.1). NCBI lineage: Eukaryota > Metazoa > Chordata > Actinopteri > Cypriniformes > Nemacheilidae > Oreonectes > Oreonectes daqikongensis. The sequence goes on from JAOTQM010000542.1 coordinate 135,162, forward strand.
TGTATCTGCCATCAGACACCACTCGTCCTGAGTTTGATTGGCAGCTGTCATTCCTCAGACAGGATAGAGGAGGTCTGATCTTTACAATAGGGCGGTGAAAGGGGCAACAAGTTGTGACATACTTTAACTCTCCATCTTTATGTTGGTTTTAAAATGGTGAAACGTCTGTTAGTTTTACATCTTCTCTGTTTATTGGGCCACCTATAGAGCTAACATTTGCCATGGGGGTGTTCTTTAAAGTACCATGTAAAGACCATAATAGATACTGTAAATATAATAATCATTTGTAACCCCAGATCACAAAACCAGTCTAGAACATTATTATTATTAATAGCCAAAAACAGATTGTATGAGTCAAAATTATCGATTTTTTTTAATGCCAAAAATCATTAGGATAGGAAGTAAAGATCACGTTCTATGAAGATATTTCGTCAATTTCCTCCCGTAAATATATCAAAACTATTTTTGTGAGTGGATGCAGCAAAATCGCGTCCGGAAACATTTGGTATCTATGTAAAGCTTAGAATTTCAACTTTAATTTTCTGCTTTAAAGTCGATTTTCTTTTAAGTCGATTTTCTCAATGATTTGATTTTTGGCACCGTCAGAGTTTAAATAGTTGTATCTCGGCCAAATATTGTCATATCCTAACAAACCATATATCAATAGAAAATCTACATTTCGAAAAATTGACCCTTAATCCTGCTTTTGTTGTCCAGGGTCCCATTTGTACCGTGGTATAAACGCTGTGATATATAAAAATGTGCATTTTATTGTAGTTGTTAGGTAGTTATTCCTTATTTGTTGTACTTTTTGGTGTAGGTTCATAGAAGTCAAAATGACTTTAAAAAACTATATTTTAGACTTCAAATAGACTTCGATCGATCGAAGCAAATTTAAATGTTACGTTGCAAAACATTTTTATAGTGTATTAAGTCATCGTGCATGGAGTGTACCGTGGTATCATCACAGTACTCTTTTGTAAGGGAAGCCTTTATCCACAGTTAAATCAAAACACATGGCGTAATTATGCCAAAGAATCAGAATGAAACGTCTTTATAATAACAGCTTACTGAGATCTGAGTGACAAAATAATATAGTTGAATAATGAGAAGCAGAGCCGCGGTTACATGAGTTAATTCACTCTCAACATCTGTCTATAATGTTTCATAGCTGTTTATACCAGCAGGTTCATATCTGACATGAAAGCTTTCTTCTCTTTTTATATTTCACTTGATTTTATGGATTTTAATTTATAACAGCAGCTTTACGACACTAAAGACCAGAGATTTATTCCTTTATTTATACTCATTCTCATGTCATTTCAATGTTCTCCTTTATGTACTGTATGTACACAGTAAATTCTTTATTTTATTTAGGTCAAAATCGATTCATTTGCAAAATCTGTGTTTCAGGATGTCCCGGGGAGAAGAAGGCAGAGTTCCTTACAAGCGTGTTGGATGCGTTGTCCACAGACATGGTGCATGCGGTGACTGACCCCGCCTCTGCTGGAAGGTACAGTATTGTAAAAGCGTTTATTTTATAAAAACTTTCAATTCAGCATTTTGTTGATGTCTCATGATGTCAAGTCATAAGTTAATGGAATTACTGAAAATGATGCACATGTAAACGTGGTCAGTAATTGGTTGTTCTCCCATCAGGATGTTGGAGCCAGACCCCAGTCATACTCTTGAAGAACGTGTTGTTCACTGGTATTTCAGTCAGCTCGATAAAAACTCCAGCGGCGACATCGGGAAGAAAGAAATCAAACCCTTCAAACGTTTACTGCGCAAGAAATCCAAACCCAAAAAGTGTGTGAAGAAGTTTGTGGAGTACTGTGACATCAGCAACGATAAGGCTCTGTCTCTACAGGAACTGATGGGATGTCTGGGAGTCACAAAGGAAGAGGGTGAGTCGAACAATACGACCGCTATCCATCAGACGCTTTTTCTGAGATTTTATGGGGTGTACTGTAAGTTTGCAAGCGAGATTGTTGTAAGACTGTGTGGTCGTTTTTATGGCAATGAGCACTCGCGTTCGTTTAATCACTTTCTCAGAAACAAGCCGTATTGCTGTCATGTAATGAGGAATCTGCCCGTAAAACTTTCTCCTTGCTTTCTCACTCAGGGCCAAAAACAGGTGAAGGCACAACTTCAAGCAAACTGGTGAGTTAATGTCTGAGCCTGTTAACATTCACAACCTTTCTCTCTCTCTTTGATGTACTAAGCAATAGACAAAATCAAATGTGTTTTTGGTTCATTTTTCAGATTTTTTGGTTAAAAACTGCACTTTTTACAATGCATATTGTTTAAACGCTGCTTTACAAAAAAATGCATTAAAATCCCATTGGCGTTATTTACTGTATGTTGGTTTGGCTATATGCAGATCCTGTCAAAGAAACAAGGCTGAAATCACCTCTGAGATCGCCCGCGTTCCTGTCCCGCAGACCCCGACCCCACCAGACTGACGACGGAAACAATAGTCTTTGCACTTTGTACTTTAAAACAATTCACTTTGTAGAAACAAAAGGTATTTAAACAGACTGCTGAGTATGTGAATGATGTAGTTAGAATTTGTATGTCCTTACAACAACAGCGAAATGAATAATAATAATTTAACACATACAATGTATGTGTCCTTTGTGAGTCTAAAACGAGTATGCTTTTCTAAGTTGTACAAGTTGTATTACGTGTTTGTCAAGGTTGTTCTGTTACATATTTTGTTTGTCTTTATTTTGGCTAATCTATTGATAGTTTGTAATTCATCTAAACTGAATTGTTAGTTTTTATACCAACCACCAATACTGCCTGAGTTTGACTTAGATTCAGTCACGTCCACACACGGATATACATGTTGAAACTGTTGTATGGTGAGTAGAAATAAAGAAGTCTTTTATATGAACGTCTATGCGTGTTGGTTTTCCAGACCCATTTTTATGAATGTCTTGTCTTCCCATAATCCCTCAGTTCTTCATTCCTGCAGGCCGGACTCCCTGTACCCTCGACACCTTCCTTCTCTCCGTGACCTCAGATTGACCTCATTCCTTTCGCTCCGTGTGTAATTTACGATAAGCAGATCTGCCGCTGGGTCTGCCAGATTAGACCGCGCTCGCTTCACTTTTAACACTGCAGGGAACGTGAAGGAGGGGATTAAATATTGATGCTTCAAAGATGTCAAACTAAGGACTTTAAACAGCAGCGCTACTACCTGAACCCTCCTTTAGAAATAATTCAATCGCTGGACAACAGACCGCTGTGAAACACAAAAGAAGATATTTTGAGAAATGTCTTGGGGGTTTTGTGTCCATACAATGGAAGTCAATGGGGTCCATTGTGGTTAGCTACCAACGTTCTTCAAAATATCTTCTTCAGTGTTCTGCAGATCACGTGTTTTTTTCGTTACTCCGACACCTGCGTTACGCTCTAAATTCCCTTCCACTGCGGTCGAAACTCTTCCAACAACAAACTAAAAAGTGTAAACAAATCCACACCTGGCATAGAGAGTTTATTTTCCTGTTAGAACAAAGACCTCATAAGGACAGAAGAAAAGCTCAGCTGTTTTCGTCTGGTGTCTTCTAACCTAAATACATCCCGTATGAATCTACTGTGAGCTTTAGTTGAATCATAGCTTTTGGAGTCTGTAGTAGTGAGACAGAAGCCAAGCTTTAAAGGAGTAAAAGGACCCAAAATGAAAATTCTGTCATCATTTACTCATGCCTCGTGTCATTTCAAACCCGCAGAACACAAAAAAAAAATATTTTGAAGAATGTTGGTAACCGAACAATGGTTGATTTGCATTGGTTTTGTGTCCGTACAGTGGACATGAATGGGTCCAGCTGTTGTTTGGTTACAAACATTCTTCGAAATATCTTTTGAGTTCTGCGGAAGAAAGAAAGTCATACAGGTTTGAAATGACAAGAGGGTGAATAAATGATGACAGAATGTTTATTTTTGGGTGAACTATCACTAAAGATTACAAATAATAGTAAAAGAGCAATTTTACAAGCAGCATTTTTGAACTGTTGTATAAAACTCTTACCATGATTTTACTACAGTAGCATTGTAACCACAAACTTACTGTAATAACAACAGTTTAACCATGATATTTGTAGTAAAAATTATGGTAAGTTAATGCACAATTACTATAATAAAAACGTGGTAAATTTTATACTTGTATTATTCATCCATCACGGCATTGAATTAACTCATATCAAATTAAATATCGCTGTCTATTCTGATTTACATCCACATGCGCTCTGTGCTTATAAGTGACCCGTAAGATGGTTTCGGCCTATATAACACATTATAAACGTTCATGTCACTTCAATGAGGCTTTAAGATCCTGACTTGGAAGTTAACTGACTTCTAAGTGTTAGAACAGAGCTTTAGTGTCTTCATCCACATGTTTAACGTCAAGCGTTTCCTCCAGGCGTCCACACAAACATACAATTCAATCAATGATCCCTGTGCACTGTCTGGGCTTAAAGGACATAACCGGCCATTCAGTTCTTTCCCTGGCACGCTCACCTGGGAAATTGCTGTCAAAACCCATCACAAATTTTGGTTTAGCCAGAAGCAATGCATGCTGGGTAAATAGAGTGGAAGCACAACAGATATGTTGGGACACAAACTCGTCACTATATGCAGGAGTGAATCGATGATTGATGAATCTGCTCTTTGCACACAGAGGGGAATACAGACGTCGCCAAAAATCATCTTAAAACTAATTTTCTCCAGCAGCTTGAGTCGATGCCAAAGATCAGTCAGGTTTTATTTGTACACATTTCAGATATTATATTAATGTAGCAAATAAAGTGTCCACTAGTTTTGAGCTCCTGATAAAAAAATCTATTTAGCATGCAAAAAAGAAAATACAATGCTTTAATAATGCTTTTCTACTTTTGTTTCATTCGTATTTAGTTTGATAAGTTATTAGGGTTTTTAAATGTTTTAGAATTGTATTTTCATATTGATTTATATTGCAAAAAAATGGCTTTCTTGGTATTTTCTTCTTGTTTTCCAGTAGAAATGTCTAAAAATTCTTAATGATCTAAGAAAATAAGTCTTGTTGAAATGTAAGTGAATTTGTGCTTTAGACAAGCAAAACAAAAGATTAAGATTTTATTTTTCTTACCCCATTGGCAGATGGGATTTTGCTTGTTCTAAAAATAAGACTTATTTTCCTAGATCTCTTTGCTCATGAAGACAATGCATCTTGATTCAAGACTTTTTAGACATTTGTACTGGAAAACAAGGCAGAAATACTAAGTAAGAAAATGATTTTTTTTGCAGTGTATTATTACATTTAATATGGTATGATTATGTGTTTTATTTTGGTTTATCCTGCAGCTCAGAGTTTTTGGCTGAGATGTAGGTGGGCTCTGTGTGTGTGTGTGTGTGTGTGTGTGTTTGTGTGAACAGGTTTGGGGTCAGGTGACCCCTCTGCGCACACCTGTGCATGTTTTTAAGGCAGGCCGTTTGTTGTGACATAGTGGACAAATGCTGCAGTGTCTGTCAACATTACCAGCATCCCTCAGACTCATCGCTACGCCAACCAGATGCGGATCAGGTTGCTGTCAGGTGCGTCAGCTGCTCTTCTCTCTGCAATGTTTTAATCTCATTCTCGGTTTCAGTTTTCTTGTCAACAACACCCGTGTCCTCTTATTGTAAGTGTTGCCATGCAAACTATGTCTGAGCAAGTCTACATTCCATGCAGAAAAATGAATAATTGTCAAAATATTGGGATTTTGGGTGGATTATGTCTTTAAATCAACAGGTTGCATTCATCGTAAGACTCAACATGGTTTGTAAAATGTAGTTTAGAATCTCTCTCTCTCTCTCTCTCTCTCTCTCGCTCGCTCTCTCTCTCTCTCTTGTTCTGTATCAGTGGCTCAGGACCGGAGCCCTCGCTGCTGCGGTTCTTTTGTGTGTTGGATCGGGTCAGTTCTCCTGACACACGGCGTGTCTTTGTGTCCGCTCTGCTGTTCCTCATTCCCACACTTTGCACATTTTTCTTTTTCACTTAAATCATTTTTTTCCTTAGTCTTCAAGCCGCGCTAAGACCTTGATAGGAGTGGCTAATGTGGAGATGAAGGATTCAATTTTTGTAGTGTGTGTGCGTCTGAGCGTTTACAAAGCTTGTCCAAAAGCACTAGGATCAGATCTCGATAGTATTTTGCAGGGTGGGGGGTTGGTCAGTCAAACACAAAAGATGAGTTCTTTGTAAATCTTATGTAGACTGTAAGGGAAAAAGCTTTAGTTGCAGAAGTCTTAGGTTTGTGAGGACGTGGGACCCTTTGAGAGTAAGAAAAGACAGATTTCTGAATGTAATGCAAATATGATTTGTAGCTTTCAGATAAAAAAATCCAAATTTCCCACCAAAAACAGAGGATCAGTAGAACATGAGAACTTGAATCCGGAGAGGCATATGAATTTTGGGAAGAATTTAATGCTGAAGTTGACTTTTTCTTATTGATTTTCTTATTAAAAACCCTCAATATGTGTAATAGTTTCACATCATTTAATAAGAAATTAGAAAGGTTAGAAAGACTCACCACATTGTGTAAATATACAATAGAAAAGAAATATGAATCCTGGACTCATAGGTGGATGATTTCTTTGTGTACAGCGACTGAAGAACTGGTGTTTGTAGACAACAGGAGCTCCAGTAGCGTCTCTGTTGATAAAGCGTGGATGAACTGTAATTAAGAGAGAGAGTTTTCATGTGATGCTTTCCCAGACGGAGAACAAAGTCTTCCTGGTGGTCTTGAGAGATGCCGCCTGATCCAGAGCACACAGCAGTAAAACACCTTCACACCTTCACACAACAGCCATCCAAAGAGGTGTGGGCCAAGAGATTTGGGAACAATCTGAGTATATTATATATAAATCATATACCTTTTATAAATGTTTAGGTTTTCTTCAAATAGATTTATGCATGTTTTTAAGAGATCTGTATAAATGATTTACATAATAAAACAAGGGAGTGTCAACCCAGACACACTGCACAAAAAGGCCTCCAGCTCCTCTAGGAGTTGCATGTGGACATTAAAGTCAATAAGGTCAAGCCGAGCCCTGGGGTTAGAGGGAAAACTATTTGGTCCGATCAAGATATGTCACAGCACAACTGATAAGCACCTCTGGACCAAAGAAAGTGTTGATGGATTCTTGAGATGGATCTTCACCCACTCAGCCTGAGGTCACTTCAGTTGGAGAACCCGAGGCCGTCTTTTCCGTCGTCATCTAATCTGATATCAAATCTGCTCGTGGAGTTTACAGAAAGCCATTATGCTATCAGTGCTATAATGGACCGATAGAGTTTACTTTAAATTCTGGTTTACTCCTCCTATTCCTAAAACAACTGCTCTATTCACACGAGGTGAATCCAAAAACAAAGAATCTCATTTCACAGGCTCCTTATCAAGAACTCCCCACCCAAACAATCTGTTATCTTAAGATTCAAAAGAAAGGAACTTTAAAAGAACATTTAGACTCAGAAAATGAAATGGTAAAGCAACAGGATCTCTGTTTTATGAGCTTGGAATGGCATAACGGAAAATATTGAATAATTCTTTCTGCAATGGTTACCAACACATCTGTGAAAATATCTTCAAGGCTTCTATTTTTTGCAATGTAATGCTTGAAATTTAAGCACAGCACAAGCACAGGCACAGGCAGGCTAAACTGCATTCCCAAACTTAAGTTACGAGCAGAGAAATGTCCCTTCCTACGGAAGCCCTGAACCGCAACGTGAAAGAAAAAAAAATATTCCTGTTATATTCCCTCCTGTAGCCTAAGTCTAGACTATTTTTTTTCTTTTTTTAATTAGACTAGTTTGTTCTCTTCCAAAAAAAGTTTTTTCTCTTCAAATTTTTTGTTCTCTCTTCAAAAAAAAATTTCTCTCTTCAAAATAATGTTTTTCTCTTTAAAAATCTTTTTCTTTAAAATATTTTTTTCTCTCTTCAAAATAATTTTTTTCTCTTTCAATTTTTTTTTCTCTCTTCAAATTTTTTTTTCTCTCTTCAATTTTTTTTCTCTCTTCAAAATTGTTTTCTTTTTCACATTTTTTTCTCTTCAAATTTTTTTTCTTTTTCAATTTTTTTAGCGCAAAAATACGCTACATGTGAACAGCTTCTACGCTGCACGAGCACGACTAGAAGTCGCACAGTGAGGTTTACCTGCACAGATCACACTGCACATAATTAACGTGTTAAGATGATGAACTCTAATCATGTCATGAAGCAAGAAGCTGTTCACATGTAGTAGTTTTTGCGCTCTCGCCTGGCGTCCCTCCGGTTGCCTAGGTGCAACAAAAACTGGAGTTGTTACACATGACAACAAATACCATACCAAACATGAGTTACCTTAACGAAATAATGATATTAAATGATATACCAGTATAGAAACCATTGTAAGCTTAAGATTTCATTCTAACTGACAGCTGACATTGACACCTGGTGGTCAGTGTTGGTAATGCATGGTAATTGTTAGCTAGCAAACTTTTTTCTTTTATGTGGCATCTTGAAGAGAGAAAAAAAAAATTTGAAGAGAGAAAAAAAAATTGAAAGAGAAATAAAAATTAAAAGAGAAAAAAAATGTTGAAGAAATGTTGAGAAAAAAAATATTTTGAAGAGAGAAAAAAAATTTGAAGGAAAAAACTTTTTTGGACTAGTCTAATTAAAAAAAAAAAAAAAATATTGTCTAGGCCTAGGCTACAGGAGGGAATATTACAGGAATATTTTTTTCCCCAAATTTTTTTCCCCATGTTGCGGCTCAGGGCTTCCGTACTTTCCTTACTTTGCTGTGTGCTGTGTTGTTGTGTTGTTTTCTGCATTTTGTTTAGATTTTTTTAAAGACAAATATCACAATACTCATGCTGTTTTAAAGAGAATGTTATTGAAAATGTTATTAGATGGTTTGACTTCACTGCTTTGCATATGTTAAATACATGACAACTGCTCTCAGCACCTTTGTTACTACCACAATAATATAATGTAATGCAAATGAAGTTTAAGCGTGTGCTTGGATTGGCTAAGCAATAAATGTGCTTTCAAAACATGATTTATTGACTTGTTATAGTAAGTTTCATCAGTAAGTAAATTTAAAGTCCTTAAAGATGTTTACCTTCCTGTAAAAAAATTCATAGAAAGGTAAAGTCTGCACTGTAAAAAAGTTTTTGGGATTGTATCCAGCTGAACTTAATTTAGTAAGTTAATCCAATGGTTTTGTCCAATCTTGTTGAGTTAACTCAATTATGTAAGTTATCTCAACTTTTGGAAGTCAGTACAACTCAAAAAATCCAATGCAAAAAAGAAACTTAAAAAGATGAGTTTAAAAATTGTTGATTTTTTTACAGTGTGTAAAGTCTTTAAATGTTATTGGCACTCTATCCAAATATTACCAACCAGAACATCGGACTTCTGATTCAGTCTATTGTATATTTGTGTCAAGGACAGAAAAATAGATTTGGTGTTGGTTTCCCATCTTTTCAAGTAGGGGTGTCACAATACCCGTATTGACAATAATCGTGATATTAAAACCCATGATTATCGATATTGTGTTAATACTACACAAATTGTAATATCATAAACTATTCATTTATTGATTTTAAGAGTTACAGCGGTTACAAACTCTCTCTCTCTCTCTCTCTCTCTCTCTCTCTCTGCCTCCATACACTTGTATTATGAGTGTGGTTTGTGGACCAAAAAACCGAACAAACATGATGTCAAGCTGGGATTTTTGGTAAAATCGTACCCAACAGCTTAACTCAGTTTATGTGCATCTGAAGTCAGTTCTGAACATTTATTTTTAGTGAACTTGCTGAATAACAGATTTATTTGTATATTAAGTATTCAAGTATAAGGATTCAAACTTATGTCGCTGTTCGCACATTGGCGGCGCATGCCGCATTTGCCGCTAGGCAATCAGCTCCGACATTCATTTATCCTTATTTTTAAACCTAAATAAATGAAATGTGTATTGCAACTTTAAGAGCAGTGATTGGTTCACTCGGTTTGTTTTGAAATGAATGACAGGTATTAAAAGATAAGGGTTGGACTGCCCTCTCTGTTCCCCTGTGTGAGTGACATTATTTTTCCCTTTTGAATTTTGTCCTTCATCTTTCCGAATCTTTTTTTTTTGTCTTTCATGCACCTGTCCAACAGAGTGGGAGGGTCTTAGCTGCCGAATGAACATTCCAGAAGAGAAGTCACCCCGTTAATCCTCAAAGCTTCAACCTGGGACACCCCACATCCCTTCTGCCCATTGCTCCATCCATCCACCCCTTCGTACAGACGTGACTCAGAAGGCCCAGCGCTACACGAAAGGTAGACACTGTGTGAAGCAGATTAAGGGAGACCCTTTCACCCCACCCGAAGAAAAGTCCTAAAGGTTTTAATCCTCACAAAAATTCCCTGATGAATGCAAATATTGTTCATTCCAGATCTGAAGAGGACCTACGAGAGACCACAGCGAAAAGAAAAGGAGAGAGGCAAAGAAACAAATTGTTTTACTTTTGGTTGTTAACATTGCGAAAGCAACAATTACAAAGAAGAAATTATGAAGAAATAAAAAATCATGATTTTATTGTCATGGTAAGCAATTGACAATCATTTGAGAAAATCTGCATTCACACAAGAAATATTTCATTTCATTACATGAAGTTCAATGAGTCTAAAAAGTTCACAGTATTCTCATTAACTCTCTCTCTCTCTCTCTCTCTGTGTGTGTGTCAAAGCTCAGTCCTTTCCCAGATCCTTAAAATATTACACAAAAAGCTCTTTATCTCTCTGGGAAATTCTGATGTACTCTGGGTAGATTTTGTTGTTGGCATCTTTCCCACTCTGCTGGATATGACACTGGAAAAAAAGGAGTTTGAATATACATGACAAACTCATGTTTGCTTCAGCTGTCTTTTTCACAGGTTTCATTTAATAAGACTGAATTTTAATCTCAAACTCTGGAATTAAAATTCTGGTCGAGTCTCAAACAAATGCTTGCCGAGTGATTCTATGTAGATTCACATTGAAAATATGTTAAAACTTTGTAGTTTTTGTTTCGTTTTTTAAATGTGAAAGATACAAAGGAATTCACCCGAAGTTAAAAAGAAATCTTATAAAAGTGATTGTCTTTTAAATGTGTTTTTTGATTATCCTTGACCCTGAGTTAGGATAAAAATATTTTCTCAATTTTTCCTCTTCATCAATTGCCGTTGATAAAAGTGCTTGTTCTGTCACTTTTGCTTTTCACATACAGTATTTGCTGTCGAAAAATATAAATGAACAAACTCAGCATACGTCATTGCACAAGCAAGATGCTAAAATGCATAATGTTTGCTCTAAAGATGTTTTGATGTAATGTTTGCTGCAGTACAGAAACACATCTTACAAACAGGCAAACTTAGCAGAGCAGGCCGGGTAATCGGTGTGTTTGCCAACCCATTACATTTCACTTCAGATGTGTGAGGAGCCTCGGCCACGAGAGAGAGAGAGAGAGAGAGAGAGAGAGAGAGAGAGAGAGAGAGAGAGAGAGAGAGAGAGAGAGAGAGAGAGAGAGAGAGAGAGAGAGAGAGAGAGAGAGAGAGAGAGAGATTGATTTTATGTAGATTGACATTGAATTACTTGATTCTCTTGAATGTATACTTGAATGTATATTCTGCTTTTGTAGAAAATTTGTACTTTATTTTTCTTTACATTTTATATATTATTTATTCACTTTAGGCTTGCACTACACACATCACACTTTTCATTTGATACTATTATTATTATTATTATTATTATTATTACTTACCCTCTGTTTGTATAGGCTACATATTTGCACTCCACTTGTGTTCAGCCCAGCTGCAAATGCTTTGGCAATACAATGTACAATTTTGTCATGCCAATAAAGTACACTTGAAAACAATTGAGAGAGAGAAAAGTAATGATACACCAAATATGAAAATTCGGTCATCCTATTTGCAAGCCTTTATTGGGTATGATTTTCATTTTTTTTATTTGCTTGCAAATAATTACATTAAACATTAAAATGCACTTTTGGGTGAACAATTACTTTAAGGATATATTTGCTAACAAAAACGTACTGATCGATCACCTTTCACAAACTTTTCAAACTAAGTTAACATTGTAGGCTATAGCCTATAGCTAGATAATCTAAAATGTACAAAACAATAGTAGCCTACACATATTAGCTCACTGGTTACAGCATAGCACTAGCAACACCAATGTCATGGGTTCGATCCCAGTGGTTGCACTTGCACATAGGCTACTCAGAAACAAATCATGTTTAATGCAATGTTGGATAAATGCATCTGCCAAATGCATACCTTTAAAATACAGGAGACTGACTTCGAAAATGGCAAAAATGTGCTTGTGGAAAAGCGTTGCTCTTAATTATTAAAGCTAACATTTGCAGAGCAAACATACAAGGTGTATGTCCACAAACTCTTCCTTGTGAGAAGACCTTGGTTTTGTTAAGCCTTTCACTATGTAGATGTTCCTGTAGCTCAGAGTTTAATACCGAGGAAACATGTAGGCTATAGAAATGTTTAAACTAAGTAGCTTTGCCAAATGCACGTAGGCTAATTGTAAAATATTTATCCCACATATCACCTCTGCAGTAAATCAAATGCAAAAGTGCGGGAAATCATATTTTAAAGACCAGAATTGGCGCATGCGCGCTGTTCCGCACGCGACATTAATTCCGCGCGCTTCCCGCTCATCAATCACGCGCGGCTCTGCCGGTCTCGCGGAGCTGACGGCTTGACACGTGTTGGCCATCGATGATCCCGCTTCGCTTTCCAAGCGTCCGTCGTTTAAACGGATTATTTGCCTACGCTAATATTTCGTGGCACAAGAACGCATTCATACTCGTTCAGCGGCGGTTTATTGGCTTCTCAGTATGATTTATTTGTGCGTGACATCCCCCGCTCCTGCCTCGTGCTCTTCAAACATGCCTAATATTTGTCTTTGATTATTAGTTTTCACTTTTACATTTGCATTTTGACTATGTTTTTGCATTAAGCGTGCGACCACAGACTCAAGGAGAAAGAAAGGTAGGCTATTCATTAAGAACATGATGAATAAATGATAAGCTTTTAGAAGAAAAATAAATAGCCTATATGTGTTTACACAAGTTGTTAGTGATTTCAAGTGAGGAAATATGACTGACATGAGATAAGCTATTACTGTACAGTGCAAAGATGTAATTGACCTTGACAGACAGTTAAGATCCGAATTTACCAGCCCTTCTGAATATTAACCATGTTTTTTTCTGGTGAAAGTGTAGCTAGTAACCACCATTTTTTGTGGTGCGTTGATTTACAATTTAGTATTAACCAAACCATGGTTTTTTGGTTTCAACTGTAGTAAAACCATGTTTTTTCTCAGTTTTCTAAAAGGAGAACTAAACCCTTACAAAAAATGACCATGTTTACTACAGTAATAACTGTTTGAAGTAAAATCATATAACCACAAATTATGGTCTTGCTACAATAACTGAAACATGATATTTGTAGTAAATATAAACATTAAAGGAAAAAAATCTAACTTACTAGCCTACATACACTTTTTACAATTTTAAAACCATCATTTGATAAACTGACTTCTCTTCCGCCCCTTGCTGTAAATACACGTCAGGAAAATTCCCGAAAATATGCCATAATGAAGCCCTCAACCACAAAATCATCTGCAAAAAGCCTGTCATGACATCACTAACAAAGCAAGCATGTCTGTCTCATCATGAAAGCGTATCGCTAACACATTCCTGTGTCCTCAGGCCTTTGAGAGAACAATGCCCATTCTTGCTCTCCAAAAAAATCTTCCATTTGTTCACGTAGTCATTTTTCAGTTTTTGATATCACAATTTTGGCATCTGTTCACAAAAAAAACTTGGATTAGACATTTTAGCGCTTGGCACCTGTGCCCAAACACAAGAGCGGGCACCGTACCTCAAGTCTTGCGTAACGACCCACAGTGGTAAGTTTATACAGCTCAGATGACTGAGATAGCAGAAGATACCCAGAACACAGAGTCCACTCTTATCACAAAACATCTGATAGTACCAGAGCAGCAGAGGTGGGTGAAGTTTTGAATGAGGGATAGACCTCACAAGAATTCCCGGTGGAATAGGAAACCTGCCTGAGCATGGAGGATGAGAGATTCCAAAGTAGAGAGAGAATCCACAGCCTCCCAAAAGTCTGTTCATGACTCTTGTTTCTGTCTTCCAAGAGTTGTGACATTGACCATTTATGATGACATTAGTTCACTCTTAAAAAGAAAATGTGCTTCATGATGCCATAGAAGCGCCACTTTGTCTGAATGGTAAATAAAGAAACTTTACCATTCAAAGAAACTTTCTGGTAACTTTTCATCTAAAAAAAAAAAGACACAAGTTTATACCTTTGGAACATGCCCAAAAGTCATCTAGAAAGTCAGGTGAACAGAACAAGCACTTCAATCATGGCAGATAACAAAGTAAGCCACTTGTCTTGTATGGTCAACATAAGCTTACAGCAAAGAGAAGGTTTACAGCCCTGGCACAGAGGACAGACCGTCATCTAAACAATGTTAGCGCACCCGTGTAGATTTATATGACAGATTCACTGATGGTTAGAGAAGTTCAGTTTCTTCACTGAATCTCTACAGAAGCATCTGTGGGTGGCCAGCGATGTACTGAACGCCATTACCTTATTCAGAGATGGAAAATTACACCAAATTTATTTATTGGTGCTTTGTTAAAGAGATTGTCTACTATTTACATTTGCAAGTGTTAGTATCTATCTATTATACATTTTAAAACTGAAAATAGAACTGAAAATGTTGATCATCAAAAACACCAGGCATGCTGTCATCTCTAAAGTACACTTTTAGTTTGTAGCTGGATTTTGAAACAAATGCTTTTGGCAAACATCTTGCCATTAGTACTTTTATTTATATTAGGCAGAACATCCACATCATATTTATGTATGACCTAATACAGAATCAATGCTTTAATAAGGTGGACTCATGCAGTTGTCTTCATCATTGTGTTTATAGCAAAAAATAAAAAACGTCTCATTATTTACTCGTTCCAAACACTTTCCTTCATGAAATACAAAAGACATTTTATTAAAAGGGTGACTGAAGCTACTAAGGTCCAATATGCCAAAAACATCAAAATAAAAGTTATTATACGCTATTGTATGACTTCAGAAGACTTGGCAAACAGCTATGGCGGGTTATTCTTTCTTTGGCATAATATATTTCTTGATAGCTTTGATCTCTGATTGTTATAATGGTAGAGGCCAGATTAAAAAAGGACAATTTTATGTCATGAAATACATGGTGGTAAATAAATAAATTTTCATTTTTCTTATATATCTTTATATCATATTCTATATGACATGCTAGTTAGGTAAGGCAGGTAAGGTCATATCACAGCATGCAGTGTAAATGGAAGTCTATTTTATTTGAAATGATTTTGTCAGCAACACTCACTCAAAGCAGTATGGTAACACTTACTGTGAACTTATTTATGTGTCAACAGTTTTTCAAGAGCTTAAAGTCGGATGGACACCTTTGGTCAGGTCAGCAGGGGCTGGCGTCCACAATGACAAATGTTCTGGTGCGCATGCTAAGCCTGGACTCTTTCTCTGGCTGTCAGCATGAAGTGTGTCTGCATGAATTCAAAATACATAAACATAAAATGTTATATGAACTTCACCATACTGCATTGATTCATGAGCACTGAAACAAATCACAAAAATGTTGTGACTTTTTCTTTGCCTAACATCGAATATGACACAAACCACCATCAAATACAAAAATATTTTGGATATTAACTACAAATACTGGCAGTTCTTTGATCGATGGATGCACTTTGTGAAGCTTCAAAATCTCATCCACAATTCCCTCACTAAAGCTTGGAAGAAAAAGGATAAATGGTCATATGCACCTAAGATGCATTGAGGGTGAGTAAAACATGGTGTAATTTTGTTTTGCCTCTGAAATATCCTTTCAAGAAGCAGTGACTCCATAAATAGCAGCAGCTTTCAATCAGATTAATAGCATTAACCTGCAGAGGCCGTTTGGGGGATAAAGTAACATGCCACAGAAGGGTTTCCACCGCCTGCTGAGGTGACAGAGTTCTATGCTTGGCTCTGCACACAGTGGACCGTTCTGTACTGAGCTCCACGTCACATGTTGAAGCTGAAAAAAGATGCATCGGGTTGGGATTTTGCAGGTTGGGAACCCACTCCTCCTCACCTCTCAAGCATTTATTTCCTCATTTGAGATGTTATTAGATTTATATTCATCCTCACTGAAAGTCCCTTTCAGTACTTGATCTGTTTGCTGTCTGTCTGTTGGTAATCAGCACCTCATCATGCCCAGTCACACGCTCATGTGATTAAACACCTCACCACCTGCCAACTTACCTACATTTAAACCTTTCTTTCATCATTTAAACCACTCAACCACTCGAACATGCAGGTATGTGCTCTACAATATCTACAATTTCCATCACAGCGATGCACCATGGCCTTGTAAACGAATGGTACTGCTTAGCGTGTTGACAAAATGTTATATGCTTAACACGCTTGTTCGAATGCACACAAATCTACCAAAAACATGTTGCATAATGCTTGCATACAGACAGTTAAAAGCTGAATTGCTTGGTCAAATTTAATGGGTATGTAGTCAAGCCATTTGTATCCAAATCAAATAAAAAAAGATATTTGTGAAGCAAATAACTGCAATGCTAAATGCAAAACAACAGCGCATGTGTTTTTGAAAACATTCGCCCAAAAATAAAAACTGTCCACCCTGATATTGTTCTGAAACACTAAAGGAAAATGCTTTTTTTTTTTATCTTCACACAGCACTTTTCTATAAAATGACAATATAGTGATCATGGTTGTCAAGTTCCATAAAGGACATAAAACCAACTATAAGAAAAATACAAAGTCACTTTGGAAATGAGCATCTGCCAAATGCATAAATATAAATGGCTTGTATGCTTGTAACATTTATCTAAAACCTTTCCAGATTTTATTGTTTTTGTAGCTCTCAAATCTAGCTCTCCATCCTGCATATTTAAAACGGCACGTCACATTTGGTTACAACGCACCGACATCTTGAGTCATTATGCAATACATTTATGATCGCTCTGAAATGACGTTGAATGGCAAAAACAGTAAAACTATTCTTGAGAATGCTCCACAGAATAAATAACAGCACATGGGTTTGGATCAATACGACGGTGAGTAAGTAATGACAGAATTCTCATTTTAAGGCAGCAATGGTGCTTTGCCAAATGTCAACTGCTGGCATGAATTTAGCAGCACTAAACGTTTCATGGCCATGATCTCCATTAAGTCTAGACAATGATATTAACAAAATATATATTTTTAAATTTGACAGAGGAATTTATTCCAGGAATTACGCAGTCCAGTCCTAATCTTCGCCTGGGAACGGGCCTAAGAGGAGTGACCCTCCTCTCTAAAGCATGAGGTGTTAGATGTGTGTGTGTTAAGAAGGCAGGTTTGTAGGTTTTGTTTGCTTTCTTTAGTCTGAGCTCATGGGTTTTGTTTCCCACACACCTTCTATAAAATGTTAGCAACACAAAGATTAAAAACAGGGTAACAGTTTCACATTTCTTTAAAAGTACAGAGATTACCCATCTTATTTGAACTTTGATGAAGTTGTAAGTGTATTGAAGTTCTCTGGCTCTGGAATGACAGGTGTATGAGGATGTCCATCTTTACCTGTTGAACCTTTTTGACGGATGACACTCCAGCGGAGGCGACTGTCAATCAAACCCTTCGCCCTGCAGCTGTTCGTAGTGTGCAGGTGCTCGAGCCCACGGCTGGGAAAACTCAGGTGTTTCAGCAAGAACTGAGGAAAAACAGTCACACCTGTGTGAGGCCTGAAGCAAATATAGACAGAATCAGAAATCGAAAGAGGAATTCTCATTTTGCACTATTCACATATTCTTATTCTGTGACAACCTTTTCTTTATGTTGTGTACATTTTAGGACTTTTAGAAAACAAAAAAATGTCACATGGAATGCAAAAAGGCGCTGTAGCAGGGTGCTGCTAAGAAGAAGGTTTGTTTTAACACTCTTTGTTGGCTTAACGCTGTAATGATGTTGTGGAGAATAGATAAACCTGAAAACTGAAATTCTAAGCTTTACATAGATACCAAACTTGAGTGGGTAACTCTCAAAGAGCGACAGCAGCGAGTGAAGTTTGTAGACGTGTTTCCGGGTATTTTTGATAGCGATTTTGCTGTATCCACTCACAGAATTCTTTTTTTAAATATATTTACGGTAGGAAATTTACAAAATATCTTCATGGAACATGATCTTTACTTCATATCCTAATAATTTTTGATACAAAAGAAAAATCGATCATTTGACCCATACGATGTATTTTTGGTTATTACTACTACATAAGACTGGTTTTGTGATCCAAGGTCACATATTATTAGCCACTATAGCCAGACCGATAAACAAATACAGAATAGAAGATAACTTTGGGCCAGGCACATGCATCCGATAAAACCATCTCGAAGCGCTTCTTCCTCAACTCTGGTTTTGAAAATGGCTTCAAGTTAAATTTCCTGAGCAGTGTGGTCGCTTGTGGGATCCCCCATCATTAAAAACAGATTAACATTAATTAGGTGACGGTTTTACAACGGCAACTTGGGAAAATTCAGCTCGGACCAACACTTAACGCGCTCTTAAAGCACTCCAGCTCTCCTCCTAAAGAAAGAGTTCTTCTCTCTGAGCAGAGAAACTGCGTCTGAACATTGAACACTGGCCACTGGAGGCAAATCACTCTTGAATGGACCTTGACGTTTTTATACTCTCCCTTAAAACATAATCTCCATGAGCTAAATGGAGTCTTTCAGGAAAACCCTTCACAGAATTCTCTTAACTTCTGACAGCTGCATGCAGGCATCAATCCTCCCATGAGTTATGTGACGCTTCTGACGAAACCAGCGAGTGTAAGAGGAGACTAGTAAACGTATAAATAAGGTTACAAATAAAAAATTTTACATCTGTGTGTTTATGTTATTCACATTTGTGTTTGCTCCGGTGGAACACGTCAAAAAGATGGATCTATGAAAATTTGCCATGCATTTTATTAATGTTTCTTTAGGTCTCCTGGAATTTCATATATCATATCATAATCCCAATATTTTGTCCAAGCCATCCGTCACTTCAAAGGTAACAAATGATCATTTTGCTGTGTTTAACCAAATTTCTAATTCTCTAGAAATTTGGCAGTGCCAATGAATAAACTATATATAAAAACATTATTAAATATAAAAGTTAAATGATGCTGAATTAACCCTTTAAAAGTTAAATCAGACATTTAGTGAATAATGACTTTAATTTCCTCATTAAATTATTAAATAATTTTAATTACATGCATTTTGGAGTTGGAATCAAAATGTTTCAAAAACATCCAAAGAAGACACTTTTCTTACAAAAAAATTACAGATTTTTTTATTCTGCTTATGGTGTCCTTTTATGTTTCACAGGAGAAAGTTACAAGAACAAAAAGAATATATGATGAACTATTTTTGAACAACCTTTAATCTCTAATAAAACACAAATCAACTATGCAAATATTATAATAATAGACCATATTACAGCTTTAAACCATTCTTTGCTTTCCGACCAAAGACCGTCGGAACAAATAAACAGTGGAAATCACATATCAGTGGCTGTAGCTGAGAAACGTGTTTGGACAACCTCCTTTAGTCCATCATCGGTTTTAACATTCATAAACACACACACATTTGCACATTAGCGTTCTGAATTACACATTGTGTTTATGCCCATGGCTGTGTAGACATATCAAAGATGGCTGGCTTTGTTCTTTCTCAGATGTGGTTAGGCACAAAGAGGACTGTGGGTAATGCCGGGCTTAACCACAGGAATGGACTGACAGGTTTACAGATAGATGCTTTCACTGCATGACACTTACAGCACTAATAAAATAAGACAAATAGTCTTCACATCTCCACATGTGAGATATGTAACATCATAGTAAATCAATACTTCTTATCTAAAAATTCATGTGGGTGGCCACACCTGCACACGGCTTAGATTATGTTGGAAGGACTGTATGGTTTTGTCTTTTGTCAGTGTTGTCAGCATAAACCACATCTACGTACGTGGGGATTTATCAACATAAAATGGGATTTTTAAGGTAATGTATGGTCATAAAATCTGCATTAGAAAACTAAATAGAGTGCCATTTGCAAAACACAATGTTGTACCAACATTAACCATTCTGATCCATTTTTAATTCTGTTTTCTAAAAACAACTTGGGACTCCATGTATGCATTTCATATATACATGCTATAGGACACTGAAGAAGGTTGAATGAATTGCTTCTTCATAAGGTTTATAAGTGAATGATCTCTGTGGGAATGTGTGTGTGTGTGTGTGTGTGTGTGTGTGTGTGTGTGTGTGTGTGTGTGTGTGTGTGTGTGTGTGTGTGTGTGTGTGTGTGTGTGTGTGTGTGTCTGTCAAAAGTGATTGAGAGATGTTTGTATGTAAAGAGAAACTGTTCTTTGATGTCTTAAATTCTATATCTGTGGTTTTGTTAGTGAATGAAGATCCCACACACACACACGCACACACACACGCACACGCACACGCACACGCACACGCACACGCACACGTAAAATGCATTTTGTTTACATAAAAATAAAACATTGGTACTTGAGTGGCCAAAAACTATATAATTTTAACCTTTAAATCTCCGTTTCTGAAACGTTTTCTCCTAAAACCCCAGTAATCTCACATTCAAGTTTCGAACATGGATGAATCATTCATGTTTTACATTGTATTGAGATGCACCACAAATCACAATCTAAACATTTCACCATAAATTCTTACAAAACCAAATTCTTGAAGCAATGCAACCCACAATTATTTTACAGCTTTATGCTTCTACTGAATGTCAACAAACATCTCATTTGTGTCGTCTATAGTTTATAAAAACATCAGGGACAAACATGACACTCTAACAAATGCTGTTTCTAACCCAGCATTGGGTCAAAAAGGGACAAACCCACTCGCTGGGTTATAAAATAACCTATGCAGGGTTGTTTCAACCCATTGTTAAGTCAAATATAAGCGTTTTCGAGGTTCATTTAACCCAACACTAGCGTTTTTGACTCAACGCTGGGTTATAATAACCCAACATCTTTTAAAGTGAGACTCAAATTAAACTTCCTGAATATTGAGAGAGCAAAAAATATTTCCTCTGGGTTGCAACAATTTGTAGATCCACACACATAAAAGTCTCAGTCTCACAAAGACAGACTCTCTCTCTCACACAAACACGCACGCACACACGGCACATATCAGATGTGCAATGCATGTTATCAAATGCTGGTGGCTTTAAAGTACAGCGAACGCCTATGCATGCACACGTGTTTGTTTCCTTGTGTTCGTGTACATCAGTCACTCCACATATAACAACAGATTCTTGTTTACCTGTCACTCCCCCCACACACTTCCTGTTGTTTGTGACCTCTCCTTTATTGTCTGGCGTAGATTCACAAATGCAGGTACGCCTTATCACCGAATGTTTTTTCTTCTGCTCTCTGAAAGTTTCCGATCCTTTAAAAGCCTTGTCTCCGTCTGTCGCTATGGTTGTGTTTGGAGGCCTTTGTGTCCTTTGGGCTGTTGCTTTTTTTGCAGGGGAAAGAGAGTAAGAGACAGATAGAGATAAAACAAAAATAACAAATGGAAACTGTGAGAGACATGTAACAAACATAAAAGCTTTGCTTTAAAGGGGAGAGATGAAGCTGAAATAGAAACTGATATTGAGATCTGTTCATTGAAAGAAGAGGACAGGAATGAACAAGTGCTCTCTCTCTCTCTCTCTCTCTCTCTCTCTCTGTGTGTGTGTGTTCGTGTACACGTTTGAATATACTTTTGCTGTCGAAATATATGATATATTCGAAACTGTTGTGACATCACTTTTGAAGCACTTGAAGGGATGTACACAGTGGACAATGTAGCATTCTTATATCCACCAGACCTTTCTCTACCACAGAGATTCAAGACAAAGATATGATGATGATGAGTTTGTGCCTAACACTGATCAAAGCTGAACCCTCAGCATCAGGTTAGATAACAACCTTATCTAAAATACACATATCATCCGTAGCTCAACGAATCAGATTTTCATACCTCTCACACAAAGACCTCTGAGGTTACATTGGAGGGGTGAGTCTTACAATCTGCCATGACAAAGTCTCAGTCCCACAATTAAAAGAGCATGTTTTTAGATTATGATTCTACATAATGTTAGTGTTTTTGTACCATCTCATTTACGGTTATTAAAAAAGAAATAAATAATCTTTCATTAAACACTGAATTTGATCAAGATTGAGATCCACTGGCCTAGACTAGAGGTCATCGGAAAAAAGCTTGGGTCACTGCGCCACCTGCCGGTAAACACACAGTCAAAGTCAAAGTCAGCTTTACTGTAAATTCTGACACATGTACAGTACATACAAATGGAGGATTGAAATTGCGTCGTAGGAACAGCGCCGCAGTGTCATATTATGATCAATATACGTTTAAAACACGTTTAACAAACACTAAAAGAGAAACATGGCCAGTAACTTTTTTTTCTTTTCTAACCACTTTTCTAAGGAGTAAGTGTCCCAATCAACGTAAATACGATCTCATCTGTTTACATGAACACGAACATGTCTACAGTATGAACATGAAAGCCTCAAGGTGTTTCTATAAATACACGCCCTCTGTCCTTAGCACGCTACCTGTCACAGCTTCTTTGTAGAGATCTTCAGTTTGCGTGAGTTTCGCTTCTCTGCTCCACTTACCGATTTCTCTCCTCCACACCAAGGTCGCCAGATCTGCGTAACAAACCAACGCAACCGAAACACTGTAGAGAAATCCGAGCTGGTCTGGAACTGGCCTGGAGCTGGCCCAGATGAGAAAAACGGATCCGTTGTGCCAAAAAACTCCGGCCAAGGTCCGTTGTACGCAGCTGGCCCAGAACTTATGACTGGTCTGGGCCGGACCTGGGACAGATGATTTTTGCTATCTGGACAGCCTGTTAAACTAGATCAATGACCCCAGCCCAAATAACAAACTTAAAATTAGTCACGTCCTTAGCCAAAATACACATGCAGTCACTGCATGCATTACACACATTTTATTATTAAATACATTTACATTTATTCATTTGGCAGACGCTTTTTTCCAAAGCGACTCACAATTGAGGAAAACAGCAAGCGATTCGTCTAAGCAAGCATTATTCACGAGAAGTG
The DNA here is from genome assembly GCA_026939265.1 of Oreonectes daqikongensis. Lineage (NCBI taxonomy): Eukaryota > Metazoa > Chordata > Actinopteri > Cypriniformes > Nemacheilidae > Oreonectes > Oreonectes daqikongensis. The sequence goes on from JAOTQM010000542.1 coordinate 158,467, forward strand.
CTAATAATACAAAGTTTCAGATACAACGTCAAGATAGTATAAGCAAGTATATAGAGAACATTAGAAAAGGAAAAGAAAGGTAGAGAGTATTATTTTTTAATAAATAAAAAAAATAAATTAACAAAATTAAATATCATGTCTTACTTTGTATATTTAATCAGCTTCACCTGTTTATTTAGCTGACTTAAAAATAAATAAAACCACCAGCCTTTCACAACAGTGATAGCACATAGTTCATCTTGAGGAGATACTGCGCCCATTCAAATCATCTGTCTGGCGTACACACAGAAGGCCTGTTTGTTTTATTTATGTTTTTCCTCATCCTCTATATGTTTATGTATCTCTTCCACATCTCATTTCCTCTCCCACATCCTGTGACTGACAGAGGTAAACTTACCCCAGCCTGCAGGTGAGGTAGAGTCTGACTTCACATTATTACAACCGGCGATGAGGGTTCAACATCCTGATGCTATCTGAGGCCCTGTTTTCTCATCAACAACAAACATTTGATGGCCTTGACACGAAAACACACATGCACTCTATTGCTCCTGTTTATTCTGTCACTTTTTTTGTGTAAACTGTACTGTTTAGTGTGTTGACAAAATGTTTTATGCTCTCCTACTTGTAAGTCGCTTTTGATAAAAGCGTATGCCAAATGAACAAATGTAAATGTAAAATGCATTTGTTATAGCTCCCTCCACACACAGATTTATGTTTGGTTTGTCCAAGCCAAGGTGACTTATTCAGATGTTTAGTAACCTACAATAATGTACTGGTACTGTGGTGGTGGTGGTAATGACATAATACTGTGGCGTGTGTTTTAAAAGGTACCGAAATATATCCCAGATACCCCAAGGATCTATACATGCTACTAAATTTGGGATCTTTTCATGTGAATTGTAATTATTACTGGTGATCTACCTTTATTAAAAAGTTGATGTGTTCTGTAATGCCAGTCGAGGTCCGACAGAGGGCGCGAGTAGCTCATTCTTGAAACGATTTCAGCTGTGTGCGAATTTCTCGTTTTAATTTTTTTGATAAAATGTTTTGCAAAATTAACTTTAAGGGATATATTATGAGTAAGATAAATAACTTTGAATGTCAAAGAGAGCATTACAGCACATCTCAAGGAAAGTCTGTGTTGACGATAATCCTTAGCTCATTAATATGAACTTTTTCAAGCGTCCAGTCACGTCGTCTAGTTAATATTCATGAGCCAAACCTCCGGGATTGGCCGACCGCCCTCATAACGCCGTTCAGCCAATCGCTCGGCACTAGGAAGACAGAGTGGGCGGAGTTTGTCCTTTCTCCGCCCACACAGGTAATGTAAACTCAGGCGTTCATTCTCAAGACGCACAGTTACAGTTAAGAGCGGACCTGAATCTTTTTTCCATTTATTTTTCTCGTCTCCCTGGATATGTTTTGAACAAGTCGTCTGATTATGTTGGGGAGAAAAGTACATGGATGTGGTGGAATGGACCGGGGCAGGATAAGAGAGAGACTGCGGGCAGCGCTGGCCGGACTGCATGAGCTTCATTTCCTCCGGGACAAACACTTTAGCAGAGTGCGTTGGGCTCTGACCCTGAACCGAAAAGAGTCCGACAGATCCATAGAAGATAATGTGAACACAGAGGAGCTGAGATTGGAGGAAACACTTAATCTACTCAAACAACAACTGGTAACACTGAATATTAATTTGATATAAAATATCTCATTTGTAAGTCGTTTAGGATAAAAGCGTCTGCTAAATGACTAAATGTAGTGTAGCTTGCGCAGTGCATATTGTTAGTGTAATAAATATTATTATATTAACCAATACTAGTCAATGGCATTAAGGTAACATGTACTTTAATCGTTTTCTTTTTAGTATGTTTATATTGAGAATTGTCAAGATTTGGTGGATTTTCGTTAAAGTAAGAATAGTTTGCTTGGATTAATTCGGATCAGCCAGATGATTCTGTGATTTAGTTTATCATTTAGTGGAATTACCATCAGCAAATGAGAATCTGGATGAAATTTACAGCCTTCACATGCAGAGCTCTCACTGTATTCAGGATTCATTGGTGTTCTTCGCATGGTTTGAGAGAATTCAGTGCTGAATCAGAGGCTCAGCTGGGGGTCATAGCTAGGGGTCATAAATCAAAAGCTCCCAGGGGGGGCACGGCCTGTTTCTGATGATTAACCCAATTTAATGAGAATAACAAGAGAGGAACTGTGGCCAGGTTGGTGACACAGAATTGACCCTGCAGCCGTTTGAACCTTCTGGACTTTTGTTGAACCCTATATGTGTGTCTCAGATCTTTAGACCTAAAAGAAATGTTCTTGCACATGACATAAGATGCTCTTGGATTGACATCAGGACAGTTTAGTGCAAGAGAAGTCATGTACAGTAACAGCTTGGCAATGCTAGGCAATAGCAGAGCAATGTTAATTTCTAGTGAATATTTCTTGTTATCTTAATCACCTAGAACTTTTACTATGTGATCAACAAAAATGTTATATCTACACTGCAAAAGAAGTCGGTTTAATTTTGTGTCTATCTTTGTTATACTTTCACAGATGTGGCCCTTTAATCTGCAAAGGTTTACAGTCACGCATTTCCTCTTGTTCCCATACATTTGGTTTACACAATAGTTTGAGTTCCTCTGCAGGAGAGAGATTAGTAACCTTACAGCACTTCCCCCAAGCTACCCTTTATCCTTGTCTAGTTAATAGTCAACCACTTTCCCTCTTTATTCGCTTCCTCTCTTTGCCTTCTCTCCTCTTGTCTGTGTCGTATAACAGCAGGAGTCATATCAGCTGGTAAATGTCTAGACTAGAGCTGTCCAGTTTTTCATGTTGCCTTGTGGTTCAGTTGGGTTGAGTTGGAGCAAAGACCAACAAAGCTCAGAATAGGTCAAGAAATGTCAGTCGTAATGTACATCACTGATATTACAATTCAATACGATTCTTACAAATCCTTTAAAAGCATCGAAAATTCTGTCAGTTGAGCTACACCCCTAAGTTTTATGGTTTCTTAGTTAACACTGTTTATCAAGTCTTGTGTCTTTGCTGCGTTCTCAATTGACTGTTTTGTTTGAAAAGCTGCTATCGCAGTTGCATCTTTGTGGACTTGTGAAGGTCGTGTTTTCTTGACGGAAATTAGCACTTCATTGACAGTGTGCACACTTTAAGAGTCTACATGTGTGTTTTGTAAACGCACTAATGTTGCATCAGATACCTTGTTTGTAATGTTACGTAATATGCAGGAGATGTGTTGCGTGCTAACAAGTTGCCTGTGTTGTACCTGCAGACACGTCTGCGCAAACAAGATGTGGGATTGAAGACTCACTTGCAGGAGCTTGATCAACAAATCAGTGAGTTGAAACTGGACGTATGCAAAGCTTCCACTGAGCACCTAGAGAGCGACAGCAGACCCAGCTCAGGTGAGTAAACCCAAACCTTCACATACTTTGATGAGATGTTTCATGCACACAGGCTTCATCTAACAGCGTTTCCACTTTTAGGGTTCTTCGATCTCAGTGATGGTTGTTCCGGGTCACTGTCCAACTCTTGCACCTCTGTCTACAGTGAGAGTCTCTCCTGTTCTTCTCAAACCAATCTGCTTCCCCTCCTCTCCACTTCATATTCTCCACCTGGCCGTAATATTTCTGGGCAGACCAGCGTGTCCCGTTGTTGTTCTGCTGATGAGAGCATGGCCCAGTCTGACATCCCGCGACCGCTAGGAGTAAAGCTAGGTAGCGGTTGCATACGAATGCCACCAGTGAAAGCAGAAAGAGCAAGGCAAAGACCAGTTTCCACAGGTGAGCATACTTTTTGTTAAAAGTCGTATAGAACTTCTGAAATGTAATATGCACCCTGCTGAATTGGTCTGTGTGTCTGCAGGTGATCTTGACCGTGTGATCACATCTGGAACCTTCAGATCTACTGACGTGAAGACCTCCACACTTTGTGGTAGCCTTCACAACCCTTCGGTAGACCTCAAATACCAAAGTAACCTGGTGTCGAGCAGCGGGACAGAGGTGTACTCATACCCCAGTCCCCTACATGCGGTGGCCTTACAAAGCCCCATCTTTAATCTCATGGGTGATCAGGGATGTCAGGTCTTGGCTGAGGCACAGGATGAAAACCTTGGAGATGGACTTGAAGAAGTTTCCCAGAACACTAACCAGGGGTCCAACTCTCGGTGTGCGGGATACATCTACAAGCTACTCCAGCGAAGCTCCAGTAAGATAAGCCTGTTAAACGAAACAAAACGTGACCCCCATACTGCTATTAAGAGTAATGAGGAGCAAAGACCAATATCTCAGGAAATGAGCTATGGACATCCTAAACTTCTGGGGTCCCTTCAACAGCTTAAGTTGGCATTGGCAAATACACAAGATGTCGAAAAGACATCTACAGCACTAAGAAGCGGTCAGCAGCAGGTAAATGTCGAGTCCCGTTTAGATTTAGTGAAGGTCCAGCTGTTGTACCGTGACACACACCCAACACCTCAATGTCATTTCATAGATCTCCAACAAAATGACATTGACCTAAATAATGCCAAAGTCAAAACTAGTGCTGAGTCTGACACTTGCCTCATAGAGAAGGGTAGCAGACATTTCTTCGAGCCATCATCTGTGGTCTCAAAGTCAATAGAGAGAAGATCAAGTTTTACTCTCAGGAAAGAGGAACAAAGAAGTTTCGATGGCAGAGCTCAGTCAGAAGAGTTCGTCCGTGCAGAATTCGTTCCCGCAGGGTCTCAAAGGATGAAGGAGCGTCAGGCAGACAAGAAAACAAAATCTGTCAAACTGAGAAAAAAGAGCTCGGAGAAACCTTCAACAAAGAAACAGCAGCAAAAACTCTTGTGCCCCAAGACCCGAGGTGACGTGAAGCAGTCCGGTTTGTGCGAAGCTAAAATGACTAATCTGGAAGAGTCGCACATGTACTCGAGCTCAGACGGCAGTCGTAATGGACTGGTTAACATGCGCTGTGTCCAAAACAAGTCTCAAACATCCAAACCCATTAAATCTAATAAAGCTTATTACCCTGAACTTGTGCACATTCCTCAAGACCAAGCCAGAAAGAAACAGAGTTCCCGAAAGTGGCCTTCTGCATCGGAGATTCAGCTACCTTTAACTCTCAACGCCCCAAAACCTAAAGAGATGCCAGCCTCGCGTAAGACGGCCATGATGAGGAGTCTCAGCGCAAGGCCTCGCTCGGGTCAGTGGGGATGTCCTTCGCGATCCCTCCGTCAATCTCTCTCCACCTCTTCTTACCTCAGTTACTTGGAATCTAAATATCCAGCTGCTCCAAACTTTGGCCGCTACCCTCCTCGGTGTGAATCAGAGTTTTCGGAATACTCGGCGGAGTGCGCGTCGCTCTTCCACTCTACTATTGCAGCAAGCAGCGATGGCGAGATGAGCAACTACACCACAAATCGTTTTGGAGACAGCGAGTCCAGCAAGGGCTCTCAGACGGCATCGGACTCAGACAGCAGCCTCTCGCTGGATGAGGAAGACCTGTTGGAGGAAGAAGAGGACAATGAAGTTGGTCTGGTTTGGGCTCAGGCTGCGATGGGACCCACAGCTGCTGGCTTTTCTATACAGCAGCGACAACGTTCAGATTCCGCGGCATGCCGCATCAAAGCGTCCAGAGCACTGAAGAAGAAGATCCGCCGCTTTCAGCCGGCGTCACTGAAGGTCATGACTCTAGTGTAGTTTCATAGTAACATAGATACCCTTAAAAACTTGGGACTCACATGGAGTCACAGTTCACTTTGCAGTTGTATCTGTGATCCAAAAAAACACTAAATGTAAAGATGTTTTTGACGTGCATTATATAAAATAGATAAGTGAACTCTACCAAAAAGCCTCACTTTGTCGTGTTTGTACTCACTGTCTGAATGTCATCGGATTTAGTCATGTTTTATGTCAAGCAGAAAACCTCTCAACATTCCATTTCTTGTATTGATGTACTATGTAAATAGCGTCTTTATATATCTTTAAATATTACAAAACACCTTTACCAAAAATGCTGTGTAAATAAAACAAATTACACTGAACACTTTTAAATAACGTAATACTTTAAAATCCTTTTTACATTCATTCCAGCTATGCATCTTATTTTTATCTCAAAATAAAAAATATTTTTAAAAAAGTCGATGCTTTTACTGTGTCTCTGTAGGCTTTTATCCACGTGAGATGAGGCTTGTATTGTAAAATTCATCTGTAAATTATTTGGAGTTAACAAAAATAAGATAAAGGACTTATTCATTGACTCCTTGAAGACTGTTCTTCAAAATATCTTCTTCGTTTTTTATTTTGGGGTGAACTCTCCCTTTAAGGATATAAAAAACATCACGCAATGAAAGATGAGCATTAGAGAAAAGAGATGATGGACAGTGAGTGATTTTAAAGAGTGGACAGATCTCTAAACTTCATTCATTTACTGAATCATAAAATTCCTGTAGTGTCACAGAGGTTGGAATGGGGTTTAGGCTTGAATACGCTCACACAGGTGAACACCAGATGGTCCTTGACCCCCTGGATGCGTTTTATCTTTGCTAGTCTGGGTTGAAAGGAGATTAACTCAGACTTTAGAATTTCATCACCTTTTACTTACAAGTCTAGAATTTAAGATGAACTAAAGCTTTATTGCAAATGCTGATATTTTTCTCTGGAATTACAAGTCTAGTTGTTATTGATGGTTCTTACTAAAGCGTGCGTGTCAAACTCCAACTGTTCTTAAAGGTACACTGTAAAAAAAACATTTTTAGGGTTCATTCAACTAAAAAATATTAGTTAACTAATGAATTTCAAGCAATCTTGTTATGTTAACCAATATTTTTAAGTTGAATCAATTCAAATTCAAGTCAGCCTGTTTTTTTTGAAGTTGAACCAAAATTTATTTTTTACAGTGTACTACAATCTAACCACTTCATTTATCTACTTTATGAGCTCCCATGGCTCCATGGGATAGAAAAGCAGCCATCTGAAACAGATATTTGGACAAAAGCAGTATCATCTACTTATCTTGCATACTTATTTTCTCATACTAAATAGTATGGAAGTATGTGATTTCTGACACGGACCTTAGTTAAGCTACTCCGTGTTTCGCTCAATTCTGTAAGGCTGTGACTTGTGGAGCAAAAATGTTATACTGATGTCCTCTTAATGTCATAAACCTCAAAGCCATGTGCTCAAATTGCACTAGTTGCATCTGTTAGAGCATCAAGCAAATGACAAGATTAGAGAGAAAGCGAGAGAGATCAGAGGTCAGACTGGGTTTCTTTGACGTCGGGTCAAGGCCAGCATGTTTGACCTTGTGTTTGCATTCAACTTCACAACGCCCAGCTGTCCAGCTGGATCAAGTCACACACACGGATCCTTTACAATACAATGCAGCAAGTCAACAGGTTCAACACACGGGTCAGGATCACACACTCCCAACCTTTTTCTAGTTTGGCCTATAGCCTTGACCTTGTACTCTGAATTAACAGCATAGTATTGACCTCCAGAGATAAAAGCAATTAGGATTTAACACAAGTAAATACGTTTCACAATGATTTCGAGAAATTATTGACTTTATTTACTGTTTAAAATGATTATGTTGCACACATTTTTATGTTGCAAATCTCCAGAAGTGCCGACCAATACGTGCAAAATAATACAGTTCATATCAATATATTGTGATAAAATATGAAACAGTTTGACTATATTATTTCATAAAGTATATTGACTATTAATTATTTTATAAAGCATCAAACTATATCATCAAGATCAATAAAAACATAAGAAAACAAAATATGGAAAATGGCAGAGAGGAACAATACACACCTAAAAGACAAATTTCAATTGGGAATTTTCAGGGAGAAACAAAATTGGAACATACATACAGTTAAAACAAAGCTAAAGTAAGTTAATAAGCAGATCAAAAGCTAAAGCTCATGAGAGATATTACTCTACAGGACCACTGCTGTTCTTTGGGATCTCATTATGTCTCAAGTCTAGACACCCAATGGGACCCACTGGCCTCCGCTGACCTGGACAGGCTTTGAAAGATTTATCCACATGGATGATTCAGAGGTTTGATCGTGCAAAATGATTCTCTAGAGGTGACGTTAACATCTCATCTTTACATATGTGTTATGTATATTTACACCAAACTGTAAACAGACCAAACAAAAGTTGATAGATTCAGAGAGTTTTATATTAAACAATACATCACAAAAAATATTTCAGGTTTCTCCATTACTATGTAAGACTATACTACAATAAATCATATCTATGATATCATAAATCTATCTCATACACTGTACAAATGTGCCAATAAATACACCAAGAATATGTGCTAATACTGGTTTAAAATGTTGGTTTGTCAATGTCACATCTCTAACACAATGTTACCGTGACAGACTTGAAAAACAGGGTTTTTGGGGGAGGATGAGGGATAGAAAGACAGAATCCACAGAGGAGCAGTGACCATCCAACAGACGGGTGATAATTAAAACCAGGATGAAAGAAGGAGGGAAGCACTATGCTTTCTTTTAGTGATGAGGTAATCCCTATTCCAAACACATGGCTGCCCACTGTCATCTGTGTCACAATTCACAGAGTTTCTCCTGTTCGACAGATGTCCCCTCGAGCAATGCAACAAGTCTCTCTCTGCCTCTTTCATTCCCTGTAATTTCTGCATACACAGAGCATGAAACCCAGCTATTGTTGTATTCCAGCGGAGCTTAACAAGACGACATTTCCATACAAGAATTCATAGAAATCTAAAAAAGAAAAAGTTCATAGGTTGATGCGTGTCGAGAGAGGGGGTTGCGATGCTTGGACGTGTTGACAAGCAGAGGCTGAAAGACGTCATTACCACCACGATGAGAAAAGCTTTAGGTGATCTCTGTAAAAACCACCAAACACACACACACTCGATCTATTGTGTTATGTTTAAAACCTAGTATTTAGCCAAACAAACAATGGATTCTTTAACACATTTTGTAAATTGAAACAAGACCCCATGTAAACTTTCAAAATTAGATGCATCTATATGACTATTAAAACTATGTTCACTACATTTAAATCCATTTTGGGGTGCATTTTTAAACCCTTTTGAGGGGAATCCCATGTATGTTGTATACTACCTATTGTGTTCAAATAATAGAAAATAATTAAAATATATTAAATTATGTAACTTTTTTCACTATCAGAAATGTTCTGAAAAGGTTTTCAAATAATTGCATTGTGATCAAATGTGTCTTGAGTAGTGTTTGTATGGCTGTATAATGGAGTGCTACACAGACGTGCACACACACACACACACACACACACACACACACACACACACACACACACACAGCCCAATAAACACTAGGACCTGCTCGTCAGGCCCGTGTCCTCGCTCCATTGATATGCATGAGTTCAGGGGTTCCTGTCTTGGCCAGCGTCCATTCATATGTACAGTTAGCAGAAGGACAAAGGCTATGTAAAGCCCTTCCCCCGAGTGTGTGTTTGTGTGTGGGATTGTGTGTATCCCAGAGGAATGGAGGGTATGAGGTTCGGTCAACACTACTAAAACAACCAGCACAAGGACATATGTATTCAATTATAGTGCATGAGCTTATTATGAAGCGTGCATGTAAGATTATGCAGAAGTGTTTGTGGCATAGTGTCAAATTATTCTGATTATATGTGACCCTGGATCACAAAACCAGTCTTATGGGTCAATTTTTTGAAATCATCATCATCTAAAGGTTGAACAAATAAGCTTTCTATTGATATGTGGTTTGTTGGGATAGGACAATATTTAGCCGAGATACAACTATTTAAAACTGAGGGTGCAAAAAAAAACTTTAAAGTTGTTCAAATGAAGTCCTTAGCATAACACATTACTCACAAAAATAGCGTTTTGATATATTTACGGTAGGAAATTTACAAAATATTTTCATGGAACATGATCTTTACTTCATACCCTAATGATTTTTGGCCTAAAAGAAAAATTTATAATTTTGACCCATACGATGTATTTTTGGCTATTACTACAAATGTTCTTGTGCTACTTAAGACTGGTTTTGTGATCCAGGGTCACATATAAAAATGCAACTGTAATTGCCGTAACACACGTAGAACAGAAATAAATAGGCCAGTATTTGAGAATAGTTCAAATATATTGTAAATTATAATGTGAACCTATTAAAACGATTCCGTAAAAAAATTATTAATTTGATGTCTGTTTATTTCACTGTTGGAGTTGTAAAATTGTCTAAAAAGCTATTTGTTAAAGTGAAAGTTCACCCAAAAATGAAAATTCTGTCATCATTTACAGTATTTGTGGCATAATGTTGAATACTACAGAAGTCATTATTGGAAAAACCGGAAGTTACAGTCATTTAATCTTCCTCTTGTCATTCCAAACCAAAACTTACTTTCTTCTGCAAAAAAAAAGATATTTTGAAGAATGTTGGCACCCATTTACTTACATTGGTTTTGTGTACATTCAATAGAAACGAATGGGTGCCGCTGCTGTTCGGTTAACAACTTTCTTCAACTTTCTTCTTTTCTGCAGAAGAGAGAAAGTCATACAGGTCTGAAATGACAAGAGGAAAATTAAATGACTTTAACTTCCGGTTTTTCCAATAATGACTTCTGTAGTATTCAACATTATGCCACAAATACTGTCACTAGATCTTATTGAACCTGGAACATTCCTTTACTTCAGTGATGAAGGAGAGAATAGTTCAAGAGTTCACATGGACCACAAACACACATTGTTTAAATACAGATGCAAGGTTTTCACAATGCTTACTTGTGTCCTCATGATTGTAAGACTTGCCTGTAAATGTGATGTTTGGTAGAGAAGAAGCGGAGTATTATGTCGGAGCACGTCTACGGTTCCTCTGTTGTCAACAGCTCCAGACAGGTGGTGCGTCCCTCCTCCCCTCGACCGCAGCCCATCCGAGGCTCCTAACCTTCTGGAAGAAGCTCTAACAACCTCCAGATGTTTTTCTGCCACTTCCTTTAAACCCTTTTAAGAATAGCAGGAAATGGATTAACTCAAAAGCAGTTCTATTCTTATGTCAATGCTCTGTTTAATGGACAGATTACTTCCCGGGATCAGCTCACTCTCTGGGATTTGTCTGGTCGAGAATTCATATCTGAAAAATAAAAACAGAAATAAACGTGAGGTAGCAATCTGTCCTATTCCGTATTTGTTTTTGCATGTGGTGAATAACATCCAATATTCCAGTGACTTCTTTTCAAAATGATGTGAACACCAGGCTCACAATCGAATCAAAGTTTGATTTCAACCATTAATTTCACTATGATTTCTTCGGCTTTACTCACTTAATATTTAAGATATCAAGGTTATGTTATTACAGAATGTTCTTTACATTATGTATACTAATTTTATATAGAAAACAGTAAACCACAAAAAAGTTATTTCGCTGGGTTTTCATAGACTGGGTCACATATTTACAAATAACGTTAACTTAAAATGGCAAAATGTTATGTTCAAAAGACTGTATTGCTCCAATTGTACATTTTGAGTCATTGCAGAAGATGACGTCATTATTAGTAAATCATAAATGACACAGAAATATTTATTGATTATATTGCAATACTTTCAATACATTTGTCTTTTTGTTGAATAGATTGCTTCTATTGTTTGCCTCATTTGTAAATCGCTTTGGATAAAAGCGTCTGCTAATGCTTAAATGTAAATGGTTTCTTATGGTATTTACAAAATAAACCGAATACAGAAGAGGAAATCTGGGCTGGTATCTAAAAATGATCTAAGGATTAAACCAAATCTAAAAACCTTGAAAAATATTTTTATAACACCTGATCCTGATTTATATTGTCAATTTTCTTTAAGTGAACTTTTCATCGTGCTTACAGTTTATCGTTTATGTATGCACTTTGTGTGCACTTTATACTATTTCATTTTTTGGTATTTGTTTTTATTTTTTTAAAGGAACAGTTCTGTCATTATTTAGCCCCCCCCCGCTCGAGTTGTTCCAAATCTGTGTAAATGTCTTTGTTCTGATGAACACAAGGAAAGATATTTGGAAGAATGCTTGTAAGCAAACAGTTCTTGGACACCATTGACTACCATATAGAGAAAATTACTTTACAATCTTTATAATCTTTGTTCTGTTGAACACAAAATGAGATATTTTGAAGAATGTAAAAAAGCAGAATTTTCATTTTTGGGTGAACTGTTCCTTTAAATGTAGATTTTTACTGTACTTAAGATTTTAAGTATATCACGATCAAAAGATGATCATTTTTTTTCTTATTTTTTGTTTAAAAGAAGTATACTAATAGCACACTTAGTATACTTAGAACACCAACTAACAAGTTCTGCATCCTGTTTTGTTTTGCTGTGTTTTTATGGGAAACAGATAAGGCTTGGCTCCTAAACTGCTAAGATGAGGTTTATGTGCTGGTGTCACCACATCAAAGACCTGACAGAGCAGCAGATGGTCTTCCTGTCCTGTCCTGTCCTCCACACAAGACCTCAGGATAATGTCAGCCTCGGAGGAAATGAAGACTATCCCTCGGAGTGATGACATCAAGCTGATGAATTTGAGCTGTGTCTCTGAAGTAATACGGCAAAATGAGGAGTAACGTTTAAGATCTCCCAACATACTCAGCAACTTCCCACTGCGTATAAAGATCTCAACGTGCCACATACACGGTTGAAAAAGCGTTTTTATTATAATCGAACAGTTGTTGCTCATCTGGGGTGAATATTTCGTTGTAAAGCATCATTCCCTGACAAAGAAAGACACAGTTTTTATTGAAGCTTCAACACTCCTGGTTACATCCATAACACTTCACCAGACAATAAGCTCAGAATCAGCAGGAGGTGACTTTCATCTCCCCTGAGGAGATCTATTCCAGTCAGACACCTCTCTCTCTCTTCTCTTCCTGCATCTTCTTCTGCACGTGTGAGAGCTTTTGCCCGGCCAGAGGTCATAAAACCATTGGAGGTGCTGTTACGATGACCGCTTGAAAGCCGCAGACTCTTGAACTCCAGTTTTAATGACGTTTGTCACCTGTGAAAAACACATCTCACGGGACAATAAAGTGTCTAAATTGCGGTGGATGTATTGTGACAGGTTGCATTTAGGTTCCTTCTCTTCCACACAATAACGTGAAGATTTCTTAAGTAAACTATGCAGCAATTCTGGTGAATCTTATTTGCCATCGTCATTACGTTTTCCACGAACGTCTCTACTAATGTTAAAATCAAACCTATACCGTCAGATGTTCACTTTTCATTTTTCTGCTGTCTCAGTTCGAGTTCTTCATCTGCTCCTCGAGTCACCACAGAGCATCATTATACCATTTACTCAAAGGGGAAAAAAGCAGATTTTATTTACCACCGTTGAGAAATACGTGAGCCAAAACAGCTTGACCTACAAGCTCACTGCTCAAACTTAAGGGAATATCCAATTAAATTTTATTCCTAAGGTTCTGTGTTTAGTGCTTGTTATAGAAGAAAACATCACGTCCTTTGGGCCAGAAGCCTCTCTCCAGAATTGTTTGTCAGTGTCTCGGAGGACGAGCCGATGAAGGGCTGGTACCTTCTTAGCCAAAATTAGGACGTGTTGGTACATGCCTCGATTTTAGACTTTCATTTTAGGATTCTCCTTTTGTCATGAGCTCACCTCCCAAAAACAGAAAGCCTGATAATGAAGTGCCGGGAGAGAGAGAGAGGGGAAAAACATTTGAGTGTCAAAAAGAAAGTCTTAAAAACAATACGTTAACTATAGAAGCAACATATTTACATAAAACTTAATTCATTAAAATGCAAGCAAAATTGATTTCATTATTTAAATTGTTGTGTTTAACTAATGATGTCATTCGGTTTTGTGCAGCTGTACACTCTTAAATGTAAAGGTGCTTCACAGCGATGCCATAGAAAAACCATTTTTGGTTCCACAAAGAACCATTCAGTCAAAAGTTCTTTAAAGAACCATCATTTTCTTACCGTTTCATAATATGGTTCTTCGGATTTTTATGGTTCTTTATGGAACCATTCAGACAAAAAAGGTTCTTCTATGACCTCAAAGAACATTTTGAAGCACCTTTGTGTAAGCCCTTATAAATTCACGTAATCGTGACTAATATTTTGGGTTTTGGATCCATACAGTCTTGAATTCTTTCTTAATAAATTAAAATGATATAACTTCAAATAAATGAACACAATTAAAAATTCAAGTGCAATGGACCTCAATGCAGTGAGGAATACCCATAAACCCTTGTGCCTGAATGTTTATGTTTGATCAAAAATATTAGAACTGAAAGGACATAAATAGTTGTTAATAAAAGATCATAGAGGTTTTTACTCATTTAAGTATTATTGATGTTGTAAAAACTATAGTTTTCTGTGAGTATCATATTTTAACACAATAATAAAGATGTTTCAAAAATGCATTTTCTTATGCTGGTCTGTTTAGTTTTTCAATGGTTGACATAGAGTCGGCCATGAATTCCTTTGATTGTGTAAAAAAGCACAATGTTAAGTCAACTTAACAAATCAAGTCCAATCTACATATGCAACAAGTTAAGTGAATTTAAATATAATAACATATAATAATCATAATAACATTACTCAATGAAATTGATGGGGGTGTTCAGTGTTGAAACACAACTGTTGTGTGAGCATTGATGGCTCAGACTAGCAACAACATACACTCAACCCCAGCCGCCTGCTGTGTCCTGAATCTGAGGTCACCTGTAGAGGTCAGAGTTCATCGTATGTGACCCTGTGTGGCCTGGAGGTCCGATCCTATTCTGTTCCCGCTTCAATGATGAGATGAAAGATCTCTCAGCTCCCATGAGTCTCATGTGCCCATCTGAAAAAATATCAAAAGATCTCTATAGATAAATAGTAGAATAAAATAGAATAGAATTTCAAAATGTTCTTTATTATGTATCCAGTTGTGGCCAAAACTGATTTGTAAAACTGATGTCTTCAATGTTTATTCAATCAGATCATTTAAGAAATATAAAACAAATGTGTATGCATGTTGCATAGTGCCTGGAGTGTAAACTGAATCTCAGCCTTGAGGAGAATTTAAGGAGGCTTGGCAACAAATTGCGAACACATGAGCAAAACGTATTGAGTCTAAAGCCAGGAGATTGACTGATGTAGTCAAAACAGAAGGACTTTTATATTGAAAAAATGATGACACTCAATATTTTATTCTCTAGCAACACCAACAACATAAACTAAACTGACTACTTTATAAAAGTACAAACCAAATTCCTGTTTTAAAACAAACTAAGGAAGGAACATTGTGCTTGTCATTGTGTTCCTCAGGGGTCTTTAAACACACACTCCAGAAGACTGGAGCTCCAGGTATGACAGGTAACTTCAATGAGTATGTTTTTATCTATCTCTTCATCTTTGCTTTTCATTTTGCACCAAAGTTGAGTGTTTAAAGATGGATCTTAATATTTGTTTTGGACTTTTTCATTATGTCTCATAAATACCTGAAGAGATAACATTTTCTAGATGCTTGTTCTGCTCATAAAATCTTGTAAGTTGTTGCCATTAGCACAGTGTTGACCTGTGGCATGCGACAGTGATTGATAGGACTTAAAAACACGACGGACTTCAACACAAAACAAGAGAAAGAGTTAGCGAGTTACACAACAAAATCCACACACTTACAAGCAGAAGTCATTATCCGTCATTGTTCTATTGTCAGCATATAGACAGTCTATAGTCAGAACTGCCTGGGTGGGAAATTGTGAATAAAATCTCAAGAAAAGCAAACAGAATAGTCTCATTACTGTTATGCAAAACATTTGCTGCTACACTTAAAACCAGCTCAGACAGGATTGTTTGAATAATCTTCAGTAACGCCGATTTAAAAACCCTTTAGTAAGATTATATTATACATTTTTGCTTATACCTGTGCAAAACTCACCATTGTGATGCTGGGATGGTTGCTGTGATGTTGCTATGCAGATGCTCAGCCATTCTGAGTATCAGAGAAGAGAATTTTCATTTTTGGGTGAATTATCCCTTTAAAGGTTTTTTGTTGGGTTTGGTTCTTTAAAAACTTTTAAGCTCCAAAGAACTGTTGCATAAAAGTTCTTCCGACTTTTTAAAAGGCAGAAAAGAAATGGGTTTTTGAAAACCAAAAATGCGGCATTGCTGTGAAGAACCTTTATATCTTTTAAAAATGCATTTAATGAAAATATTTAGCAACTATATTTTAGAATAAAGTTTTATCTTTGTAAGTCACTTTGGATAAATGTAAATGTATTTGTTAACATTAAATCAGTTAACATGAACTAAGCTTTATCTGTCAACATTATGCATGTTGAACTAACATTGCATTGCATTAACAAAGATGAATAAATGCTGAAAAACTATATAGCTAATTGTAACTTTATGCTAGCAATTTACTAATGTTATGAAATACAACATTCCTTATTGTATTATGTGCAATATTGTAGTTATCACGATTTGGGTCAAGCATTTGACACATGCTTAATATTACATTGTGATCATGAGTGTAAATACAATTACACAGTCACATCCTGTCTAAACAACACCGGGGGTTATAATGTTATTTTGAGTGAATTGTTGGTTCTGTGAGTCACTAGTAAACACTTCCAGTGCGTCACACATCTGGAGTTAATTCTGCTTCATTTGATGCAGTCTATCCATCATCGCACGCAGCGCTTAATGGCTTTGGGATTATAGCGTGTGCGTATGACTTACAGCTCTGTAGCTCACGCTCTCTGTATGACAGACGTTTCCCAGGGAGCTCAATGTAAACAGTAATACAGGATCACAGCGGGATGGCGTCAGAGCGTCTCTCCTGCACAGACCCCCCAGCGCCCGCTGGCATCGGGCCAGCGACCTCCACTAAACATTGGTGCCAGTCTGCTGGAGGACATAATCTTAAATAAACACAAACGGGTGTGATCAATACAATGTTGCTCATTTAAAACATTTTCTGCTTTTGGTGTCACTGGGTTTTGATTTAAGTGAGCTGATCATTTGTGGATGGAAGTCTTCTCCACATTGATCTTATTTTCATTTTGGGGAAATTCGAAAATTTGACTTGCAAATCTGCATGTAAAGCTTGCAAAATCTGTTCAATTCTATCATTAATGGTATTAAGGGAATGATTTCCTCTACAGAATTGTTACATTTCCTGTTCTCACCTGTAACCCCCCCTGTGTGTTTTTAGTGGTCAGTCGCAGACTGAGGTCCAGACAGCAGGTGACTCATTTGTAAGGTCAATGACCTCTGAGTAATATAAAGCAGACAGAGGTCAAAACTGTGGCACATCCCCAGGCCGAAGGATCCATCGGATCAGTCTGAGTTACAGCTTCTGGTCAGTCTGAATGAAGCTCTCATTCCTTTTTATTTGCCAATGGATGTTAGAGGTCAGTGAAGAAGAAAGTCTGTAATATTGAATCTGCTGTGAATGAAGCCTGTTGAAATATGAACACAGCATTAGTTACAATGCATGTATAATATGTCTGGTTTCCAGTAAAAATATACATTTAATTCCTGATATATTAAATAAACACCTTATTATATGAAATAATCTTAATATTATCTTAATATTAAAGCTGCTTTGCAACAATGCTCATTGTGAAAAGCGCTATATAAATAATAATGTGTGTTGTTTTAAGGATGCACAATATTTCCTCGAGATATTTTTACCGTTAAAATGAAGTTTCAGACTCATATACCGTACACCTGCCCTGCGGGGGGGAATTCAGTCGCTGGTAAAGAGCGCTGACCTCACAGGGCGGGGTTAGGCTGTAAACTGCTCTGATGACCTCAGCCTAATGTGTACCTGCAGGGTGGTGCAGGGTTGAGGTCACGGGGTCGAGAGGGGAGAGTTTGCATTAATCAACTTCCTGCAGTTTTACCCAACATGTGTTTTCATTGTAACGTCACAGGCTGTCGCACATACATGTGGACACAAGCACTCGTGCATTCTGCCAACATTTGTAGATCAATAACAAAGATGATCGTTGCATAAAAGCGTCTGCCAAATGTGTAATTGCAAATAATGAGAATTGTTTGATTTGATTTCATATTTTAATAGTTTTATGTGGGGGAGACGCATGGGAGATTACTCACAGGTTGATAGCTTTTTTTGGAATGATCAAAAGAGTGTTTACATGTCCAAAGCATAGAAATAAATATTAGGGCTGTCAAACGATTAATCGCATCCATGTTTTTACACAATATATGTCTGTGTTCTGTGCATATTAATTTGTATTTATAAACACAAACACATACACATACATGTAGGCCTATATATATTTGTGACCCTGGATGTCTTATGGGTAAATTTTTTGAAATTGAGATTTTTACATTTTACATTGTTGGGATAGGACAATATTTGGCCGAGACACAACTATTTAAAACTCAGGAATCTCAGGGTGCAAAACAAATCTAAATATTGAGAAAATCGTCTTTAAAGTTGTCCAAATGAAGTCCTTAGCATAGCATATTACTCACAAAAATAACGTTTTTATATATTTACGATAGGAAATTTACAAAATATCTTCATGGAACATGATCTTTACTTCATATCCTAATGATTTTTGGCATAAAAGAAAATGGCAAATTTTGACCCATACGATGTATTTTTGGCTTGTTCTTATGCTACTTAACATCCAGGGTCACATTTAGGAAATATTTACTTGTATATATTTATATTTACCAATAATTCAAATTATATATAAATGTTTACAAATGTTTATATTTTTCTTAAATATATGCATGTATGTGTATGTTTTTATAAATACAAAATTAATATGCACAGTACACAGACATATGTAAACACAATTAATTGTGATTAATCATTTGACAGCCCTTAAAAATATACATACAATATTATACAAATTTACACACAATGACATGTTAAAAAATAAAATGTTAGAAATATATAAAAACTTATAAAAGAAACCATAGAACTGTAAAATAAAGTCAGTCTCTGATAAACATAAAACTTTAGCAAACATTATTTGCTCTCCATTTGACATCATTGCTGTCTAAAAAATCTATTACAGAAGATCTTAATTTTTGAGACAATTTCCTTAATAGCTCATCAATGTATTAATACTGAAACAATTATACTATTACTCACTATTACTAGTGAAACTTCCTGGATTTACATTTAGACGTTTTAATCCAAAGCAATTTACAGTACATTTAAAGGAAATGAACCATGTAATTAACTTAAACATTTTATCAGTATGTACATGTTTTCTAGTAATAATATGATGCAATGCTACAATACAAACTGAGCTACAGGAACACCTGGATAGGTTTCTCTCATCATAATCTTATGATTCTTTAAACAAATAGAAATAAAGTCAAAATGCTGCGACTGTTGCACGAGGGAGAAAACAGCAATGTAAACAATGTTTCTTTCTGTGAAAGTCATTAGTGGTTAATGACAATAATGTAAAGTTGGAGCAGAGAGAGATAATGTCAGCTCACCTTGTGTTTTTACAATCCCATCTGCTTTATTTTGTGCACAAAGAAAACACTGAAATCTCACTCTTTCTTTCTGTCACTCTTCAATGGTTTTAATGAGTCAGGAACCTGTAGAAAAGTGTTAAAAAGAGACTTTCTTTCTTTCCTTAAAGGGAATAATGCCAAGATCTTGTTAATCTGGTTTGTGCAGAAATCTGTATTGATAGAAAGTGTTGCTCTCACGAACGTATTCAACATGAACAGGTCACGGTGGGTTGAAAAGCAGTTCACTGAAAAGTTTGTTGCGCTGAACAAAGAACTTTTTTCACAAATTCTAGGCCGTGCATTTACATGTTACAGACAGCTATTCTAAACATTGTACTGAGTTTCCTCTCTTGTTGGTGCATTGAAGCTTTCATTTTGAGGGTGTTTGGCATCACAGCTTGTCCCCACAGCAGGGACCCCTGTCCAAACACTAAAAGCACAAATCCCCTCACTTCCTGCACCATAAGGCGAAATCTCCACGGCAACCAACAAAGGAAACTTTTACAGAGGAAACTACAGTCAAAGCAGACCAGTTCACTCGGCGGACATCTTGTTACATCCCATCATGCAACTTTTTTATAGACATGCAGGTACATCTGAGATATACCTAATAAAGTGTACTTTATGTAGTAAGCATATTATATTTTACTTGTAAGTGTATTATTTCAATACTTCGTGAAACTGAAGTGGCCCACTTTATGTAAGTATACTTCAAGTGTAACGTATAGTAAACTTTGAGTACACAATGACATTACTTACAGTATATACTATATAAAGTTAACTTTTAGATATACTGATTGTTTACTAGTTTCAATACTTTGCATTTTGTAGCTTATGAAAGTTCACTTTAAAGTATACTCTCAATAAACTACTATTTAAGATGTTTTTATGCTGCAAGGATACTTGTAAGTTTTCTTTGAGCAAACTTCACATCACAAATATAGTTTATTATTTATATTATTTTTGCACTAAGTATACCACTATATCCCTATAGGTATTACATTTATACTTGTAATGTGTTAACTACTGAATGATTTGGTAACAAGTATAGGTCACATGATACCAGACTTTAGTGTCATTGGTCGCGTTTCCATTACAGATTTGCGCAATTTTGTAAATATTGCTAAAAATGTACGGTGTTTGCATTAACCAATGTTATGTGACTAAAACTCTCGTGATAATACATTTCAAAAATCGTCTCATCTTTGGTCCAGGCGTACCGTGCCATCTTCAAATAATGATCATGTGACTTTTTTTACGTACACCGTGTGACCTGTAAATGCGAAGAAAAAAAAACTTTCCATTGCAGTTTTGTTAAATATTATTTTTTCGAATTGCTTGGAAAAACAACTTCATATGAGCGCAAAATTGTTTTTGCGATAAATGGGAGTTTTTGCGAAATTGACGTGTTTACATTGATTTTCAATTCGCAACTTGCGCAATTTAATGGGTAATGGAAACTCACGTAGTGTAAGTCAAGTATACTTAAGTTCAATTTTAAGTGAGCTACATAAAAAGTCTAGTTTATTATATTACAAATGATATCTTCAGAAGGATCATTGCATGAAATGTGAAATTAGGTAAACCTAACGTTCGGTTAATGTAAAGCCAACATACTTAATCACATCTCAAAATAAGCACTCAGAAGATGACTATGTTATAGGTTATTCCAATTTGACTTAAACAATCCTGTACATGCTTGCTTAATCTGACCTAATTTAAAGTATTTATTGAAGTATTTGTTTCAGTTATGCGAAAGCTAAAGGTGTGATATCCTGTGGCCTGACGTGTCAGGAGCGTTTAGCTACCGTACACACACACCTTTAATGAGATCTGTCTGTAAACATGAGGTCAGTGTTGTACACACAGGTGAAACCATCAACAGCTCGGGGTTTGCATAAATTCCTCTCGCCGGGTTATAAACTGGGTGCTAACTGGGTCTCTTTGTTGTAGATAAGATGTGTAAACAGAGATGATTGTAAACAGCTCAAGTGTCCGGTCATTTTGTTGCAGTTCACACATTGTAACCTATCCAAATAAGAGAGCTTTTTGTGTTTTTGTGTGCGTATTGCTGAGTAGGAAAACTTTACATCATTTACAATATATTTCAAGGCAGGTTTGTGCCCAAATTATCCCATGATGCTAAGGGGCAAAGACTGTAGATGTCAACTTAAGTTTGAAAAATGAAGCCAGAGACGTGACCCCGATCTGACTGAAGGAAATATATCACTGTCATCTGTCTCAGTTATGAGATGACTATGAGGATTAAGCATGTTTGGGTTACCAGGGCAATGTTCTCCCATGTCAAACTATAAGCCTCATATTTTACACTTTGTCCTCTCTTACTAATAAAAAACAGCACTAAAAGTTCAATCAGACATATCGATATGAGAATCAATAGCGCATCCGTTCTCTGTTTTATAATTCTTTAACCATTTAGATCGACGTACATTTAAAGGGAAAGGAACACCTTTTGTCCCTCAAGTTGTTGTAAATCGGTTTCAATTTTGATGATGTGAGGAACACAGAGAAAGATATTTGGAAGAATGCTTGTATCTAAACAGTTCTTGGCCACCATTGACTACCATAGTAGGAAAAATTGCTTTATACGTTTCTTTGTTACGTTGAACACAAAAGAAGATATTTTGAAGAATGTAGCAAAGCAAACAGTTCTGGGGCACTTTTGAGTACTATTGTATGTTTTCCTACTATTTAAAGAAATCCAAACAGATTTCAAGGGTGAGTAAATGAAGACAGAATTTTTTATTTTTAGGGGCGAACTGTCCCTTTAAGGAGTGTTTTGTGAATATGGTTGATTTGGTCAGCAGCTGTTTTTATGTGCAACTTTTACAGAAATCAAGAACATTTAACAAACCTATTTACAACTTAATATCAGGGTTGCTCATAAAGACATGGAACAAGATTTTAGTTTCACTCATTTTAATGATCTAGTGTGTATTCTAACATTTTAATGCTTGTATAGTTTCCTATAATTTAAAGGGTCTGCATATATTCAAAACATGACCAAATTAAAGCTAGAATGCAGATTTTTCTGTCCATTTTATACAATCTGATAGACTTGACTAATCCTTATTTTTTGTTATTAACATTGATCACTATCACTATTTATGTCACTATTTATGTATCTGTTCAATGAATGCTTGTAAAATGTATTTTTTTTGTATGCAAGCATATAGATGCGCACACACCTGACCCAAAGTTAACTTTGTGTTTGGATATAATAAAACCATGTATTTTATATTTACTTTTGATTGATCTTCATATGTTTTGTATATTAATTGTATTCAATTCAATTAAAACTACTCAACAGTTATTGATTCTTTGCAGAGATAAGGTTTGGCCACATAAGTTGTTGCCGCTGAAATATCTAAATTATGAGAAGTTTTCATGCTTACATAATGTTTTTTCTGTAATAAATAATTTTGCATTACTGTTAACCACTTAATAAGTATTTAATACATTATTTTAAATAAAATGACTAACATTTACTAACATACACAATCATTCTCCTGTCTCTTATCTTACTGCTACAATAACAAAACAAGTCAACAGGCACGAACAGGAGCTAAACTGTCAAAAGAAAATCTGTTATATAATACGCGTATGCTAAAATACATAATAGAGGAATCATTTGCGGTGTGTGAGCCATTCAGTAAAATAAGACTCTTTATCTGCTCCCAGACAGGACTGTAAATGGAAAGGTTTGAGTGGGTTGGTTGTGAATAGAGGCGTTGGGGAGACATGGGTTATGATCCGTGTGTTTTGACTCCACGGAACTGACGGGCTCAGATAAAACAATCTTTCTTTCCGTCTCACTGACTGTCAAAAGCTTGTAAAAGCAATCTGACATTAACATT
The DNA here is from genome assembly GCA_026939265.1 of Oreonectes daqikongensis. Lineage (NCBI taxonomy): Eukaryota > Metazoa > Chordata > Actinopteri > Cypriniformes > Nemacheilidae > Oreonectes > Oreonectes daqikongensis. Next base: position 181,854 of record JAOTQM010000542.1, read on the forward strand.
AATTTTGTGTCCGTTTATGAATGATGTGGATTTGTGTAGTTGCGCAAATCGATTTTTTAATGCCATGATTAAAGATTTGGCTTGAAGAATAACATCAGCTGAAATATACTGCATGCAGTTATATACACGTGATGTAAACTAGAAGAGGAAAATTTGCTACAAATATGGAACATTTTGCATTTTAATTTGACATTTGTGACCCTGGATTACAAAACCAGTCTTAAGTAGCACAAGAACATTTGTAGCAATAGCCAAAAATACATTGGATGGGTCAAAATTATCAATTTTTCTTTTATGTCAAAACTCATGATTCCATGAAGATATTACCGTAAATATATCAAAACTTTATTTTTGTGAGTAATATGATATGCTAAGGACTTCATTTGGACAACTTTAAAGGCGATTTTCTCAATATTTTGCTTTTTTTGCACCCTCAGATTCCTGAGTTTTAAATAGTTTTATCTCTGCCAAATATTGTCCTAACAAACCATACACATCAATAGAAAGCTTATTTATTCAGCTTTTAGATGATGTACAAATCTCAATAAAAAAACGTCCCATAAGACTGGTTTTGTGATCCAGGGTAACATATAGTCTAATAATAATTATTAAGTATACAAGTTTACTAAACCTTGTGCAACACATACCTGAATTAAGGTGCTGAGCATAAAACAAGACAAAAAGAAATGTCCAGAAAAACAACACAAAACAAGAACGAGAGACAGAAAAGCCGGAAAATAGAATGACTGCATAAAGAAAGATAAAGGCATGAGTTGTGTCTGTTGAACAGGTTTGTTCTGGATAAGACCCCCCCACCCCCTTCTTTATGGCTGTTTATGACTTGTTTGTTTAAGAGATGCTGCTGTTATTCCAGGTCAACATCTGACAGATAACAGACAACACATTCATACCTTACAGTATTGAGAGAGAAACACACAAACAGCTTATTAAAGGAACAGATGAAAACTCCATCATTTACAAGTATGCTGTTGTTTTTTTCTGTGGAATACAATGCATTCATAGTTTATAGTGTCAAAAAGCACAAAATGGTGTAAAATATGACTCATGTAATATTAGCTTTGTGTCAGCACAGGACTGTTAATAACACAACTTGTAAGGAGTCATAGAATTGATCACCGTCTGGCACTACACACATCTTACACACTCTTATGACGTGTGTATGGAGAGCCGATGGGAGAGGAGGTCAGAGCAAATTCGGTCGAAATCCAATAATGCTTTGTGTGTTAATTTGCTTGCATCTGTATAAGTGACATTGACACTGCATAAGTAGAAATATCCTCAAAGAAATTGTTGTCATTCTGAACCATAATCACACTCACAAAAAAAGACCAAAATCACCAAAAAGCATCCATTAAAGTTATATTCACACTATATTTTAAGTCTTTTAAAGTCATATTATAGACGTTTCAGCAGCTATAACATAAACAAACATTATGTGGTCAAAACTTAGACCTCCGCAAAGAATCAATAACTGTTGAGTAGATTTAATTTAACTTAATACAATTAACAATACAATATTAATATAAATAAATAAAATAAATTTGTATGTTATAACCGAACACAGACTGGAACTTCGGGCCAGGTACGTGAGCCCAATAAAACCATCTATAGCATCTGACAGGTTAATGGTGATTTAAAGATGGCGTTTTACTAATTTACTGGAATGTCTATACTGACCTTATGGCAGTTTTACGAGTTGTGATTTACCACCATTTATGCATTATTAGAATGTTTGTATTTAACATCAAAGTCAATAAATAAGGATTAAGAGGTCATTTAAAGGTATAGGTCAGCAAAAAATGAAAATGATTTCTTTATTTACTCACCCTTATCATGTCATTCCAAATCTGTATTTCTTTTTCTTTTGCAGAAGATATTTGGTAGAACGTTGGTATATAAACAACACTGGCCCTTGTCAATTTCCACTGAGACATTTCTCAAAATATCTTCTTTTGTGTTTCACAGAAGAAAGAAAGTCATACAGGTTTGGGATGACATGATGGTAATTGATGCAGGAATTTTCATTTTTAGATGAACTATCAATTTAATGCAAAGAAGTACAAACACAAATAGCAGGTTTTTATCCTGGCACACCCCAAAAGATGAGCATGAGCAGATCTTTGTAAAAACACTCGCAAAGTCATTAGACCCCATAGGTGACAAAGACACACTGTCCTCTAGTGGAAAAATACAGTATCTGCTTTTTCGGAAAACAGCAAATACTTGATTATTTCAGCAAAATTATGTCACATTGTGCAGGATGATGTAATTTAGGAACTGGACATGGCAAGAGACCTACAGAATGCAAAGTAATTAAAGTATATATAATATATAAATTATTGGCTCATAATTCTGGGGTCTCCACAGCACATTTATTTTGTATGTCCCCTTTATTTTAAACACCCAGTTCAGCATTTTTATGATAAAAGAGTAAATATTAGAGACACACAAAATGCCCAGTGCTGCGGTTTTATTGAGCAATATATATATTTTATATATAAAATTATTACCATTTTATTCTGCACTCTTAACTTAATTGATATATGATGCAGACAAAAATGTAATGTATACAAGTACACGTGTGTGAGAGAAAGATAGAGAGAAACAGATGAAGTAGATGTATTTCTTTTATTCAGACCTGTCACTGTACTTGATTGTGTTCAATGGGAATGTTTTCATCCAAGTTTCTGTTTTGATTTGGTCCTGCTAAAAATTCAATGCCCGTAATTCCAGTAAGTCCAGTGTAGTGTGCATGAACGATTAAACACAATACAGTCATCTGTCTCATGTGAATAATGTGGATGAATTTAAAAACTTCACGTTTTGGTTTTATCGAGTTGCAACATTTCCTGTTACTCAGAAATACAATTGGCAGTGTGAGTATAAACTCTTTAAAAAAGTCAAATGCAGTTCATTTTTCCAACTTTGTATTCTATTATTTAAATATTCATTATACTAGAGAGTGAACATCAGCATTGATTCTATAGTTTATATGGAATTAGAAAGCTAAAAGATGAAGTGTGTAACGTCTGCACCTTCAGTGGCATCGGATGGAAACTTGGTGTAGAAATTGCACGCCGCACCTTTAATTAAAGCAACAGTTCACCCAGAATTTAAAACTGTGTCATTTACTCACCCCCAAGTCCATTTAAAAAAATGGGGGTAAATAAACAATGATAGATTATTGTATTTCGGTGTCAACTATTCTTTGATAAATTTGGAGGCTGGTACAGTAGTAAAGGGTAAATATGTGGATACGTGTCAAGATTAAATTGAAAAGCGTTCGAAGTGTTTTACATGAACAGCTACAAAGAAACGCAGGCGCACACACACATAGTGAAGCTTCTACAATCCTTCCATGAACAAAAAGTGAAGCAAACTAAAGATTTTTTAGTGAATTAACTTACAAAGTTTGACATTATTAGACAACATTCTTACCCGCATGAGCAAAATTAACTAACATATCCTACAAGAACAAAGAACACGAGCAAGACTTGAGGGAAATGAAACAGAAAGCAATACAGAGACAAAAGTACAGAGTTGAAAAATGTGGAGTTAATGTTTAGACCATCGGATTAAAACAAACCAACGTACTATGATGTCACTGCAGCTTGGAGGCTTATTGCGGCTAGTTTTGCATTACAGCTTTGACCTCCATAAAGAGCGATTAAAAATGAGTAAAACAGGAGAATAAAGCCGTATGATACATAACGTGAGTGCGTCCTGCTTAGAAGAGCTTGGCTTTCTTCTTCAGTTCATTACGTTTCCAGAGAGGTAAGCGGTCGAATTCCTGAATTTCCATCCCGAAGATTTCAAAGAACTTTTCTGGAGCCAGATGACGCTAGAAAGTTAAGCAAGGTAAAACTAAATATACAGAATTAAGGATGATTAAATAACAAAACAGGAATCAGGAAAATATAGGACTACAGGAAAAACCCGTTTTCCACATGTTACCTCTAGCCGAGTTCTGTCTACATCTCTGGGCAGCTTTGAGCGACTGCGACTGGTTACCACGAGCATTTCAAACGGATATACCTTAAAAAAACAAAACATGTCAATTATAGTTAAATCCATGATCTGTAAAAGCGCTTTTAATGATTGAAATACATAAAATACATAAATAATCTGCAGGGACTCTATTATTTGTGGATGTGTACCGGAAGTTAAGTTTGGGGTCACAAAAGCGTGCATGTGCAGTAACGTTTGTTGTTGCTTTGAAACCGTCTATAATACATCTGAGTTTCCTGGATACTGAAAAGCCTGATGTAGTTTAATAATACACAGTTTAATAACATATTTAATATTATTATTAATAATAATATATAATATAATAATAACATAATTTAATAAAACGAACATAATTCTAGTAAAATACACATAAAAATGCAATCATGTGTGGTTGTTAGTCATATTGTTTTTATAAATGGTAGGGTGGATTTACTTTTATTTTTTACTTACTTTTGGTTCCAGCATGTTAGGCATAGAAACGCCTCTGTCCATTCTGGTGGCCGAGCGATCCTGTATGTACTAGACACAAAAACAATTACATTACACTAGGATCCTGTAAGAGATATTATATGTTTTTCAAAGAACATGACATTTGTGACCCTGGACAACAAAACCAGTCTTAAGGGTCAATCTTTCGAAATTGAGATTTTTACATCATCTGAAAGCTAAATAAATAAGATTTCTAGTGATGTATGGTTTGTTAAGATAGGGCAATATTTGGCCGAGATACAACTATTTGAAAATCTAGAATCTGAGGGTGCAAAAAAAAACAAAATATTGAGAAAATCATCTTTAAAGTTGTTAATCAGAGGCGCTGTAGCAGGCCATCCACTCACAAAAATACAGTTTTGATATATTTACGGTAGGAAATTTACAAAATATCTTCATGGAACATGATCTTAATATCCTAATGATTTTTAACATAAAAGAAAAATCGATAATTTTGACCCATACGATGTATTTTTGGCTATTACTACAAATGCTCTTGTGCTACTTAAGACTGGTTTGTGATCCAGGGTCACATATTAGTTATAATAATGGTGCACTTTAGTCAAATTACTCACGAATTCAAATAAAAAATTTAATAACACACATTGATTATAGCATTTGAGAAAGATTTGACTTCAATAAGCAGGACAGATTAAAGACACATTAAGGCATTTCAAAAAGGGCACTACATTATGTATTTTATTCCTATACATACCTGAAATTCTGCAAGGAAGAAAATTAAAACAAACGAGAAAAAGAAACAATGATCATTCACTTATCATCTTCATTAGCCTACATGTGATGCATTGTTTTTTATGATTTTGTGTCAATTATAATCAACAGACGTACCTCTCATTCCACCACAAACATCCCCATAACTGTTATACTGAGTGAAGTCAGTGGACTGAGGCTGCAACAGAATGACCAGACAATATGATAAAAGATAAATGATAATAATACAGTATAGACCGTAGAAGGGCACGGGTCTCACCCGATGAAGTCCATTTCTTCCATATCCAGGCAATGATCCTGTTTTAGAAGGTGACCTTCGGTCTGTAATGTTAACAAAATATAGAAAGAGATGAAATACACAGATTCAGACTCATGAACAGGAATTTGAATTGACCACGCTGTACAGGATGTTAATGTAGAACTAAAATGCATTGATAAGGATTTTTTAAAATCACAATTCCAAGAAATTCAACAAAACAAACAATTCATCAATTGTGACTCTGGATCACAAAACCAGTTTTAAGCAGCACGGGGACATTTGTAGTAAAAGCCAAAAATGCATTGTATGGGTAAAAATTTGCATTTTTCTTTTATGCCAAAAATCATTAGGATATGAAATAAAGATCATGTTCCATGAAGATATTTTGTAAATTTCCTACCGTAAATATATCAAAACTTTATTTTTGTGAGTTATATGCTATGCTAAGGACTTCATTTGGACAACTTTAAAGGGGATTTTCTCAATATTTTGATTTTTTTGCACCCTCAGATTCCTGAGTTTTAAATAGTTGTATCTAACAAACCATACATCAATAGAAAGCTTATTTATTCAGCTTTCAGATGATGTAAAAAATCTCAATTTCAAAAAAATTGACCCATAAGACTTTTGTGATCCAGAGTCACAATTGTTACAAAATTTGTTGTGCATAAAGCATCTTTTAAAAATGGTATAGCATTTTAATTCTGCATAACAATTTGCAATTTGCACCTGCATTAGCACTGGAATGATCCGCATCGCAGCGTTGTGCCGACAGGCTCCGCACGTGACGCTCTCGGATCTGTTCTTTCTCCATTTCCTCCTTAAGAATCATCTTCCCCAAACCAGACTGGATCTACAATCACAAGCGTGAAACATTTTAAGAACGGGTTCTATAAAACAATAAACACACATTCAAAGCCATTGTAAAACATCTACACATTACAACACAAGTTTAAACGCTCGACACTGATGTAACAACTTGCTTGGCAACCAAAGAATTGAACTCTAATATTTTTCTGCTCGTAACCTTGATAAGATGTTCTTCCTGAAGCTGTCTGCGCTTCTGCTGTTCTACTTCGTCCTCTTCTCGTGATCTTCTCCTCCCGTCTGTCACTGAGCAGAACAACAAAATCATATGAGAACACGTTCTGGACTAGAAAGCCTGTAAGGTTCTTCTGATACTTGTGTGTCTAACACATTCACTTTTGTGTAAACAAAGCAATTCACTATACAATCTAAAATAAACATGCAGGCAGTTTGTGTATGACAGAAAGCTCAGACAAACATTTACATTAAGACAGAAACACAACACAAATGTTTGAAGTCAATCTCAGTTTATGGTTCAAAACGTTTTGTTTAATATCATATTATTATACTACACTGTAAAAAATATTTTTTGGGTTAACTTAAAAAGTAACCTGGCTGCCTTAAAATTTTGAAAGAGTTGAAAAGTTGAAAGAGTTCATTCTACTTAAAAATATTAGTTAACTAATAAATCTCATGCAAACTCGTTATGCTAACTAATATTTTATAACATTATTTATTTTTTCAAGTTTAACAAAGAAATGTCGGTTCAACTTAAACAAATAAGTAACACTGGCTGCTTTTAAATTTTGAATGAAGTCAACTTAAAAATATTAGTTAACATAACGAGTTTGCATGAAATTCATAATGTTTTAAGTTGAATTAACTCAAAAGTTTAAGGCAGCCAGGTTACTTATTTTATTAAGTTAACCCCAAAAATGATTTTTTACAGTGAAGAGGAAATATTATCAGTATACTGCAATCTAAACATAACGGTTGACTCACATGTATGTTTTGTCTTGGTTTTGTAAAAAAAAACTTATCATTTTGTCATCAAAATAATGGGTCAAGTGTCATTTTTAGGTGAACCGTTCCTTTAAGAATACATGTATCATGGGTGACCACAGTACCTAGAACAGGATGGGAGATCGGGGATGACCAGCAGTCGGTCTCTGTCTTTGCTGGGATGTCTGGACCTGGGACGTACGCGGAGGGGAATTTGGCCGATTTGATGATGTCATCAGCCGACTTGCTCTGGGCTGCAAAAACGGCTGAATCTACATCAATAAATGGGGGAGCCGGATGTAGTAAATGCTCATGAGTTTGGGTCATACCACCCACCCCGTTATCCACATTTACATTTGACTAAGATTATGGGAAATTCATTATGGTGAGTGGAGATTATAGTTTGTTTGCCTGGTACACATGCACAGCATGTCTTATTTCTCATAATAAGCCATGCAATGTGGCAAACCATCACCATCGGCTTTAGAACAGATGAGATCTGTATGGCTGACTCGATCTACAGACGGCTAGAAGATGAAATATTGAAGATGCACACTGAAAAGATGTGTATTCATAAAAATGACTTAAGTTGCCAGATTTTTAAATATGGGGTCTTTAAGTATGTAAAATGATGCAGATATGAACCGGTCAATCTTGCAACAAGTATTTGCAAGCTTTGATATTATTGGTGATTATGAGTTAGAGCTCATCGAGTATGCAAAGAACTTTAATGATGATCGATTCAAATGTAAAGTGAAATGAGCTCATTTGAGAAGACTTCAAACAGTACTTACATGTTCACATTGACGTGGTTCAATAGCACACAAGCAGATATTAATGAAGTGGAGCGACTCACAGTTTCCAAATAAAAACAAACAAAACAGAAATATGGTGACACACATACTATACATATGAAGTGAAATTATTTTGAAATTGAACACTGAATCTGATAAAAAAAAACATGTTCTGCTAGTCATCTTAAATAAATGTTGTTATGCCATGTGAAGCTGGAACATAGCTCGCTGGTTTGTGTCAGTCAGCATTAAAGAGATCATGCACCCTTTACATAATGTACACTGTCAATTTTGCTTGTATATTCTCCTAAAAGTTAGTGTTGTTTATATAAAAAATCTTGCATGCGCAGAGCATTGTCAGATGTGAGTGCTTTAATGCTTGCAATTTTGCTTTGTCATTTAAAACCGATCCATTGTATGCAGGTTGTTTCTGTAATAAACATTGGCAAGTCTTTAAGCACTCAAGCAAATATGCTATAAAAATGTGCAGATCCACGATGTAATCATTCTTTAATGTAAATGTCAATGCATTGAGTCTGAATGACTGTACCATATTGTTTGTAGATGGGTGGTTTTCTGTAGATGTTCAATCCTTGATCTAGAAGAAAAAAACACATTTCTAATTAAAATATATTGAGTTACATTTATAGGAAAAATATAAATATTTTAAATATTAAACCGATAAACATAATTAAAAGTTGACTTATAGCAAATGTTGTTACTTTTGTTGTGATGAGAGGCAACACTAAACATGTACTGATGACACTAAAAAGTTTTCATAACCTTCCTACAGAAATGAGACACATGTTCATTGAAACAACAGAATACAAAAACTTTAACAAACTAAACATAAAAACTGCACACAGATGATAGAACGATACAATTTTCATATTTTTAACATTTGGTGTTAAAGTGAAATCAAAAATAAAAGACATTAAAAAAGGAGGACCATCATGAAACTACTAAAACTGCAAACAGCTTTCAGATGCATCAGGTTTGAAGTGATTTAAAAACCAGACGGTTACAGAATTTTATTTTTAGGGCGAACTATTCCTTTAAGACAGAGAGACTGTGGGAAAGACAAACAGACATCAAGAGAGAGCGAGTGTGTGTTTTGTAAAAAAGTGCTTCGAGACAGGTGCATGCTGGGATTGACACAAAGTGGGACTCGGCCGCTATAGAAGACTCCGACAGTACCTGGCAGGTGAAAATGTTTAGGGGTCAGGGGGAGAGGAGGGGTGCTGGCCCCCGGAGAACTCCGACCGCTGGACGGCTCAGTGCCTCCAATCAGAAACAGGGTCAAAGGTTAGTGAGGATTTTGGGATGGGTTTTCTCATACTAAATCTGGAAGAACCGATGGGATGAAACGCTGCCTTTTGTACTCATCAGACTTGAAACTTATTTGATCATAGCTCACCAGGTCTGTGGAAGTGTTGTGGTGAGCGTGACAGGGTGGGTGTGTAATTGTAGCGGCTGTAAATGGGCGAGCCGATGGAGCCCTGACTCGTAGACCTCTGGAGAATGCGTTCCCTCATATCGTAATAACCCTGAAAGAAAAACAGAAAATATTTAAAGCTACAAATCGCAATCGATTCCAAAATGAATGTTTGTGTTTATATAAAACATGTTTGTGGCATGCATATTTATGTGTATACAGTGACTGCACACACATACATTTGTATATATGTACACAAATATATATAATTTATATTTAAATACAATTTATATTACTCATATTTCTCAAATATATACAGCCATGGAAAAAATTAAGAGACCATTTCGAAGACCATTTTCAGTTTTTCTGAATTTAGTATTTATAGGTATGTGTTTAGGTCAAATTATTATTTTTGTTTCATTCTGTGAACTACTAATGATATGTCTCTCAAATATTGTTTCACTTTGCATTTATTCGCAGAAAATCAAAACTGGAGAAACAGGTCAAAATAACAGAAAAGATGCTCCGTGTTTCTTCAGACCTCAAACTAAACAAACAAAACAAGTTCATATTCACATTTGTGTATGTATTTAGGAAAAGTTACAAAATATCTTTTTTTTATGTGATAACCAGTTTTCATGTGTCCTGTCATGCTGTCAGTCTTTCACATTGCTGTTGGAGGACTTTATCACTCCTGAGGTTTGATTTTGTTGAAATTCAACAGATACTGGACTGGAATGACCACAATACATCTAGAAAATTGGATTTTTTCCATGGCTGTGTGATGTTTTTAACACAAAATTAAGTGTCAAACTACAGTTCCGTTTTTAACCTGTTTTTTTTGTGTAAGACATCATTGACTAAACACAAAACTCACCTCATTGGTCGGCGTAGGCGATCTGGTCTGAAACAAGAAGAAAAAGATATATATAAATACACAATTCAACAAGCCTACACTCTTAAAAAATAAAGGTGCATCAAAAGGTTCTTTGATGCCGTAGAAAAACCTTTCGGTTCTATAAAGAACCTTTAACATCTGAAGAACCTTTCCGTTTCACAAAAGGTTCTTTGTGATGAAAAAAGGTTCTTCAGATTATAAAAAAGTAAGAAAGAGATGGTTCTTTAAAGAACCTTAGGTTGAATGGTTCTTTGTGGAACCAAAAAAGGTTCTTCTGTGGCATCGCTGTGAAGAACCTTTATTTTTAAGAGTGTATAAATGCACAGGTGACTAACTTACTCTGTCTTCTGGCATTGGGGAACAATCTCTCCTGGAGCTCTGGAGCTGTCAACAGAAGATGTGAAAATAAAGTACCGCTCCTATGATGTCGATAGATGTCACTAGGCTCACTAGGGTTTGGAACAGAGCATGTATTTGACTTCCTGTTACCTCTCCCACACTCTCTCTCTCCTCCGACTCATCCAGTGATGTGGTATAAAGAGGCTCATAGTTGATTAGATCTGGACGCTCAATGTCATAAATGGCTTTGACTTTGGGAATGGCTGCTAAATCCCTGTAATCAAGGATCTCATTGTCTACTTTTGCCTAGCGGGAAACAAACACACACACAAATACACAACTACAACCTATAATACAGCTGTGGTGTTTCTAGAGGAAGAATGAGGTGAAAACATATCAAATGTGCTCATGTTGACATGTATTTATTACATGTTGATGTACTTACATATATGGTGTGACCCGGTGAGCTAGGTATGCTTGAACCAGGTCTGGAACATATACTCTCAGACGATGAGCGTGTCGGCTGCAAAACAAGTATACGTTTAGAACCGACAATGCATTAAATGAAAGGACAGTACAGGAAAATATTGAAATAGTAGGATGTAAGTTAGAAAATATCTTATTAGAAAATAACACAAACAGAAACATTATTATTATTGGCTCTGCAGTAGGCTTGTGACCGTATCAATTTTTCATTCATGATCATTTCTGCAACCTCAAAAAGGATGTGTTAATTATGAACACACTGTTTGTGTTATGCTTTTTAACACATTTTATTATTACACAGTTACTGTGCTACATAAGACTGGTTTTATAAGGATAAATGTACCAAAAAAAATTGTTTTACACATAAAAATAAAGTAGACCTGTAAAAAAATGACAAATATTATTAGGGACACAAAGCTAAATGATGACAGAAATCTAAAGACAAATGTTCCACCATGAAATCATTCATTCACCTCCCACACAATGAATGAGATCATAGGAATTTTATGTTTCAAATAACAGGAAATGCTAAATATCATAATGTAAGTTTTATACAGCGTATTGAAATGCTGGCGTGCAGCATGCATGATCACAAATACTTTGCTTGATTTGAGACCCATGTGTTGATACCGCAAAAATACAAAACACAGCAGATAACTTGAGATTTTTCTTCAGTTACCAAATAGTTATCAAACAGAACAGCAACAATACAAATATGTAGTTAAATGAGCTGTTATTTGCTCTAAGGTCATGGGTTCAAATCCCAGGGAACACACACATGAACTTATACATACAATTTAGACCCTAAAAGTTACGCATAATGCTTTATTCTCCAAATGAAAAAATGGAAATGTCTGTACTCTCATCTCAGGACGAATCCAGTCAATGGCAGGTGACAGCATATATCTGGTCATGAAGGCTCAACCACATGTTAATGGTTATGGCTAAAACTGAGAGCGGTATACGATCAGTTTGGGAGTACTGCAGTCTGCTGCCTGCAGGGGGCAGCACATGGTCATGAGATGCCATGGCTCGACTAACAGCGAGTACAGTACCTGCCTTTCTGTTTTGCTGAGGAAAGCTAGAGATGCGGGCAATAGCTGTGGAAGAAGACACATGGATCACACACACACACATATATATATCCTATAGTGTTCTCCTGATTTTCCTGATTTTTCAAAGAGTGAAACACTGAAGATGAGAGGGAATGCATCTTACCCTCCGTCTATCCTCGGCTCTAGGTGAGTGTTTACAGCTTGGATGCCAAACTGTCGACCCTGCTTAAACATTGAAGCAGATGGCAAAGCATCCGAGTTAACCCAGGTGTGATGCCACATATAGAGAGAAGAGTCAGGTGAGACGGGATGCTTTCTGACCAATTATCATGAGCAGAATTCACATTTTTTACATAATGGCCAGTCTTTATCATTGTACTGTAAATAAAAAAAATCATACCTAATCTAACCGTGTTCTTCAGCATGCATTAGGTATATTGATTACAAAATTTGCAGAAAAAGGAATTGCTCCGGCCACGAGTGAACTCAAAACAGTCAAATGACAAAGTCAAGTTTTTTAATTATTACCATCTTAAGAAGATAAGACACTTCAAACTTACTTTGTCCATGTACCTAAATTCAAAATTCAAGGTTTTAAAAAAAGTCTGAGGTAAAATTGTATAGTCAAACATTTCAACAATTGTAAAAACTCACCTTGCAGATACATTTCCTCTCCTTCTGTAAACATCTGGTTACACCTGCTGCAGCGGGCACAGCTGGGGTGATAGTGCTTGTCCCCTGCCTGCGAACCAAACACACACACTTATATTATGTCTAAAGTTTAAATTAAAACCCTAATCCTATAGAGAGTCTGTTATAGAGAAACTGATAGTTCAATGTTTTGCATGTGTATCGTGTAAGACGACACATATTTTATTCAAATGACTGAGCTTATCAGATATCATACAGAAATGTTCTGTGTTTCTCTTCACACAGCAGAAGTCATTTTAAAGTCCTTCAGATCTATTATGCATTTAACTGTTTTTAACCAGCAAAGAGAAAAGGCTTAATGATGTCACTTCCTGTTCTAGAGCTCTAATATTCACATGACATCATCTAATATCTGCAGTATTACTGTGTATTTTGGGCAACAGAGACTTTGGATATTGCCTATAATCAAGAATATTTCTTTTGCATAAATAACAAAGATGAAAAGCTTTTCATACATCAGAGTCTTCCAACAAGTACTGCATATACATTTCACTGTTAACTCTCTGTCCAGCTGTCAATCATTCTAGACATCATGACTGAAGTTTTGCCGTATATCGTAAAATGAATATCGTTAAAAAAAAATATCGTAAAATTACAGGATATAAGGAATAAATTGTTTTCCCCAGTTTTCCCCTGTAAAATTACGTTTTCACCAAGTTTTTTGACTGTATTTCAAAAATACATGAAAAATAAATGAAACAAATTACTGAATGATTCTGTAAAACTAAATTTTTTTACAGTGTAGAAACTCAAACAGACAGTAATGCAGTAATTTTAAGGAAAATGGGACCAGGACCCCATTACCAGTCAGATGCACACACGCACACACGCGCACACACGCACACTTCCAAAAAGAGACTTACTAAACACCAGATTTCGTGCTGCATCTGTGGACTTTAGACTACACAAAGACACACAAACATCCCATCATAACAGACAGAAAACAGCAACCCTCCTTTTAACAGCCAATCAGAGTCAAACAGCTTGATGAAACTTCCTCTTGTTGCAATACTGATGTGAATCTGTTGAGAAACTCTGAACGGTTATCTGTATGAGATCTGATGTTTGTAAGTGTTTCACAAACAGTGTGTTTGGTTTTGGAACATAGTTTGATGATGTGTACATGTTGCTTCCTTCATTATCACTAACTCAACCGTCCTCCATTTTAAGGAAAGCTAAAGAAAAACATGCAATAAAATAGATTGATTAATGCAATTTCCTATCCTGTGTTGAGGTATTTCCTGCTGAAACAGGAAGTTGAGGTGGGACATATCAAAGTTGTGTGCATAACCACGTAACTATATTTTGGGGACACATTGACATTTGTAATAAGTATAGTTAATAAAATTGTGCAAAATGTTTCTTTTAGGGTTTGGCTATAGTATCTTTGACTACCTGTGTAGAAAAACTCCAGAACAGTGTTTCTGTACCTCCAACACTTTACCAGTGATGAACTGCTGGCATGCTTCACACTGAACTCCAAACAGTGTCTGGTAATCTCTCTCACAGTAGGGGGCGCCATCCCTGTACACAAATGAGTAATAAAATGGATCCTGGAGCACACAGCAAAATATTTTACATGTCTATTATTTATTAATCTGCCATAAACTCATTATATCACCACATATGTTATTTGATTGTATCAATAACAGAATATAAATGTTACTGTTAATGAATTCATGTAGAATATGTGACCCTGGACAACAAAACCTGTGAGTCTTAAGGGTCAGTTTTTCGAAATTGAGATTTTTACATCATCTGAAAGCTGAATAAATAAGCTTTCTATTGATATATGGTTTGTTAGGATAGGACGATATTGGCGGAGATACAACTATTTAAAACTCCGGAATCTGAGGGTGCAAAATAATCTAAATATTGAGAAAATCACCTTTAAAGTGAAGACTCCAAATGAAGTCCTTAGCATAGCACATTACTCACAACAATAAAGTTTTTATTTAGGACATTTACAAAATATCTTCATGGAACATGATCTTTACTTCATATCCTAATGATTTTTGCCATAAAAGAAATGTTGATAATTTTGACTCATAGAATGTATTTTTGGCTTTTACTACAAATGTTCTGGTGCTACTTAAAGGCACAGTTTGCGAAAATCCGCCGCACGTTCAAAACAACAACAATGCGGTAGCTTGATGACGCTGTGAAGGAGCGTGAAATTATGGGATCTGTTGTGTTTAACTCCACGGCTGATGGCCATTAGTCTGACGGGAACGAGAAATTGTTGTCAACTCTGTTGTCTATTTGTGTTAAAAGCAATAAAAAAAATTTAAAAAAGAGAGACTGTTGTCATGCGGTTTCTATGTCAGTAAAGGCGGTAACTAAGGGTAACGCGGATATGACGCCATTGACAGGCGACTGCACGGCCCCGTGTCACTGTTTAAAATGGTGAATTTCTCACGATTTACAAGTAGTTGAAAACATTTGAGATATTGTAAGTACTCAGCTGAACAAAATATATAACACTGGCCTAGTAGGGTTTGAATATTTTACTGCAAAAATGTTACAAACTGCAGCTTTAAGACTGGTTTTGTGATTCAGGGTCACATATATAGAAATGTGGAAAAGTCCAATAAACATCATTACGAAGAATAGTTTCAAATCAAGTTATACTTTGTATAGGCAGCTACCATAGGGTTGCATTGTAACTGTCCACATACTATAAGTGACTGCCATGCTGTCTTAAAACTTGCAAAAAGAAGACTTCTTGTCATATTTTTAGTATGCTTGTGATTCCTTAAAACATGCAACTCACTAGGGCTTAAAGTATGCATGAAATTGCTTTTGTGCAAGTATAAGATTTGGTTTGTGAATGTATCTGGTGTGTGTGTGTTGAAAAAGTGTGTTAGTATCTTACTTGCTGATGTACTCTCCAGTCAGTACTTTGGCACATGCTTTACATTTAAAACAGCCCAAGTGCCACTGACGCTCCAGAGCCAACAGAGCCTGACCGTTCTTAATATCCCTACCACAGCCCGCACAATCTACAGAAACAGATTAATACTGTGAAATACTTATTTTATTAGCTTTTTTCTTAGAAAAGACACATCACAATACATGGAGACGGCACATTTGGGCACTATTAAAATCCATTCGCTTTAGGACAATAACATCAACTTTATCAGTGTCATGTGCTTTTTACGCATCTTTTCAGAAAGTGTATGCCCATCTCTAGTAGTTCAGAGATAAGTGTGGCTTGACTCACTGCTGGGTCCTGTGAGTTCTTTGGTGGGGCCTGGAGACGTGGGCTGAGCACAATACTGACACAAACAGTCCTTGCCATTAAATGTCACTCTGTCTCCGGCAGGGAATGGCCTCCTGGGGGGCATAAAATAAACAACAATTTACGTACCGTAAACCACCGTGTCAATAACTGTGTGTCCTTGAGCTCTTACTTGCAGACCGTGCACACGAAGCATGCTGGGTGGTAGGTCTTTCCAAGCGCGGTCACCACCTCCCCTTCCACAAACTCTCCGCAGATGTTACAGCGGGTGCCGTGGATGCGCTGGTAGTCCAGAGTGCACAGGTATTCTCCATTCTTCATGAAGAAACCTCCCTGAGCCAGATCGCAGCCGCATACTACAACAAAACAAACACACATTTCCCTTATGTGTGTTGCTCACACATGTAAATACAGGTAACAAACAAATATAGTGATTTATAGGTTCACAAGCCATCAGACCACACAGTCTTAGATAGATATGTTGACTATGACCATCACATTTTTTGTATAGTAAAATGCTAATGGTTAATGGTATTTTAATGGAAACCATTAGAATTTCTGTAATGGTTTCTATGGTTTTTTTCAGCAGGGAATAGAAACCATTACAGAAATTCTATTGGTTTCCATTAAAATACCATTATGAACCATTAGCGTTTTCCATTAAAACCATTACAAAATTCCATTTTGTAGTGTGTTTTGTGCATTATTCCAGCAGGATTTAACATCCCACCAATATCCATCACATACCAGTAGACACAATTATTATTTCCATTAAAACCAATACAATTCCCTTTAAAACCCTTCAAACCATTTCAACTTCTTTAATGGTTTCTATTGTTTTTTTAACTGTAAATCAAAATAGCTCAATAACTGCAAATAGCTATAGGAAATAATATCTTAACTGTTGGGCTTTTGCTGTTGTAACACGATAATGTAACAATATTGATGTTCTAGAAATAGTAAGAGTTAAATATAAACCCCATGTGAAGGATAATGACTCAAGAATGATCCGGAGAAAACATAATGGTCAGAAACCTTGAGATGTCCAATCTCAGCTTTCTGAAACAACAGCCTTTCTGAGCCACATTTAGTTTCCATTGTGTTTCATTTTAAGCTCTCAAAGAGACGGTTCACTGAAAAATAAACTTCTGTTATTTTCTACTTGTCTTTCTTTTGTTTGAAACAAAACAAAAACTTAAAAACACACTGAAAAAACATATAAACCATTAATAACGTTGTAATGGTTTGAATGGATTCAAAGGGAAATGTACTGGTTTTAATGAAAACTATAATTGTGTCTACTGGTATGTGATGGATTTTATTGGTACGATGTTAAATCCTTCTGAAATAATGCGCAAAACACACTAAAAAATAGAATTTTGTAATGGTTTGAATGGAAATTGCTAATGGTTCATAATGGTATTTTAATGGAAACCATTAGAATTTCTGTAATGGTTTCAATTCCCTGCTGAAAAAAAACATAGAAACTCAATAGAAACCATCACAGAAATTCTAATAGTTTCCATTAAAATTCCAATATGAACCGTTAACGTTTTCCATTAAAACGTTTTTAATTATGTTCATAGTATATATCCATCTGTAAATCTCTGTCTATAGCAATAGACATCTGTATATTATGTGCATAGTATATATCCATCTGTTAATTTCTGTTTATAGTAATAGCCATCTGTATATCATGATCATAGTATATATCCATCTGTAAATTTCTGTTTATAGTAAGAGACATCTGTAAATCATGGTCATAGTACATTTCCATCTGTAAATTACTTCTGTATATTTATTTATGTAACTTATGCAACCACTGTATATCCTGCACTTGCTGCTATTGCACTTCTGGTTAGACCCAAACTGCATTTCGTTGCCTTGTACTTGTACATGTGTAATGACAATAAAGTTGAATCTAATCTAATCTAATCTAATCTAAAACCATTACAAAATAAAATTTTGTGTGTTTTGCACATTATTGCAGGAGGATATAACCTCCCACTAATAGAATCCATCACATACCAGTAGATACAATTATTATTTCCATTAAAAACAATACAATTCTATTTAAAACCATTACAACCTCTTTAATGGTTTCTACTGTTTTATTTTTCAGATTTGCATAATTAAGTCTGATAAATTCATAAATGAAGAAATATATTACAAACAACTCTTCCATAAAGGAACATCAACATAAATCCAACACGGCATGTATTAGCACTAAATAAATTTATCTTATGCATAAATGAATATGTAATCGACTTGGTAACAATATTCTTCGGCACAATTACAAGCTGACTTTCATCTCTGAACACTCCAGACACAAAGGAATTTATGATTCAGGTCTTAAACATGCCTTCATTTGAAAATGTCATTTCTTTCTTTCTTTCTTTCTTTCTTTCTCTAATGATCTATTTGGCAGTACTACGCTGGAATGATTAAATAAAATGATTATTCTTACACAGTTACCGTAAGAATATCATCCTTAAGGGTGCTTACAGTAGCTCTTACATGATTATCTGCTCAGGTCAACAAAGGCCATGTTCAAATTCAGTTGTGATATTTGCTCTTAGCATAGATTTGCATTATATCCAAGTCCACTCCACATGACTCAAGTGTTATTGACAAAATGGCCTTCATGTAACCTCGAGTGTTTCAGAAATGGCAGATGGATTTGGAACTTAATATAGTAAGTTTCTGTAATATGGTCCCTGTTCTTCAATCCCAATAAATAAACCAAATTCAATTAGCAATCTTGAGAAGAATCAAAGATAATAGTATTTCCTGGGAATCAAACCCAAGACTCTATAGGCTTTGCAACAACCAACCGGTTGGGCTACAAGAAAATACTCTAGATGAGTTTAATGCAACAACACTCATGCTTAACAGATTATTCAGTGAGCTAAATTTAGCTTTGTGCTATTAGTTGAAGTGAATACTCTGCTGCAATGTGGTTTCATTTTAAGATGAATTACAGCATGTCACACCACACCTGAAACTTCATGTCAAATACTGACCAGCTTGTTGTTAGTATCCTCACCTGCACCTATAGAGTTAATGCTATACACACACACACACACAACAAACACGAGTGAAAGGGGTTTAATCTGAAGACTAATTCTAGCTCTTGATTCTCAGAAACACAAGCTAAATAGGTAAAGCTGGAAAAGATGAGTCATAAGAGGTTGTGAACATGGCTTCATAAACATTTAAAGGAAAAAAATCAACCAGACTGATTTTACCGTAAACAACACAGCTGTTTTTACAACAAAACCAGAAGAAAATGCTAATTTATACTTTATAATAAATGAATTTACAGTAGGAATTCAGCAAGCAGCTTTGGACATTATGACACATGGTGCATAAACACAAATATTAATTTGCTCACCTTTGCATGTGAAGCACTTGATGTGAAAGTGTTTGGCCTGCACTCGTAACACCTCTCCTTTGCACACCTCTCCACATTTAGCACACCGTATTAAAGACTTCTCTGTCTGATGGTGAGTTTCTTGTGTGTGGGCCACTGTATAGAGATGACAAATAAAGTTAAGTTTGATTTCAGGTTGGTCGTGCTCTCTCTCTCTCTCTTGCTCGCTCACTCACTCACCTGAATCATGACATCATTTAAATACACTTTCCATGAAAATAATACTCTCATTTCTGTTTAACACATTTTACATCATTTATTTCAACACAGAAATCCAACAGAATCTGGCATACACATATTTTAAAAATACCAGCACCCCAGATCAGATGTCTATAAATTAGATTAGCATTTATGCACCAAGAACAACTGAAATAACATTTCTCTGAGTTTTAAAGCAGAATGCAGAATCACACACACACATTTTACTGTTATTGATTGGTTTCATTAATTTTGCATCACTTGTGAGATTCACCTTTAAGACTTTTCACAATGTCACTCTAATGAGACTGCAGAACAACAGCTTTGTTTAGATGTGACAGCAGGTGAATTAAAGACACAGTACACCCAAAAATGATTTACCCTCATGCCCCCCAAATTCACTGTGATTTAACCCAACCCATCACTGTCTCTTCTCAACTATGTCTAAGGAACAAGAGCCTTAAATATCAAACACATCTACTGTAATCCCTGCACACCATTGAGTCCCCATCACATGTGTCTGTGTGTCGGTGTATGTATGTGTATTGGATTATATGAGCCTCATGGGGTGCAGACTTTTAAAAGCCGACATTCATAAATATTAATGAGCAGACTCTCTTCCCTGCCCCCTTTCCACACTCACTCCACCCTTCACTTCCCTGTCCCGTCCCAGCCATAACAAAGCCCCAGAACTAAAGCATCACTATCCTCTATACTAGGCAATCATCATCTATAATAAGCTTTTTATGAAAGTACTCAAGATTTAAAAACAATAAGAAAATAATATAGAAACATAAGTAGCACGAGAACATTTACAGTAATAGCCAAAAATACATTGTATAGGTCAAAAATTATCTATTTTTCTGTTATGCCAAAAATCATTAGGATATTAAGTAAAGATCATGTTCCATGAAGATATCTTGTACATTTCCCACCGTAAATATATCAAAACTTTATTTTTGTGAGTGGTTGCTGCAAAATCGCTAGCAAAATTGCCCAGAAACACGTCTCCAAACTTCACTCACTGCTGCCGCTCTTTGGGAATTACTCCCTCAAGTTTGGTATCTATGTAAAGTTTAGAATTTCAGCTTTCAGGTTCATCTATTCTCCACAACGTCATTACAGCGTTAGACAAAAGAGAGCGTTAAAACAAACCTTCTTCTTCTTAGCAGCGGCCTGCTACAGCGCCTCTGATGGACAACTTTAAAGTTGTCCTGTTCTAACAAACCATAGGCCTATATCAATAGTGAGTGATGTAAAAATCTTAATTTAGTCATTTAGCAGACGCTTTTTTCCAAAGCGACTTACAAATTTGGTAAACAATAGAAGCAATTAGAACAACACAAGGACAACAATACATAAGTGCAATAAAATGGGTCTCAGTAAGTCTACCACAATGTACAAAGCTATATACACGAAGCAATAATTTTTTTTTTGACAGAAGACTGATATTTTCTTAAGTCTGCAATGAGTGGAGAATTTAGAATAGAATAGATTATTGTTATAGAAATAATGTTATTCCAAAATGCTTAATTGTTTTTCACCTGTTAGTTATCTTACCAAATACCATAAACAAACATAGAAGCTAGAAAATCTTTTTATAATTCTTCAGACTGCAGTGGATTATCTACCGGAGGTCTGGATATGATCACCCTGCATTACAGACACTCAATACAGCTTTGCTGCTTTCTGGTATTTCAGAAGGATGGATTCACAGGGATGAATAACAAAGCTCTCATTGTCCAAAGGCCATTAAAGCTCATGTATTTCAAATGTACAGAAACATTTGAAATCATACTGCTGCTTATGCATTAAAGCATAAAATAACTTTAAAAGCAGCTCTTGTGTTAAACAAGGTGAGGAAAACACTAACTTTTCCTCCAAACTGATGTTTTGTCCACACACTCTCAGGCCAAAAGCACAAGTTGCATTTTAAAATGTTCCCACTTGAATCCTCTATAAAAGAAGCTTTGAGCTAAAAGTGAACAGAGTGAAAAGAACCCAGTTCTCTTTCTGGTCCACACAGTTGTGACATTGTCTTAAAGGTATAGTTCACCCAAAAATATAAATTAAAATTTGTTCAAAACCTGTATGCATCTTTACGTGGAACACAAAAGAAGATATTTTGAGAAATGTCTCAGTGTATCCATACAATGGAAGTCAGTGGGATCCAATGTAGTTGCATGGTTACCAACATTCTTCGAAATAACTTATTTTGTGTTCTGCAAAAGTGAAAAACTAATACAGGTTTGAAATGCAACTAGATGCGCTAATAAATACAAAGCATAAACAAATGCTACTTGCACTAAAATAAAATAGTTAATAAAATAATTCTGATATCATAATAAACTTATCATTTTGCCGGAATAACTTATCATTTATGAGTGTTTTACTTTTCTTCCTTATAAAGCATAATTATATCATACTTTTACTTTATACTACATTTTTATACAGTATTTAAGTCCATTAAAAATCCAGTACTTCCACACTTTTAGAAATAAAAAGTAAAAATACCTGAGTAAGTACTATTTGTTCATTTATTTGTGAAATGTAGTGTAGCACAAAGTATGCTTTAAGCTTTATAATGTAAAAAAGTTCAATGTTTTCAAAGTAAAAACACTCTCATAAAATACACATATTAAAAATGTACTTGAGAGTAAAAGTATTTTCCACCTCAACCCAGTGCTCAACTCAAAGTTTTATACTGTGACTATTTTAAAACATGATTTCCTTATTTAAAATCACAATATTATATTACATTTCATAAACCGTTAAAGTAGTTTGTAAAATCTGCTGCTAGAAGGCGCACGATCAAACCAACGACAAAATGGCGATTTTCTTACGATTTACAATTAGTTGGAAACATTTGAAACTGAGCTGAACAAAATATTTAACACTGGCCTAGTGGTTTTGGGATATTTTGTTACAAATTGTAGCTTAAAATTCCATCCAAATATGTGTTAAAACTCAGGCCATTCAAATTCATAAAAAGTAACACGTATGGTAGACAGAAACCTTAACAAATGTCTCCTGTACATTTACTACAGTGAACGAACAAACTCTGTATCTCTGAAAAGCTGCTGCGGTGGGGACAAGATGTTTAACAAAACACTTAACTTGAAGGAGGCCACTGCAGATGAGCACCAACAATGGACTCTACCTTCCTTCCAGCGTTGCTATGGTTACGGCTGCGGGCTGCCCGTGTCTACCTCACGGGTTTGCGTCCCATTTAAAACTGCAAGATGGTCGAAACAACAACGGCGGCAGGAGATGCAACTTTATTCGATCAAAAACAAACTGACAGCTCGGTCTCAATAACCGGTGGACCTGAGAGGTAAGACTGCAGCAAACGGACTCTAAAGCGGTTTATATTTCTTACATAACAATTCACGTATACATCACACACTGAATCTGAAATATTCAAGAAAAAAACAGCATTAACATCATATAGAAAATATTGGTTCAAACCACAGAATGCAAAAGTCAGAACAGCATGTACTGAACAAACCTCTTGTTTCATTTTCTTTTAGGGAATCGTGACTTTTGTATTTAAAACGCAATGTTATGATGCATTTATTCATAGATATGAAATAATGCTGAAAAATATTTACTCTTAAAGTGTTATTTACTCACACAGATCTGAGGATGATTCAAGAAAGATGAATCAGTAACTCTCACACCATCAATTACCTTTCTTTTTGACCATGACCATCAGTGATAAATGAGGACGAATCAACAATCCCTACTGTGTCGTATCCAGTGAGTCAAGAACCGCAGCATTAAAAAAAAACGGATGACAAATCCAGTGAACGAGTCCTGGATATCATATGAGAGCTCGTATCCTATGATCACAGAAGCAGTCCGGCGGGTGCCTGCTCCCCTGAATCACTGTCTCCTCCTCCTGTATCACCCCCCACCCGCTGGTCCCATCCCCCTTTTCTCTCTGTGGATTCTCCCATCTTCCTCTGTCTACTCTGGAGCCCACCGCTGCCTGTGGCAAAACTGAAAGCCACACAGAATAACCTCAAACATGAACTGGGATGGTACGGTTTCTAAAATAAACATCAGCGCTGTCCACTCGTGCTAAACTCACAGCCGGGGTTGCTAGCATTTCTGGGGGAGTGCTTACTGGACCAAGGAGCTCCCTGAGGTGGCAGCTAACTGGGTTTTGGAACAAAGCCATTATGTGCACTTGGATGAGAAAGGATCTCTGAGTCATGGTGAAAGCAGACATCGCCTGATTATAATCATAATTGTTAAAAATATGAAATAAAAAAAGATGTCTGATGGATGTAAAGAGCATATTTTATAAATAAAATGGAATAATAATATTAAATGAAATACATTAGCGGTATTGGTTCATTTTCCAATTCTTTATAGTATTCAAGACAATTTTGGGATGAGAGAGAGGGGCGCAGGAGCCAGGAAAGGACCACAAGCCAGGATTCGAACTTGGGTCGCCATGTCAGTGCACAGTCCACTGGACCACCGGCGCAGACTTTTATTTACATTTTTCTCAACACTGTAAAAAAGAAATTACAGTATTACTGGCAGCAGATTTAAATGTATGTAATTTATTGGCAACAGTTTGTTCAAAGGTAAATCAAAATTAAACATTAAGAAAAAACTATAAAATAACAGCCTCATGCAAAGCATTCTGGGAACCAAAAATCTTTAAAAAAAAACCAGAAAAGGTTGATGATGATTTTTGGTTCCCAGAATGCTTTGCATGAAGCTGTTATTTTATAGTTTTCTGTAAATCTACAGTAAGTTACTGGCAAACTACTGCATGACTACAGCAAGATCTCAGCATATAAAGACAACAACAAAGCATCTTTCAAAAAGAATTCCGTCTATCAAAAATAATAAGTTCAGATTATTAAACTGAATAAACAGTTTGCCTGTCGATTTTTGTCTGACACAACTAAAACAAAACTCAAAATATTCTTTAAAACTGTAATGCTGTTGGAGCTGATAGTCATGTGTGCAGTGCACACAGAACTGTTGTGCTTCTGGTCCCGAGTCTGATTCCTGGCTAGTACTTTCACGCTTCCTGTCCTTCGTTTCCTGTCCTCACATTGTATCTCACACTTTGTCCTCTTCAATAAAGGCAAAATATTTAGTAAGTAGATTTTGTAATTGAACTAGATTCTTTCTCCAGTGTTCAATCTACGGACTTTATAACTTGTAAACAACTGTTTCCAGACAAGACAACATTGTTGTCAACCTCCTGAAAGTCGAGTCTTGTCAATCAGATTAGAAGTGGCATTTACAGCCAGCTCTTGCCATTCTTGGTTAGTAAAGAGCTGGTGTGCGGTCTGAGGTGAAAACTAGACCTGAGGTAACATGAGAGTGATACTAAGATGATAGCTTGACCCTGGGACACTTCATACCCAGAGAGGTCAATCCGCTAGGAATAAAGTAGCTGAAGTTATATTGTGTTTCTGTAGCTCAACTGGAAGAGTAATGATGCTCACGGAATTATGGGTTTAATTCTCATGCAACATAATATATATAGAGAGATTATTTTCAAAAACAGAACATTTCAAAAATCATGTTTTTATTATGCATTCCAAGTAATAGAAATGTTGAGTTGTTTCAATTAAGTAATCATAATTAAAAAAACTAACAAAATAAAACACAATAAAAACATGATAACTTTTCATATATACTTGATTTAATGCATTTAAATCAAAGTTGCTTTATATAAAAACATCTGTCAAGTGCATTAATGTGATATAAAGCACATAGTTATATTAAAAGTGATGTGCATTAAAAACACATTGCTTTAGCATATTATAAAATATGACAAAAACACTTTTCCTAAAAAACGCTAAAAACTGCTAAATGAAATACCGTTGGAATCGTTGGAATCCAAAATTGACAATTGCAATTATTTGCACAGCCGAAACATATTTTGATCATTATATTAAAAAAAGTTTTTAAGTTGTTAACTTGACCTGTATCAGACTTCTCCATTAAAAACTCATTCAAGTCACTGTGAAACAGTACACAATACTCATGACTCAAATTATTATGACTCATTATTTACATAAGTGCTCTTCAATTGATTTGTTCTCTGGTTAACTTTTCCATTACAACCACTGCAAGACTCACTGTGCATCTCTGCCCTTCTCAGATAACCCAGTAAAAGCTGTATTGGTTGGCAAATCAACCTCTCTGATTGGACAGGTGGATCTATACATACAGTAATGCAATGTTGGGGAAATGAAATATGTATTAAATCCTTTAATGTGCTGTTACTGGCCATTCACAAAACACATATTGTTGCATTCAATGGATGCTGTGTTGAGTCAACAAAAATAATCTAACTCATGTTTGCTTATAAATGGAAAGTAAAATTTGGGTGGAGTTGAAATGCAAGAGGTCCCAAATTGATTTAATGGACAACTGCTGAAGTAATACAACTAACATTTGACAAATAGAAAAAACAAAAGTAGGGTATTTGAAATGAATGTATATCTACTTTCTCATACAGACACACCAGGGGTATTTAAAGGGACAGTTCATCCATATATGAACACACTCACATCATTCCAAACCTGTATGACTTTTTTCTTCTGCACAAAAGAAGATATTTTGAGAAATGGTTTTGTGTGAATACAAAGGAAGTCAATGGGGTCAATGCTGTTTGGTTACCAACATTCTTCAAAGTATCTTCTTTTGTGTTCCCCACAAGAGACAGTATATAGTTTTACTTTATTAAATGTGCACCTGTCAACATGGTCTATACGGATATGTTGACAATAGCAACATGTCAAAAATGTCCTTCAGCATTAAAACCAAATAATGTTTCTTTTTCACAGGCCTCTGTCTGGGATTATCGGGAGTTCACAAGCAAATCCCAGAAAATCTGAAAACCATGTCTAAGTAAACAGACTGTGGACAGAAGCAAATCAAACATGCTGGATTTGTCTCATGGATCTATGTAATACTACAGTAAAGCCGTCTTTTGGTTGCCTTAAGCATCTCTTTTAAAAGTTTACACTTACATAAGATGATAAATCAGCCTAAACTCATTTTCTCAAAAAATGCATTAATTTTGGCATGTGCATAGAGATTACAAAATTACATAACTCAATTTACCTCTCACACACACTCACACCTCCTCATTACCATAATAAATAACATAATAAAAAGCACGATTTTTGACAAATTAAAAAACGTAGTTATCTGTTTTTGTAAATGGAGAAATTCACTTCCCACCCACAATCAAAGAGCACCACTGACATATTCATACTAAATGAAGTGTCATTCATCCATTAAACATCTCTTTTCCTGTTTCTAGGGTTGTTTTTATTTACCTTTAAATGCACTATTAACATACAGCATCTAAAAAATAAACCCATGTGCATATGTACAATTTATACAAATATTCTGAGGACTGAAATTTACTCGTACACCAGAATGTTGCAACTCTCAATTTCTTGTATAGCTGAATTTAATTAACATCAAAGCTAAACACGTACATAAATAACTAAACTAATTTTTCTAATTTATTGGCAACAATTTGTTCAAAAATAAATGAACATAAACATGTTGTAAATAAACATTAGCAAGTCTTGATCTTTACAGGAAAATAAAATATAAAATAACAGCCTCATGCAAGCATTTCTGGTCACCAAAATCAGAAACAATGATGAGGATTGAGTTGATGAGGATTTTGGGCTGTTATTTTATACTTGTTTATTAATCTTTGAACAAACTGTTGCCAATAAATTAGAAAAATATAAATCTACAGTAAGTTACTGGCAAACTGCTGCACAACTACAGCAAAACTTTTTATAGTGCAGAGTTTAAATTGAAATCAAGTGGAAAATTCCTTCCTAAATTCAGACGTGGAGCACACCCAAATATAATCCAATCTATTAACCACATAATGATGTGAATATATGTGATGTTCAGCTGTTAGGAACAATTTTCACAGTGGGTCGTCCAAGACTGAATTTAGCCACAAATGAAAAATATAACCTTCCACCGGCCAGCACAGCCGTTCCTACCCTCTGTCAGGCTCTCGGTCAGGTAGAAGTCATCAGGGTTGATGAACGGCAGCTGTTTCTTCACCGACTGTTTGGGGATGAGATACAGAACTTCCGCCACATGGCCGTCCTCTATAATAGACATGCGCTTGACCGAGTTCCTGCGTTTGATGCGACTGCGGTCCACCTGCTGACTGCGTCCCGAACCGCAGAGCTTCCCCAGGCTGTTCAGAGAGGGCATGGCCGTGTCCACACCTAGTCCACTGAACTACACAAACTTGCCACTATAGGATCTTTAAATCCCAGATCATGGGCAGGTGTGAGAACCTCTTATGAACAAATCTTTAATGTTCAACCAAATGCTCACTTGATTGTGTGGTTACCAGGTTGAAAGGACCTCCTCCTCTTTTAGGAAAGAATTATCCAAACACATTCATTCGAGGCCCAGAATGCTTCAGGTGAGGACCACAGATGAACCCCATGTCATAGTGGGAATCAAAAAGGCGTCACGATGAGCTCCTTTCCTCCGGGTAAGAGGATTAACCCTGACGTCTACTTCGCGATTATCTCCTGGACCGAGATAGATGATGCCACTCGAGCTGCTATACAAGCTCCTTGGTGAGAAATGTTTAACAACACAACTAAAAATACTCTTCTTAATCCGAAACAACAATTATCATGTCCTTGTTCGTACCCTTTAAACCTGTCTGCTGCTATAAACACAGTTTACCCGTAATTTACTTCCTTACTAAGATTATCCAAGAACAACATTTTGCCTACAAAATATAAGCAGATTTAGATGCCAAACAAATTTCTATTAATCTTTCAACTTGAGATTTTCTCCTTTAGTCAAGAGAAAGCCATCAGAAAGAACAAACAGGTTCACATTAGTATAACAAAAATTTGAACAAAAATCTATATTATAGCTAAAAAAGTAAAGATGCATTTGTAACTTTACAACTTACAATGCAAATGAAAGTGTAAAAAAAAATGTGCTTCACAACCTGCAGCATTACTTTAACCAATGGCAAGTTTGGGGCGGAGCTACTGTTTTATGACCAATGGAAAATTGTTTGAAAATATCTAGTGTTTTAATTCATAGTTCTAACATAACTGCATTGACACAGACATTGAAGCTGTGAGGCTAAAATAAAACCAAGGATGTATAAACCATCACAACATCAGCAACACTTGCCTCTAAAATACGATTATGTTATGCAACATTTACATTTTTGGACGAGATACAACTACTTGAAAATATAAGGGTGCAAAAAATCGAAACATTGAGAAAATCGCCTTTAAAGTTGTAGTAGCAGGGCGCTGCTAAAAAGAAACAGGTTTGTTTTAACGCTCTCTTTTGTCTTACCGTTGTAATGACGTTGTGGAGAATGGATGAACCCGAAAGCTGAAATTCTAAACTTTACATAGATACCAAACTTGAGTGAGTAATTCCCAAAAAGCGGCAGCAGCGGCTCGCGAGTGAAGTTTGCGTTTCTTTGTTAGCGATTTTGCAGCATCCACTCACAAAAATAAAGTTCTGATATATTTATGTTAGAAAATTTACAAAATACCTTCATACCATGTATTTTGCCATAAAATAAACATTTATAATTTTGACCCATACCATTGCTATTGCTAAATATACCAACAAATGTTGCGTTCAAATTCTTTTTTCCCCAAATGATCTATTTTTTACATTTACCATTGCAAACACATCCATAATCTCGAGTGAATGTCATTTCCTGACTAAAACCATTCACCTAATGATAACAGATTGTGCAGAATCACATTAAACAGACGTGAGGTGCTGTTATAAACCCTGTAGAGTCTATTTTCCATCAGAGAGCCCGTGGCTCAGCAGTTATCAAACACACACACACACACACACACACACACACACACACACAGCGTGCAGCAGATGCTGACATCAGACAGATTTTATAACAGCCTGAGGAGGATTAGACGAAATATGAACTGTGTCATGAATCTTTGTGTTTATGCGTGTAATCTTTAAACTGGCAAATGTGCAAAATGATGTACATGCAGACTGAAAATTAGATTTTGAAAGGAAGGGAGGAAGGTCTGAGACTGTGAGTCTGTGGTTTCAGGATGCATATTATGGCAGCATTGTCAGAAAAGTTGCCTCACATGATGGGAATAAATGCGCCTCTGTGGCTTGTGATCTGTGATTTAGAGTTTGATTAATAATAAATGTGCTCTCTCTCTCTTTCTCTCTCTCTCTCTGATGTACGTAAAAGTGAAGAATGATATACTGAGCCGTGGTCGACCAGTGTGGCTTTTTCAATGGTCAATGATGTTATTTAAAAGTCAGGTTAACATGGATATCAACCTGAGATGGGAGTACAATCCTGATGTTGTTATACAACTGCAGAGTAACAAATCTTTCTGTGTTCAACAAATACCAGAAAAATGTGACTTCATCTAACTTCAGCTGCTATAGAACCTAAATATGATCTTGAAATATAAATCAGTCTGAATATCGATCACACTCTTAAGTACTGAAACCATTGACCCACTGATCTCAGATCAGAACTTGCTGTGATTAAGACCGTTTCTAAATATATAACACAATAATGAACTGACAAGTGTCCATTTCATGTGTGATTTTTTTTTTGCCAGCATGGTTGCACTGTTTTCTAGTAAAACAATATCATTTTCCTAATTTTTTTACTCAAAAAATATATTAAAGAAAAAACTGTTTGCCATGTTTGCTAATAGTGTATCCAAAAACTACAGACAAACCTTTATCTTAAGCTTTTTCCAGTAAAAGAAATCTAACCATCACTTTTAAAAACCTTATTTCGAAAGCAAAAAGTAATAAAAAGTCTGTTTGCTAATGAGGTATCCATCGACAGGCTCTAAAAATATAATATTGCTTTAATCTTAAACATAATTTACTTACTCACCCTCATGTCATTCCATACCTGTATTACTTTTTGCTCTGCAGAACACAAAAGAAGATATTTTGAAGAATGTTGGTAACCAAACAACATTAAACCCCATTGACACATTTCTCAAAATATGTGTTCCACAGATGAAAGAGTCATATACAAGTTTTAAATGACATATAGTTAAATGAATATGTTTGGTAAACTATCCCTCCATTGAACAACAGGACATTAATCCATACGAATCTTTTTGTTTCACTCATTTTCATTTCATTGATTTTTTTTCCACTGATGCATATAGTAACTTCCTCCGTGAAGTGAAGCATACACAGTATAATGGCTTAGCACAAACACACACGCCGCAAAAAAGGCAAAGGCAGAGTGAGAATAAAGCTCTCTGCTGCAGAGCAAATTACCCCGATTCACCCCACACGACTGATGCAGGATCAGTTCCAGAGCCGAAATAAGAGCCAACTCCCTCACAAAGGAAAACAATGACACACGCACGCAGTTCAAAGAGGGACACAAAGAGAATACGCTCCTTACAAAGATACACACATAAATCACACACCAGAAGACAACATGACAAATCTCCCGCGGCCCCTCGCTTACCATCAAGCCCAAAGCAGGAAGTAATTTTTTGGGCGTAGTTGCACAGTCCATCGTAAGGAGGCTGTTTCTGCGGCTGCACAACACTCCTGTCTCCCATCACTGCTGACAAACACACCCGACACACTCTTACACACTCACGGGACGGCCCGCCAGGACAGGCTGAGGCTGTGTCCTCATCAATATTTCACACGTGGCCACGTGCACACGCACGCACCAGCCCTGAGCACACATACGCAAAAGTGCTGAGCCAGTGTGTCCTCGCTGTGTGCGTTCTGGTGTCCGGACCGGGAGGAAGTGGAGGAGGAGACTCGAGTTACCGCGGCACCGGTTGTCAAGGATAGGCCGTTGATGCCGCAGTCTAACAGGTAGATGGGGAGCTGCCCTGGTGCAGAGGCGGCAGGGCGGGGCACTTACGGGATGAACAGGGCTACTGTCTCTCTAATGGACCACACGGCCAGACAGATGCAAGAAACAAAGACAAAAACAAACACACAGATTAGTGCTCGAATCCTGTCCTGTTATCATATTTGGTTTACTGTCAGTCTGGCAAACAATGACGTCGAACACATGGACTTAGATTACAGAATGGCCGATATATATGATGCTAATTTAAAGATAACAAATTGAGACATTCTGTTTTCGGATTTGTTTTAGTCACTTAAAAAATATAATGCAGCAATTTATATTGTAATTAGGAACAGACACACAGCTCCACTACAAATAAACAGCCGACCGGATGTTGTTATACGGTTTCTGAGAGTTTACGGCAATATTAGCTTGCAATAAAGCTGTGCAATAAAGATAAAAAAGTAAATATCTAAATTGTCGAGTCCATGATCTTTACCGCTGTCAATTCAACACAGTATTTATTTCACTCGAGTTCCATTAATGTACACCGTATAAAGAAAAACGGCAATATTACCATGTTTTATAATACCATATAATGTGTCATGGATTTTATTTA
Organism: Oreonectes daqikongensis; assembly: GCA_026939265.1. NCBI lineage: Eukaryota > Metazoa > Chordata > Actinopteri > Cypriniformes > Nemacheilidae > Oreonectes > Oreonectes daqikongensis. Next base: position 214,247 of record JAOTQM010000542.1, read on the forward strand.
CTACAGTAACCACTGCACAATGGTAAGTAAAGATGCAAAACTGTGAAACTGAACTGAATATGTTAAATTATTATAATCTTTAAAAAATAATATATTGAAGATATATATTATTCAAAAAACAAGTCCAAATATGGTTTGCAACCTATTGCTGCATAAATATTTTCACTGGAAAACAAGACAAAAATGGTAATTAAAAGATTATGTTTTTATTTTTATATTACAGAAGAAAACCATTTTTATAATAAGTGGCTCTGATAGAATATACTGAATGGTTGAACTTGTTGATATTGTGCTAGTGTTTTATTCCTTCAAGCAGTTTTCTGTACATGTACTGTACTGCCGCTGGTCAATAACACACTGATATATTGATTCGCTTACAAGCAACAGCATTAAAACATGTTAAAACGCTGAGCTGTGGGAACCAAACCCACCTGGACATTCTGCAAACCTTTAGATCTGCAGCACTAAACATCACACAATGAATGTTTTATTACGTGTTTTAATAACTACAATCAATTAGACACAGCCAAACTCAATCTGAAACCACATCTCTGAGATTCGAACCTAAGTTTGCTGTTGCTTGTGCCGTGCTTCTACTAGACAACGCACAACAAAACATACTATACAAGACAGTATAAATGCAAATGCATTTCGCAATACAATCCATGCTGTCTCAAATGTGACAAGGGAACCTAAATGCTCAAAACCCCAGACCTGAACCCCCCAACATCAGCCTCACCTCAATGATGCTCTTGAATGGAAAAAAGTCCCTACAGCCTTATTTCAACAGCCATTGGAAATCTTTCTGGGAAGACTGGAAGCGGTTAGGAGGGAATCAATGCAAATGCTTTGTCAATTAAACTCTACATTATAAGTACATAAATGAATGTCGACATGTAACTGTTTAGTATTTATGCTGTACAGTTTTACCAACCCTACCACCCATGACAGAAAACATGTTATCATCTTGTTAAAAATGTAGTAGCGCTATCTGACTTGCGTTAGCATGTTTGTTTCTATGAGGTTCATTCAGATGTGCGCTTTACTCTGCTGCCATCTGCTGCTTAACCAAAGCAAGCTCCATTAACTCTTCACTTTTGTGGCGATGAAACCCTTCAAATCCGATCATCTGTGTTTATGTGCGAAACGAAAATAATATTGTGATTAATGGCGACTTAGTGACCCTAGACACAGTGAGTTAAGTAAAGGTTATTAAGTAAATCGATATATTATTGCATTATGGATAAGAGGATGGAAATAGCGTTTCACAGCACTTATAAACAAAATTCACGTTTGCAAAGCAGAACATAAATTATTCAACATAAAGTAAAACTGCGATGACAGGAGTTACGGGAAATGACAGGTGCTCGTGTGATGATGAGCTCATCATGCGTGGATGTGTGTTTCACTCACCGCGCACAGACATGTCTGGTCCTGATGCTGCGAGTCTGAGTGATGCCGTGGGAGGATGATGCTCACCGGACGCGTCCAGCAGTGCGCATTCAACAACCATTGAGCTGCAGGATGCTCGACTCGGGCGTGTCCTGAAGAAGGGTGTTCCTGCTAACTGCCCTGTAATAGGATAACATATAGCAATAGTAACAACAGTTGTACAGTGTATTATTATTTTTATCTTGAATGCACCAATAGAAATAGAAAATCTGTTGTAAAACTACACTGTAAAAATCTGCAATTTTTAAACTCATCTTTTTAAGTTTCTTTTTTGCATTGGATTTTTTGAGTTGTACTGACTTCCAAAAGTCGACATAACTTACATAATTAAGTCAACTCAACAAGATTGGACAAAACCATTGGATTAACTAACTAAATTAAGTTCAGCTGACTACAATCCAAAACAATTTTGACAGTGTAGGTTCTTCGCATAGCAAAGTATTTTAATTTTATAAAAATGATTAGCCTGTCAATATGATATCAAAAGTTATGTACATTAAATTCAAGAATTTCAATTCCATTGACCATTAAATTAGTGCAGGTTATTAAAAGAAAAAAGCTTACATAATTTTTTTAATGCTAAATGTTGTGGAAATATATACATACAAAACATAACAAGTACATAATACCTTGATCCTTTAGTATCTAGCCCTATGTTGAAACTTGATACTGTACTTGTGATTATATTCCTGTTTTTTCAAATACATTTTTGTTTGTGTAGATTTTTTACCACCATGAGTTTTTTTTGCTCTTAGGTCCAGCCTGTCTGAATACAGATCTACCAATATCACACAAGTCAGAATCCCAGATTTTAAACAGACACAATGCTGTCAAATCAAACCAATACAAAACAATTCTGTAGAAAGCCAATGTTTTAATAAGGACGGCGTGAAAGCCACAGGACAGCAAATCTCTTGGAGGTGGTTTACAGTCTCAACAAAACCAAGCAAGTTATATCACATGGCATATATCATCCCTCAAATGATGCCTGCTTAACAACCTTGTTCATCTAAAAGTGTCATATTGTGACACCATGGCAGTGATATGTAAATTCAATACGTCTAACAAATGAGTGAGCGACAGCTGTACAGGTGATGAGAAGATATCAGTTTAGCAAAAAAGTAAAAGCAGATGAAACTCATAGATACAGAAAACCAAAACTATAGACACTTTAACATGAGAAAGCCCAGCATCTTTTTAACCAATACATTTCCTTACAACTTAAAAAAAAGAACACTGGTATTTTTCTTACATAACTCAACATAAGAAACGCAGCGCTCATACAACCATTCGCTGCTTTTAAAATAAGGCATTAGAAACATCCCCATAAATAGGCAACAAAAAGAAAACCGTCGAGGAGAAATACGCTTTCTTTCTGCATATTAACATATAAACTCTTGCATGCATTTCACACCAGACACGACTACGGTTATAACTGTACATCTGTATATACACGGTTCCAAATCCATTCAGAACTCAGTATAAAATGTGCATGAACAAGAATAAAAAAGCTGCATTTTTCTTCTGTCTGAAACAAACACGCTTCTCCTACGATGCTCCTTTGGTTTATAAAGAAAATTAAAAGACACACAAAAACAAACATACACTAATGTGCAATTCCTGCAGCTGTAAATGCAAACTTTAACATGATTTACACACTTATATTGTGGATGGAAAATGCAAGCTAATGTTTGAAAGTTTAAGAAAAATGTTACCAAACATTTTAAACCCTGTAAAGAGTGTTACGTAAAAGCCACAATGTCAAGTTATTTTGAGAAGGCCCAGGAAGCCAGCTCTCTTAGAAACAGAGAACAAGAACACATATTTCAAGCTGTGCCCTGTCTTTGCCAAATGTACACAGTGTGCATTTAAAACAATCTGTCCCCTTCCAAAGAGCAGAGAGCCGCCTGATGAATAACACTATTGCTGGTATAAGTCCACACTGTCACATAATGAAAATGCATAATGCTGACCATCTCGGAGCGAGATCTGCTTTTAAAGGAACAGTGCACACAAAAATAAAAACCTTGTCATTCCAAACCAGTGTTATTTGATCATATATGAAACACAAAGATGTTAGGTAGAATGTACGAGAAATAAAATGATGAGTTAAACGATCAAGCTCAAAAATAAAAGGAACGATTATAAATTAAAAAATGTCAGAGCTATACGGATTCAGAAGATTCAAAGTAGGAACTACTTTTATAATACCAATATAATATAAATTTTTTGAGCTTGACTTGAATGTAAAACAGCACCATGATATTCTGAATAACACCTTTCATGTTTCACATAAGAAAAAAAATAATACAGATTTGAGTAAACGTAGGGGTGAATTTGTTTTTGGGTGAACTATTCCTTTCAATGTCATTTTAAAGTAATAAATACATGATGATTCAGGATGAAGGACACAGCTATTGTCTAACTGAGACCAAGGCACACAAAACTGAAAAAATTAAATAACTAAAATGGAATACTGTCAAGAACATACAGGATGAACAGCTCTCTGGGGACACGTCGGTGAAATTCAACTTGAATTACAAATCCACACTGCATTCGACTCGGATTAAAAGAGTAACAGCTTCGATCAACACTATAATGAAACAGAGAGGACGAGCTTAAAACACTTTCTGATTCTCCAATCTTTTAAAAACAGTTTGACTTTGAATCCTGAGTTATTGTCATTTAACATCACAAATAAATTGGTTGCATTTGACACTAGTGTCAGTACTAATGACTTCATCTCAGAAGAACAGAGACGACAGTATCTACGATACTTTAAACAACAAATAATAATAATTAAATATTTAATTTAGCATTTTCTGTCATTTTTAAACTTGTATTTCTTCATTACTAAAATCGAATTAAGTTGATTTCTTTTTCTACTTGTAGACCTTATTTTTTGGCTAAACATTTTACATTAGTTATATATTTTCTCTTAACGTACGAGCGCTCCAGAAATCTCTCTCCCATCTCCAGCCGGACTGTACTGTGAGAATTATAATTTATTCATATTTCAAAAGCAGTTCTCCTCCGCTGTATCGGTATCAGAACAGTGAGCTCGGCCACCGTTACAAAAACCTCCCAGAGATCAGACATGTGAAATGTTCTTGAATGCCAGTCCTGCGACAGGCAGGGGTCTGCGCTGAGGGATGAGTGAGGTTTAGGTTTGTCGTTCCCCATTCGTCTGTTTGAGTATCAGTTTACGTTGCCTGTACAGCCGTGAGAGGATCAAGGGGAAGTGGAGGTGGACGCGTGGAACTTCACGAACGCAATTGCTGCGAGCTCTTTGCAGAACTCCTCCAAAACAATGACCCCCTCAAGCAATGTGGTGTGATCAATGCTGCAAGACAAGCATGACATCATCATTAGACATAATTTTATACATACATAAAACACATTTTTTGATGCTGTGTTATTGGACACTTGCAAATTGAACCAATTTACATGGTGCAATAGTGCATTATAGACAGAGGTGTGTACATGTGGAGCTCTTACCTTACGCCTTCTGGTTCAAGCCCCAGAAGTCTCTTCCTCACCAACAGAAGTTTAGGGGTGAAATCAGGGATGCGGTGCGTTCTTAACATTAGATCTCCAACCACCTGATCAAACAATCCAGAAAAATATGTTCCAATGTACAATACCAGTGAGATATTAAGTGAGTCTCATTACACAACCTTACACTAGAAGATTTAAGTATTGTAAAACCAACAGGGCACGTTTTCAGTAATACATACTGAATTAAAATGCACATGTTCATTCCTGCAAAATGATTTTAAAAGCATTAACTTTGTTTAAAGCAGTGATTGAGTCTAAAGGAGAGCAATCGTACCCTGACGATGACTGAGAAGAGAGATCTGCAGCCTGGCGCCAGGTTAATGTACGGGTCCAGAAGATACTCGTGAAGATGGGCGTGAGGCAACAGAGACAGCTTAGACAGCACAGACGTCACCTGCAGGTTCACGTCATATGGCTGGATGGAGACGGGGAGAAATCAGAAAAGCTTGAAAACTGAAAGTTTTTGCTTACATTATTGTAAAATTTGGAAGACAAATGCCCCCAAAAAGTCTTAGTAGTTTTAAATACAGTTTTTTTTACAGATTCACATGTTTATGAAATCTTACATGCTGCCAAAAAACAGCAACAAAAGGTCTGCATATATTTTTAGTCCACATACCTGATCAAGGATTCGTCCCATTCTGTCAAACAGAACTTTGAGAAAATGTCCCTCAAAAAAACTGCCATCCAGATTACACTTGTCAAAGGGTTTAGGAGTGCTGCGCCAGTCCCATTTCTGACAAACCCCACAGTAGTCCCGAAACTGTCAAAATACAGTCACACAATATATCAAAGAAATAATATAATTTGTTCATTTTTATTTTATACAATTCTCAAAAAATGAATTTATATAGTTGCAATGACTGTTTAGTTAAAATGATAATATGGTTTTTCAGATCAAAAAAATCGAAATGCTTATTTTTGTATTCACACAGCCCTATTGTCAAGATGAGCTTAAAACTCACACGCAGATGAATTCCTCACCTGTCTGTGTGCATCTCTCAGATAGGTGTCATAGCCTGTGCCTTCAACTTGATAAGACGATTTTGCTTCATCTGGTACCAAACACAGGAAACTACAGAGAACATAAAACAATTACTTACAAAGACAGCATTCATCATAAAATAATGGAATCTGTACGCAATAATGAATCCAGCAGATTGATATTTGGAAATGGCCATTCTGCGCTACCTGTTAACTATTTTGTGAACCTCCGTCTTCCCATCAGGCTTTGTGTGTTCTGTGCTTTGTGGTGGTGAACAGCTCAACCAATCAGGACTGGAGAGTCTGTTATCAGGGGACAGGTCTGAGAACAGAGGGTCTTCTTCTAGGTCTCTGAGGAAACATTGCAAAACAATATAATTACACATGATACATCACATGACAATCAATTTAAAATAAACACCAAAGCCTTACTAAACATAAGAGTAACTGTTGTAGTGCAATACTCTTATTTGTATATGCATCCTTATGAAAAATATAGCCGAGCTAAATCCTTGTAAAATACCTGATAAATGCACAACTGCAACCACACATTTATGGTAATGCACCAACGAGCTACGCAATGTAAACAGTCTGTTTTTATAAAGTAGACTATTTATTGCCTTTAAACATATTGCTGTTTTACAAAATCAAAAAGCTACTTGACACCATGCCACTCGACCTTGCATTGTGTGCATCAGTTGAATGCTATTGTATGATGTGTGCTCAAAACTGTATTTGTAAATAAGGTATTATCATTGGGTGAACATTAAAATGGTAGGTTGTCTCTTAACATTATTCCAGAACTTGTGTAAAGGCTTTATTAGGTAGTTACTGACCATGTGAATCAGTTGCACCATTAATGACACCAAATTACAAAAATAATAAGTGCAAAAACTTTTCCAAACACTCCCCTCATCTGTCACAATTCATCCTAACATGCCACATCCATAAACATTGAGCTAATGTTGCCATGTCAAGCTAGCTGGTATGCATAAAAAACAGAGCAATGTTTTGATAGTGCCACAGTATTTTTGACCAAACAACACTTTACTTATTATCACTGCATCTAAAGCTGGGATACATATTTTAAATAGTTTAATTTTGGCTTCAATCAACTCTCATTAGCAGTAAACACCTTTACATATGGTATTGCAAAACACAGCATAGCTCCCATACTAAACATTTGAAAATATCACTTTGGTCGGACTTGCATTTCAGGTTTATTCATTGAAAATATTCATCAGGTTTTAGGATCGTGCAGTTGTTCGATCAGAAGGATCGAGTGGTTTAACAGCATTGCGGACGGAAACTCTTACACGGCGTCGTGCGGCTGGCCGTTCTCCATGTGCTCTCGCTCTTCTCGTTCCTCCTGTTGTTTGTTCTCCATGTAGTTGCGCTCCTCTAGGCAGCGCAGCACCAGGTTGTGCAGAATGTGCTGGCACGGTTTCTGCAGCAGATGCTCGAACAGCCTCAGTGTCATGATGCTGATCTAGAACGGGACACAGTACATTAAATATAAAGACTGCAACAGTATATCTATAATCGGTCATATTCAAAGATGTTGACAGTAATAGTTTTTCAATCAAAGCAGTCAATGAGGTCACGGCTGGCAGAATTACCTCATCTGACAGGTGGTCACAGTGTTCTATGAGTCTGTGTCTTAGGGGATGCTTGGTAATGTCTGCAAGCGTCTCTGGGCCAGTCTCCTCTCCCAAAAGAAAGTACACGGTCTCCTGCAGCAATGCCTCCGATGTCACCTGTCTGATGATCCGGTTTAACAGAGCTGTGGACGTCAGAATACCGACCTCTGACCTGGAGTAAGAAAGAAACAGACAATGAGCTCATGCAAGACGAGAACTGGAGCGCTAGGGCAAAGGAAGTGAAAATGGTATACAAACCCAATAGAGCTTAAATACTTTTACTGTTGACCTCTGTTCACCCTCATTCTCCTGCCAACACACACATTTACAATATGACTGGCCACTTACGTCTGCATTAGCTGAGGCTCCATTACAGCAACAAAGAACCGTTCCCTCACAGCCTGAGCCAGAACTGCGGCAGCCGTCTACAAAGAAGCAAAAACACAAAGATGTCACAACTTAAACACATTCTGTAGGAATATTTGCAGATGCATCTTCTGCAGGATTTTACCTTCTGAGCCTCCTTAATAAGCTGATCACAGTAGTCCAGCCACGACAGGAAGGAGATAAGCGCACGTTTGCCAGCAAAAGCAGCAGCATCTTCCTTCAAATTGTATGCATCCAACCTGCAAATAAACATACAGTCACAAAAAAAAAAAAACAGTTCCATAATTAATCAAATATTCATGTCCAATGAGTTCAAAAGATCAGTTTGAATAAATCGGTTCATCAATTTATGTCATCACCCAGACACAAAATGTTTAAGTACATTTACATTAAAGCAAATTCTTGTTTCCAAAAAGACTTGACGACAGCATTTAATATTTTGTGCAATTGTGGAGGAACATATTGCATTATTAAATAGTTTTATTATGTAGGTTTTGAATTAGCATGTGTTATTCTTTTACCCCCAGTTTACAGACTCCACAGTTTCAATATCAAGGGGGTCCATGGACTGAGGCAGGGCCCTGTAGAACTGTGTCAGTCGGTCTGTGAGAAGTTGACTGAGCTCTGTGTTTTCTGTCAGGCATTTGGCTGCAGCTGGTTCAGGTAAACTGACGATGAGTATCAGACCCTCACACGCCTTCACCACGATACGGCCATCCTGAAAAAAAGACAGGTTCAGTCATCGCACATAAACATAGATTCATCCTGCCTCATTCAACCAGAAGGGGGCGACTTTGATGTCATTGTTTTGCACTCACAGGACTCTTAGTGAGGTTGAGTAGAGAGCTGACTAGGTTGTAGTTGTCACTGTTTGCCAGTGTAGAGTGCAAAGAGGATGGACTAGATTCAGCTGATGGGCTTGTCGCTTTACACGCTGCGTTTTCCTGTGCCGATCTGACCGGACTGGGATTTTGGTTCCGATTCTGTCCTGTGTCCGGAGAAGATTCTTTTACCACATCACCTCTACTGCCTACAGCCTCCAACTTTTTATTCTTATTCTGCAAAACAAACATAGATGAAAAACACCAAAGGTAGATATCGAATCTGTTCCAAAACCAAGCAAGCGGTCTACCCAATCAGCATTTTAAAGCACCACACAGGCTATTCTTGCTTTGGACAAATTATAAGGCACCATTACATGTCAATCCCAGAATGCTTTGCGACAACATCCAGAGGAATAGACATTGTACATCTAGCGGCTATTTTACAACATTAATCTATCACACACATCCCACAATACTCACTTCCAAGAAGAAGTTGACAAGGTAGGGGTCCTGTTTAAGTTTGGCACAGACTGTACACAGAAACTGGATCTCCTCATTTTCTGTAGGAGCAGCCAGAACTTCCCCACACAGCCGAACCATTTTCTGAAAAAACATTTTTTGCCATATTCAAATATATGTATACAGCACAGTAAGCAGAATGCTAGCATTTCATGCATAGTATTTATTGTGAGAATAAAACTGCGATTATGCTCACCTGTACAGGTCTGTGCACGTTAATGTGAGGCAAAAGAGGTTGGCGAATTCGACCCAGCAACTTGGTGTAGAAAGTCAGAACCTGCTGTTTCATTCCAGGTGGGCACTAAGAGTACAAAAGAGAAGAAAAAAAACAGTATTTATACTCATGTTAAAGCATCAGAATATATTGACTTTTGTTTAACAGCCATAAGAGCACTTTTTAGCCATATATCTTGCTCGTAAGTTACAGCATACAAAGCAAGCACACTGGGAAAGATTTATGGTTGCAACGAAAATGTCTCTAACTTCTCCCCGCATTCAATTTTCAGCAGCAGCTGACAAAAATATGCTGCAGTCAGACATCAAATATGAACACGGTGCATTTTTAACATGATGTTCAATTTAAGCATCTGCCTGAATAGGTCTCATTTTCCTGTATTGTAAGTGACAGTTGCACATAAATCAGTGAACAACACCAACAACCAAAGACTCACATCTGCCTTGCCCAGGGTGTAGAGCGTCTCGAGGATCTTGTGGTGAAGAAGATACTCCATACAAGGTCCCGTTTCGCCTGACTCTCTCTCCCTCTCCTCCTGAGTCAGAATATCCAGCATCTGCTCCAGGTGGGAGGGAATGTTGGTATCCGTCACGGGGGCTTTGTCATCTACACAGATACCAAAAAATGATTGTATTGGTGACAGATTGCAACAGTGATCACCCACTTTTCATTGGAAATGGTTTCTGTAGTGTTCTTCTATTAATATTCTCCAAAGAGATTTCAAAATAGTCAAGATACACAAGTCAACATTCGAAAGTATTCATTCCTATTCACTATCCCACTTATTTATTACCATTACTCACTGAGAAAAGAGGCTACATACACTCATTAAATGTGAATTCTTACCCGAGGTCTCTATGTAGTAATGTGTGATGGCCTTCCAATGATAGACAAAGTCCTCTTGCAAGGGCAGTGACGGTGCAAGCTTAAAAACATATATGTATGTACATTAAAATTTTAACTTGACATACAATTTTATCATAAATTACATTATCATCAGAGTTACACTAAAAATCTGTGTTCAATGTACAATATAAATGTATGTACGTGTGATGAATGGTGTAAAATTGGTGCTTAATCTAAAAGATCTCATTTAATGCCATCATTTGTTTGTTTATGTCTATGTTTAAATTATTATTTTTCAGTACAATACAACTTTCAAAACATGTAACTAAATACTACCATAGTATATATTGAATGCATTCATAAAATACATATTGTTGTTATACATTAGGTTTTGACGTTGTATGTGGATTTTTTATATGTACAGTTACGGAAAGATGACGTTAGATTTGTTAGTTTTGATTTGCATGTACGTAGCATAGAAACAGCTGGTTTGTTTACATCCTAAAATGAGCTGCTAGCATGCTAGCGGGCTAATACAAAATCATGTTTATTTCACTTGATACTAGCAACACCTCTAACAAAATGTCACCGGGCAACAAATATGTAACTATATTCAATAAACGTCCAAAAATGTCCACCCACACTTAAGTCGTTTTAGTGAAATAAATCACAAATTGCGCAATAGTTAGCACTTCAGGCTCAATGCACCGCAAACAAAGGCTCACTCTCACCCGGATGTTCATAAAAACACAATAAAATATACTCTAAAAGACACACACGCCCTCAAACACGTCAGAATATAGTTAAAAGCTTTTTATAGGTTTTGTTTGTGATCTGTTGTTCCACATAAGCAGCTGTTAGCTCGTGTGTTTGGCTAGCAGGCCATCAACAAACTGACTGACTGAAAGCGACTCAATCAAAAACAATCATATAAACATCGTGATATATCATTTTAAAGGGTCTCACCGCTTCGACTGCATGCTGTAGAATAGATGTAAATTTAGAGAACATGTTGTTTTTGGGCAGAAGGAGTTTTCTTCTGAAGGTCTCCTCTCGCTTCCCTCTGCTGCGCCTGCTGCGGTGATCCAGATTGAACACTTATCGGATACTGATCCAGATTAAAAAAAAACTCTTGAATACATATACCTACACACACAACACACAGCGATCGTTTGTATTTAAGGTGCAACACACAGTTAAATGTATGTACACATTAAACAAGTTCTGTTTCACTGTAAGAGGAATGTAGGTTTGTCTTTTTAAGGCCACGGTGGCACTTGCGCTTCAGACATGCAGTGATTCACAGTGAGCTCACTGATGATGATGATGACTACCGCCAACATTTATTATATTCCTGACAGGTTTTGAAATCCAGCAGACAATTTTAAAATTCTTGTTGTACTAATACTTAATTTTAAGCAAAGCTGAAAGCTTGGCACACTTGAAAAACAAATGAATCCAAAAATGATTAATCTACTATTCTTATAATAATAATATTATTGTTATTATTATATGTATTTATTCCACTACTGCAAATAATAATTTTTCAATTTAAATGTGTTTTTATAGCGCTTTCATATTTCACCTGTTTCATATCTGACATCAAGAAATACCTATTAAATATCAAAATACATGGCAAAAGCTATTTGTTATTGATAATAACAAAATCAAAATAATAATGCTACTTATTCATTATTAATTTCTATAGTAATTAAAGGACTCTTATAATGAAACGAGGAACTCTTATGTTGAAGTTCTCCGTGCAGCTGGTTGTGCTGTTGATGTCTGTGGCGCTTCTCTTCTGTCTAGCAGCAGCTGCGCACATAAACACAAATATGTCCGCGGTGCCTGACGGAAAGAAGCTGGTTCGGAGCCCGAGCGGACTCCGCATGGTACCCGAGAACGGAGCTTTTAACAGCCCGTTTGCCCTGGATGAGCCGCAGTGGGTTCCGGATAAAGAGGTAATGAATATTTATCGCGGATGATGGTCCTGTGGTTGGTCTCTATGCTTGGGCGTTGTTTGCTTAAGCCAACAAGAGCCATCAGAAAATCTTCTCGAGTTTCTCAAGTGGTGTTTTAAATCAGACTTTATTTAGTTAAACAGACATCATCTTATACGCAGATCAATGCATCTGCTTATCTTTATAAAGTGAATATTTAAGTTAATGTCAGTGAAAGCTGTTCATGTTTAAATCTTGATCTTCATGAAACGCTAAGTTACACCAACTTCTCACCAGCAAATAGACATTTGCATCTAATCCTTTTGGACGACTGTCAAATGACCATGCCACGCCCTCTCCTGGATCATGAAGTAAATAGTTAAAATATTCAACTTAACCACTTTGCATTTAAAGTAATAAACTCAAGCCGAAAGTACATTTCTTTCCAAAAGTTCGATATACGCAAGCAATGTAATTCATGTGGGCGGGGTTTCCAACATATAAATAGATCCTTTGCATTACGTTAAAGTCAATGATTTTAGCTTTACATGATCATGAAGGTAGTTAAAAGATCAGATCTAACTTACCTTCACTTTCTTTCAGTATCCTGCAGCTATATATCAAAATAGTGTGTAATGTAATATTTCTTTTGATGCCTCATACATATATAAGTTCATTTCAGAAAATACAAATTTGTTTGTTTTGTGAAAAGATGAGTAAAATATCTTCATGATGCTGCTGTGCTGTACCATATCAGATGAGTCTATTATATTACAAAGCTGATGATACTGTTAATGAGAACATGTACCATGTTACTCAAACTATGTTACTGTTGCTATTGTTGGACCTGTCAGCTCTTAAAAACTTCAATCTTGGCCTTGATTATTTTGCTGCAGAGCCCAGATATGAGAACTAAATTCGGCTAGTCTTTAGGGTGTTTTGCCACACTTTCTTAATGAAACTTTATTGACGTGTTGAGTTATGTGTCCTTGTGCTTTCTATATATGTGTTTTAAAGAGTATTGAAAGTTTATTCTTTATCCTTTTCTTCTAGTGCCCGAAATGCATGCAGTGTGACGCTAAGTTTGACTTCATCACCAGAAAGGTGAGCAGAGATCTTCTCTCAATGTGTCAGGAGGAGTTTTGGTGTAAACCGCTCCTTTAAGAGAATCTGTTTTGTGCTGTTTCGACACTTTTGTTTCTTTACATTAGTTTTGCAATTTCCTTTTGCTTCCCTTTTAGCACTTCCTGTTTCCTTTAAATCCTTTATTCATTCCTTCTATCTCTGTGTACTGTGTTTCAAGTGTTTATGGGGTTGTGCTCATGTTTGAGATCATGTTATTGTGTTTATGCAGTGGATTTAAGTGGACATTGATGAGTGTTTCCTCTGTCCATCAGCATCACTGTCGGCGTTGTGGCCGGTGTTTCTGTGATAAGTGCTGCAGTCAGAAAGTGGCTCTTCCCAGGATGTGTTTCGTGGATCCGGTGAGACAGTGTGCCGAATGCAGTCTCATCTCGCAGAAAGAGATGGAGTTTTACGACAAACAGCTTAAAGTGCTCACTGCCGGTGGGTTGGACAAGCACGTGTTGAAATGCGAGTGTATTGAAATATGTACACCCTCTATTTACATTTAGTCATTTAGCTGACGCTTTTATCCAAAGCGACTTACAAATGAGGTGAACAATGGAAGCAATTGGAACAACATAAGATAACAAAATGCATAAGTGCAGTAAAAACTGGTCTGATAAAGCCTAGCACAGTATACAAAGCTTTTTTTTTTTTAGAAAGAGATGAGAAGTCAGTGTTAATCGGTCAGGTGTTAACAGAAGAGATGTGTTTTCAGGCGATTTTTAAAGATGGCTGCAGAATCTGCTGGTCTTGTAGCAATTTTTATTTCACTTGTAGAATCACTGTTAGTGGCTAATACAACCTTTAAGATAATAAAGGCCATGAAGAGTGTGTGTTACATAACTGCTGTCTAGCGTGCCCTGTCTTCATGAATAAACCTTTACCTGAGGTACTGATGAAAAATAATGTGAAAAGGAAAGGTTGTCCTGATGTTATTAAGCAACTGTTTAGTAACACTTAACAATAAGGTCTAATTTACATTAGATAAACTGAGAATGAAAGATATATTCTTTAAAACATTTATCAGTTTATTATTATTAATAGCAATACAGTTGTTCACTGTAAGTTTATTAGTAACTCATGTAAACAGAGATAACTCTTGACTTTAAAATGTAATGGTAAATGTTGAAATTAACATACATTAAGATTAATAAATGCTATAGAAATATTGTTTGTTGTTAGTTCATGTCTAATAATGTAGTTAGCTAACAACTAATGTTAACAAATTGTACAGTGTTAGCTTATGTTCTGTAAAATTCTGTTTACACGCAAAAAGCAAATATCATCAGATTTAAAAACACTTGTGTATTGCAGGATCAGCTAAAAAAAAGATTCACACATGCTGTTTTGCCTAGCAAAAGTTTTTTTTACATGCTGTTCATTAATAATTAACTAATAAAGCTTTGTAGGGATGATCTATGACATCTGATCAGGGCCACGGCTGACCGGACTCAAATCCTCCCTTGTCCTATAGGAGATATAAGCAGCACTTTTGCCACAGGAAGTTTGAAAATCAACATTGTCGCTTATTTCTCAACGCCTTTTTTTTTTGTGCATTGCAGGTGGAACGTTCGTGGTCAAAGTGGGTTCCTCCGAGAAATCGGAGACCATGGTCAGCCGTTTGTCCAATAATCACAGGTACGCAAATAAACAAAGTGGTGTTGAATGCAATGTACTGTAAGTGTACCGTTACCTTGTTCTCTCAGATATCTCTTCTTAGATGGTGACAGTCATTTTGAGGTGGAACTGTCTCACATTTCCAGCATGCAGGTGTTGACTGAAGGTCCGACCTCAGAAGGTGAGCCTTTAAAAGGACCCTCTGCCAAAAAATGAAATTTATGTCATGAATTACTCAAGTCGTTCATCAACCCTAGGACCTCCGTTTATCTTGACGATCGGTGCTGACCCCGGATGCACTGTGTGTTGGAAACTAACACGGAAGTCAGGAATACAGTTGAATATAAAGGTTTTTTTTGCGCACACAACGTATAACCAAACTGAACCACAGGAGTGACAGAGACTATTTCAACGATGTCTTCAGCGCTTTGAAGTTTGGTTATGTTTCAGGAGTCTGAAAGCTGCCAGACTTCTTCAAAACTATCTTAATTTGCGTTCTGAATATAAACGGAGGTCCTGGGGTTGACGAACGACTTTTTCGGTGGAGGGTCTCTTTAAGTAAAGCGATCATAAGATCTTTCATTGCTACAGAATGGCAAAGAGTTATTGATTTCTGTGACTATGCAGCGGAGGCTAGCCAAATGTAATAATGTAAAGAGGAGCTAAAACCTTTTAAAGTCCAGAAGTGATTCTGGCACATTTGCACTTAAAACTGACCACAATTTTAGGGCTGCATAATTCTGACAAAAATCACAATTGTTGATTATTCACCTCGATGTTGTAATTGCGATAGATTTACTTTGAAGATTTAAAATGTGACGCAGCTGCATGCCATATTCTTTCTATAAACATCCAAAACTAAATAATATTATGTAGATAACAAATAATTCTGGAAATAATTATGTTGTCAATTAAAAATCCAAAACGAATAGCTAAAAAATGAATTAATTCTCTGATCCGGTGTTCAAACACACTGCCTAAACGCACAGAAATGAGCACGAATGGACAGCTGTAATTGAGGCTTTTGGCGATTATGTAATTGTTGCACTCGTAATTGTAATCCCGATTAGGTTAATTGTGCAGCCCTACCACATTTTTGTGATTTTGTTTTTTTTTTCTCTTTTTTTCCCTCAGTAACATTGGGAATGTGCAAATCTACATATGTTCAAAACCAAGTAGTATTTGGGCATTTACTAAATATTATTAGTTAAAACACGAATGCACTGCTGTGTTAGACTAGACTGTGTGTGTGAATCACGCACGCTGCATTTATCCAAATGTGATGACTTATAATGGACTCCTGATGGATCCCAGAAGCTCAACTTCCTGTAGTACTGATCAATAGAGCTACACTACTGCCTGTGAGAATGGGTGGAATATTGTTTAAATCGTTTTTTGAAACGAAACTGTATATTTCTGAATGCTGGTTGTATTTCTGCTTTAACTAAATGCTGATGGCTATTAACGTTGTAGTTTAATACTGAGCAAACTTGACTCTAGTCTAGAAGTATTTGAGCACATCCTCTGATTTCACCATGCAGTGACATTCACTGAAGTATCAGTGATACTTGAGGCCTCTGTATGCATCAGTATCTATCCTAACATTTAAATGAACACTTATCTTTCTGTCTTATTTTGATCTTTTAATCTATTTTGACTCTTCTCTTGTGCATTAAGAGAAAGATATATGCTCTTACACCAGTTTGCTGGACAGTCATTTATCTGAAGGTCAGCGCCCAGTTTCCTCTCTGTCTTCTGTGTTTTTCCCTCTCGATTTTCCCCTGTATTTGCCATTTCAGTATTTTTCCTCATTTATCCGTATCATGCTTATATAGGAATTAATTACCCGGCATGCCCGAACTGGTATTTTACAATGTCATAAAAGACTGCATGTGCCCTGTTGTGCCGTTCAGATGGTTCTTTCGTTTTCTGATGTTCGTTTGTATTTTTTCTTCCCATGATGCATTTTGTGCTTGATTCTCTATTTTGTATAAGTCGGCCAAATTGTAAATGTGGCTGAAAGGGTGAGTGAATGGATTGCCATGTGAGATGGGATGGATGTCTGTTCATGAAGATTGGCATTCTCAAAATGAAGCACATTAGATGACTTATTGTCAAACCAGAATTTGACAACTCATGTTAGATAATATCCATAATTCATAATCTTGAGCATCAATACCTCACATATCGCACATTTACCCATTGAATTTGATTTGTAATACAGATAATTGCATATATATCCCATGGACTGCATGCATTTTTTCCAGAAATAGTTTCGTTCACGATGTTGCAACCCTGCCACTGACCTTTGACCCGTTACAGGGGGTTCCCTCCGTGCCAGCGGTATGGTACTACAGTACAAACCCCCGGGATCTCAGAACCTTCAGCAGCTCCAGATGGAGACAGCTGATGACAAGCGTGTCGCGTCTGCGTGGCTCGCAGCCATGCACAAAGTAGGTTGCAATGAATGTGTGCACTGTGGGTAGGCCTGGCCTAAAACATAAACAAATCCAAGCATTTAAATAACACATTTTCAAGATAGTTTTATATATCGCCCAGTCTTAAATCTCGAGCGATTTATTGAATTTCAGGACACGTTTGTTCACAGGCTGCCAAGTTGCTGCATGAGGCAAGGGACCAATGAAATGACACGATATAAAGCACAACGCTGGACACAGAGAGGCATGGACAGAACAAAAGGAAGGAAGGAGTGAACATTGCAAAACCAAGTATTGTGTTATTCAGTCTTACATGTACTCTTAAGATGCTTGTATGATTTCTATTCAATCCTTTGCTTCTGCTCCCAGTCAAGACAGACCAGATTTACTACAACTGTCTGTGCCAAAGGGAGGACCAAGTTTTCCGACGATTCACGTGCAATATGGACATGTATGATAATATATAAACACGCCATTTAACAGATGCTTTAAGTGTAGTCTCACGTAACAAAGTTTTGTAAACAAAATATATTTTGTCAGATATTCTTATTTTAACACAAAGTGCTGTGTATCTACTTTTTACTGCCCAAGTATTTACAATATGTAGTGCTTTTGTTTTCTTAACATGTTCGAAACACTTTTTCCTACACTACAGAAAGATGTTTCAGGTTATCATTTGTTCGTTCCGTGTCTGAGTATGCAGGGCAAGATTTCCCTTTTTTAGAAAACTGAAATTAGGGCAGCCAAGTTGCCTGGACACATTTAATCTTGTTCTAGGGAATCTGGTTGTGTTTGCTAATTTTCATTTTTCAATGTACACCAAATAAACATCTTGAATCCATAACTGCCCTGTTTATGGCTGAAGTACTTTGTTGTCAGAAACACCAACATATTTCTTTAAACTACATTTACGATTTGGCAAAATTATTCTTTAGGTGCATATGTCAATTTATTGAAAACAGGAAACAGTTTGAAAGATATTCGATTAGAATACACTTAAATTAAACAATGGCCAAAATCTAGCATCATGTTTTGTGTTACAAAAAATGTACAGTAATTGTTTTGCCTACTTTAAGTGTTTAATGTGACTGCAGATAAATGCACAAATACATATATACATGATGTAATTTCAGTTTTTTGTATTAGTTTTACAAATGATCCAACAGAAGTACATTATGGTGTGTTTTGTGTGCTTGTTATTGCAGACTAAATGTATGACCTTTGAGGCTTGTGTTTGGGATGATTTGAGCTGTTAATGGATGGCTTTCTACAGTTCTCCATCTGAGATTATTGAGTTTGTCTACATGATTACAATTTACAACACTAAACAACTGATTATGAGACATTCTTTTAACACCGGTGAGGTTTTGGGGACGTAAAATAGGATTTCATTTTGCTGTAGGTGTGGAAATTTCTCAGAAGGACCAGAAGTGGTGAAGATAGTCATCTATTTAAAGTTTCAGACTTTGAGAAGGAAGTTTTACAAATAGGCTTTCATTATGTTATAATTGTCATAATTTTTAGTTTAATAAAGTTGTTTTCCGTTCCATACGCAAGTTACACAACCAATACCACACTGATTGCAAAAGAGCAACTACAAAATACACTGCAAAAATGACTGACTGACTTGTTTTTTTCGTCTTGTTTTCTAGTACAAATGTCTAAAAATTCTTGAATCAAGATACATTGTCTTAATGAGCAAAAGGACCTAAGAAAATAAGTCTGGTTTTTAGACTAAACATATTAAATTTAAGTAAATTTGTGCTTAAAACAAGCAGAAAAATCTGCCAATGAGGTAAAAAAAACATTTTTTCATAGTCACTAAATTCAAGATTATTGGCAGATTTTTAAGCACAAATTCACTTAAATTTTAAATTTGTCTAAAAACAAGACTTATTTTCTTAAGTCCTTTTGCACATTAAGAAATTGCATCTTGATTCAAGATTTTTTGACATTTGTACTAGAAAACAAGACAAAAATACTAAGTAAGAAAGTCATTTTTTGCAGCGTGAAATGCTTTGATCAAGTTATAAAAGGCAAAATTAAAATACTATTTTGCATTCAGTTGAATACATGGTATTATTAACAAAAAACACGATGTGCATACCCAGAGACTGTTTTCATCTTAAACAATTTTGGTAAAAATCCAGTTGTTTTTGAAATGGACAGCAGAGGAGAGTCTAGCTCCATGATATCCAGTCGTGTGCAGTAAGAGTTTTGCGTGTATCTGCTGCCCTCTTGAGGATTATTTAGGGATTACAATGACCTCAATGATAAAAACCACAAAAAACTATCCTTTAAAAATATAAAAACACTTATCTTTAAACAGCAATCAACTAATATATTTACAAGTTTTCCTTATTTCACATTTCAGGCAACTGAAACAAACCCTGTAAGTTTCATTTCTGCTGGCATCTGAATTAACACATGTATGGACCTACACATATTTCTTTTTTTACATTACATATAGCCCACATTCAATGTAAGCGGGTTTTAGTAATCCACGTAGATCGTAAACTAAAGTCAAGTGCACAAGCTGAGTGTTAAACTAAGAGACTGTAAATTTTAAAGCTTAAAAATGTACAAACTATTTGTTCATAAGATTATAAGTCTAACAAAATACACACTAAACGACGTAACGGGGACTTATTTAATTTAAACATTTGATTATATTTTACTTGTATAATTTTATTTACACAGTATGCTGTAATATTTACCTGAACCCGAACGCTGATTTTGAACAACTTTTATCAAATGAACTTTCTGAGATTTTTATTTGCACCGTCAGATTCCAGATTTTCAAATAGTTGTATCTCGGCCAAATAGTGTCATATTATAAAATATAATATAAAAACTAAATTTCGAAAAATTGACCCTTGTTGTCCAGGGTCATATTTGTTAAAATCTCAGTATCTCAGGCTTCCCCTCTCTCTACCATTTTCATATCTCTCTCTCTCTCTTTCTCTCTCTCTCTCTCTCTCTCGCTCGCTCTCTCTGTCGCATTCTTTTCCATTTTTTGCTCAAGGGATCTTATTAGCAAACGCTCATGTTTTATAGCACTTATAAAACTTTCATTGTGATCTCTCATTACCCCTAGACTCCTGTGGAAAAGCCTTAACTTAATGTTAACCAAGTTCAACAAACACACATTAACGCATAAGAACTTTAAACCAGCACCTAGTTTATATAGCCACAATACTGGTTTCACAGCAGAAATAATACACTGTCTCCTATAGTTCATGAGAAGCCTTAAATGTAGATAAATATCGATGTAGTAAATCAACATTTGACTTTTTGTGACATTATGGAAACTTGCATTGTTTACATCGACCACGCTGTTATTTCAAGGAATAGTTCTGTCATCATTTATTCACCAAACCTGTATATAAATATGTGTTCTTCTGTGGTGATATTTTGAGAAATGTCTCAGCGGTTTTGTGTCCGCACAATGAAAGACAGCGAGGATCATTCTTGAGAACATCTCGTGTTCTGCAGAAGAAAGAAAGTCAGGTAACCCCCGTTTCTTGAAAGTCTTGTTTGTAGTGAATATCTGCACCAGATCTATGCGTTCAGTGTGAAAGGTCCTTCAGGAGAGAGCTAATAGGCTGACTGTGCACTAAATCTACCTAACAGCCTTTCCTCTCATTACTTTAAACACATCTAGTCCACATTTCTTCCCTAATCTGGCTTTCTGCAGGTACTGCTGTATTGTTTATAGACATAATTCCTTGTCTGCTCGGAAGAAATAAATGAAATTGATGGTGAAAGGCCACCGAGGCCCCACACCTCTGCTCGATGAGGGAGGACGGCTATTCCGCGCCTCTCATTTTGATGTA
Organism: Oreonectes daqikongensis; assembly: GCA_026939265.1. Lineage (NCBI taxonomy): Eukaryota > Metazoa > Chordata > Actinopteri > Cypriniformes > Nemacheilidae > Oreonectes > Oreonectes daqikongensis. The sequence continues at coordinate 235,651 of JAOTQM010000542.1, forward strand.
TATTGCTTCTGCTTCAAATAAGCGCCTGGGTGATGTTTTATCTGCTGGAAATGTTCCATAATTCATCATTATCAGATCCAATTATGGGCAGCAAAGCACAATGCAATATCCCTCTACCTAAGACAGAGCAAATAAACAACCCATCAAGCCTCTCTCTCTCTCTCTCTCTCTCTCTCTCTCTCTCTCTCTGTGTGTGTTTCTCTCTCGCTCTTTCGCACTCTAGCGCTGATTAATAAATGTAATTAAATTAAGGCATGAAACACATTCATAACAGGAGTTTATTCGTAATTACTGCAAGCAATATTCAATCTGTGTGCAATAAAGTCGAACCCATGAAGACTTCATTAGACGCAAGTGTCTATTTACAAGCAGGCATTTTAGGGGCCGCCCACCCCATCGCGCGACGATTTCGTGATCGCGGTGTTATTATTAGGAACAAGATAAAGATGAGATGCAAGGATCCGTGCATTAGATATTACTGTTGGGCCTCGATGACGGATTACATGCACCAAAAACCAAAGAAGAAGGTGAAGGTTTCTTTCCATATGTCTGCAAGCAAGCATTCTGTTTAGAAAGTTTTTATAATAACGTAATGCATAATGTAATTCATCAGTGTTTGTTTTCCACACTAACGTTACCCTTCTTTTGAGCTGGAGCCTCGCCAGCGTTTGATTTTAAATGAGCTGTAATTTGGTTATCTTCTGTCCACCACCTGTCTTTTTAACAAACACACATTATCTCAGCGGTAAGGATGATGATAAAAGATGTTTATCATTTATTAAATGCACTCGCTGATTATAATGAGTCTAATGACAGTGATTGTTCTCTATTTAATGGCTCTCCCCTGTTGTTTCTCATCTTCTCTGTCAATGCGTTCATTATGAATTCCTTACGGCAGTAAACCGCGAATCTGTTTGTGTCCGGCTCTGTGTCTACTCTGGATGTTAAGATTCATGTTATGTTAAAGAGTTAAATTTAAGATACATTTTTATACGTGTAAGTCGCGTTGGATAAAAGCGTCTGCCAAATAAATAAATGTAATGCATTGTGACATTATGCACGCATTCTCATTACATTAATCTTGACTTAAAATCGCCCCCGTTTTCTTCATCCAAAATGTTTTCTTTATATATGGACATGTTTCTGACAGGTTGTGCTTTCAACAGGTGACATTGCAGGGTCAAAGCATTCAGTGGAGAATGTAACCATAGAAACAAGGTCTTTAAAGGGATAGTTCACCCAAAAATAAAAATTCTGTCATCATGTACTCACCCTCATGCAGCCATTCCAAACTTGTATGACTTTCTTTAGCAGAACACAAATGAAGATTTTTTTGAAGCATGTCGGTTACCGAACAGCAGATTTATATTGTATGGACACAAAACCACGGAGAAATTTCTCAAAATATCTTCATTTGTGTCACACAGAAGAAAGAGTCATATGAAGGTTTTGTATTACTATACATTACTATAGCATTGTACATAAAGCTGTACATAAACACACACTGCCTGGTTTGACAGTCTGTGTCGAAGCGAAAGCTCATGATCAACTCAAATGCAAACGCACGAGTCTCTTCTGGGAGGACTCCATCACTGTCAGCATCATCTAAAACTCTCTCTCTCGCTCTCTCGCTCTCTCGCTCTCTTCAGTCGCTGTGAGAGCTGCTTGTCACTCATGAATCATTGGGGAGGGGCCGAGATAGAAAAGAGGTTAGTCTGTGATCTCACAAATTGTATACCTTCCTATAGTACATTACATAGACCATTTATTTTGTATTACTAAATAACAAGTGCTGTTTTCTGTTTACTCTTAGAATACTGTAATGACTACAGTATGAGAATCACCAAAATGGTGCAAACAATGTCAGCATGCATAATAGCAGAAATTTGCATGAAAAATCTTTTTCCTATTTGATTTTGGATTGAAATACTGCCTAGTCAAGGGTTCACGAGTTTTATCTTTACATTTATACCTATGACATAATTCATGAATGATGCTGATTTGAGTTATTTAGTTATTAGTCTCTTCAGTGTTCAGTGGGAACACATTGATCAATAGCGCATAACAGAAAATACATGATTCTCCCGAAGTTGTTCTGTGACACTAGAGCATTCAGGAATGCAGCACGCATTTGAGATTAGTAAACTAAAGTCTGTGTTCTTCACAGATCCTTGAATTTCAATTTTTTAATGCATCTGTCACTTTGTGTTATATTCAAAGGGAAGGCACATGCTTCAAACTGAAAAGAAACTGAACGCTATCTTGTGGCCAGCGAACCTTCGTTCTGTTTTCCAGCTTCCTGTCCTCAATCTCTTTCACGGGCTCATCTGAGAGTGACGGCAGAACGCTGAAATGAAGGCGTCTGATCGATTGGCTTAGCGGTGACGCTCATGGTAAATAACAGCAGCATAAAGCGCCACTGACAGGAACCGGTTTAAAAACCTATTAGACTTGTTTCCAACTCTTTCTGAAATAATACAATAAAGAGGAGAATGCGTAATGAAATAAGAACCCTGAAATTCAATTTCGCCGCAGATCCAATCGCATTTGTCTACGTTGATTCGCGCTGCCTCTCTATCTCTCTTTCTTGTGGTCTCTCCTTTTAATCTCCCTGAGTGATTCCAGAACGTTCTGCCCGTAGATTTAGCAGAGACGGGCGACGTGGCACATCCTGACCCCTCTATCCCCAACACTATCTCTGTTTTCCCAAGAGCTCGATATATCCTAATAGATGTTGTGCTCGCACTGAATTACAGGCAATATCACAGCAACTTTTCTTCATTTTGACCGGCGTTACAGCGGTTCTGACTGAGATTTGGTTTCCCTGATCGAATCAGATGCCTCAGAGAACTGACTCAGACGTGGTTCGAGTTGTGGGAGGCGTCTAATGGTTGTGTACTGTAACTGTTTGAAATTCATTGCTGTGGGTGCAACACATTAGATTACATTTAACATGAATGGGAAAAATGAGTGCGTATTCAGCTGGTTAACAGGAAAATTACAGGCCTAAAGGTTTTGTGACACTTTTAAAGACGTTTGCGGTGAAACATAACTGTGAAAGTGAGAACAGTACTTTAATGGTAATGTGTTTGGTTTTTTTTGACGTTAATATACTTTTTCTGGTCAAGTTTAATCAGTTTAATCTGAATCAGATTTTGGAAAGCCGTTTGTAAATTGACTTTTGTCAAATTTGGTGTATCGGACGCACAAGCTGGCTCAAAGTTAACTTATAATATAACAATGATGTTTATTTATTGTATTAATGTTAATTTATATATATTTGAATGTATGTTAATTGCATTAAATGAAATGATAACTACTCAACAGTAATTGATTCTTTGCAGAGATCTACCGGAAGTTATAAATTCGGGCCATAACATTGGTTTATGTTGTTGCCTCCATAATTCGTACAAATTCATACAGTGTGAGTTTTAGTGCTTAAATAATAAGTCTTTCAAATAATATTTAAATCAATATTTTATTTGATTTCAATTTACAAATATTTTTGATTAGTTGTTATTAGTATAAAACATACAATTGAGATCGTACGAATTTGCCACTTTGTAAAATAGTTACCAATTAAGATTGTGTTGGTGTCTCTTACTGTTTTTTCTTCATGGTACAGCATTTGGAAACAATCTCATGTCAATTTTCGTAGCTGTTTTACAGTGTGGCTAATCTGTACGAATTCACACAGATGTGAATCATACAGAAACGTACAATTTTTAGAAAAATGCAAACAGAACCCTGCCCTAATCCCCTAAACTTCACCGGTGTGAAAGCAGATCATACAAATGATACTGTACGACTATAAAAACGTACACATTTTTGCACATGAAAAACTGAACGTTTTTGAAATCATTTGACCACCAAGTAAAAATAACCCAGAAGGAATTTTACAACGTGCTTTGGCATTTTTCTGTTATCCTCAAGAAGATCGTCTCAAATTTAAGACGTGGCTATACCGACTGTAATCTGCTATTGAGACGACACACAGAATGTGATAGCCAATCTTCACCTCTTGCTTTCTCCCCATGCCGACAGAGAGCTCTCCAGACGTAATCTGCCAGCCCTCGCAGTTCCCCGGCTATGAAAGATGCCCCGGTAGGGTCTCTGTAGGCCTCGCACAGCACGGAATGCTGGAAATTGGTTTCCGTCCGTTGGAAACTGAGCAATTTACGCGACTTGGTCCCCGGCCCCTCTGAGAAATCGTTCTAATTTCACGCCTTTTCCGAGCGAGTCGATGTCTTTCTTCAACACGCATCAACGTAACTGTTCTCCATTACACAGGTACTTAAAGAGACAACGCTTTGAATGGAAGGGAGTAAATTAGAGGTGAGAAAGAAATAATAAGACTCTTTGCCGCTCGCTCCCACAGCATTTCTCGGAAGCGTCTCTATGAGTTTGATCCAATCTACAGTGACTCTCACCTGGAGACACTTCTACTGGTCTGAGGAAAAACAGAGAGCGGTTACCGGTCGGATGCGTTTTAATAAAAGGTTTTCAGTTGTGTTTGGAAATGCACGGTGGACTGTTGAGCTATTTACATCAGTATTTTAAGCCAGTTACCACATACATCACCATATATTTGGTCGGTTAAAAAAAACTGTGCTGTGTTGTTCAATGATGTCATATTTGGGGAGACACATTAGCATGTCCTACAGTTTTTTACATGTGATCCCATTAATAGGAAATTAAAATGGATTTCATTGAAACCATACACTGTAGAAATTACAGTATTTTTGGCAACAGTTTGTTCAAAGATAAATGAACATTAACAAGTCTTTATCTTTACAGAAAAAAGCTATAAAATAACAGCATCATGCAAGCATTTCTAAAAATCAGAAAACCCCCAGAAAAAGGTTGATGAGAATTTTTGTTTCCAGAGTGCTTGCTATTTTATAGTTTTTTTCTGTAAAGATAAAGACTTGTTAATGTTTAATGTTCATTTATCTTTGAACAAACTGTTGCCGATAAATTAGATAAATATTAATCTACAGTAAGTTACTGGCAAACTGCTGCATAACTACAGCAAAGATTTTTACAGTGTGTGTTTCACATGTGAATTTTCTGTAAAGGATGCTGTTTTTGGAGAGAGATGCAGAAATATTTTCTGAGTTTAGTCCAAATTGTAACTTACATTTTGAGCTGTTTCTGATGGGTTTTTTTATGTTTTGGCGAATATTTGTAAATGTTTTTGAAATTGTAAAAGTTTCTGTCACTTCTTACTCATGCACTATACTTTTAGTTTTGAACCAAAAGTGAATGTGAGCTCTAAAATCGTCTCTCTGGACTACAGTCAGATTTCCAGAGCGAATAACTATCCATCAAAATGTAAATATTCATTACTCACTTGGCACAAAAGAATGTTGCCATGACAGCACAGCCATGTGGGCTCTCTGAAATCTAGTCTTGACAGCCTCGAAAGCCCACAAGTACCGTTGCCAAATGAGAGATGTCAAGTGGGCACAGAATATCACACAAAGCCATCAGAACGCCAGTGTAAATACCAGCAAAACTTTTCATTATGTGCATTCACCTGCCGTGTTCAAATATAAAAACGGTCAGTAATAACATGAACTGAGATTCTTGCGCACACAAGTTCACCGTTACAAAAGTGTGTGCTGTGCATTCAAGTGTGCTATTAGTATACTTGTAAACTAAAAACAAGAAAGTATCTACGTTTTATGTACTTAGAAATATAAATAAAATTACAACACTTGATATATACTGTCTATAAATCAAATATTGTCCTATCCCAACAAACCATATATCAATAGAAAGCTTATTTATTCAGCTTTATTTATATACTTGATCTTTTAACATTATACTTGAATAAGACTCTACGCCCTACAAGTGTGTACGTTTGATACAGACTGTGTGTTTATTGAGTTTCTGTTCAGCATTTTGACTACTGAAAACTCCTTTAGGCACCTTTCAAATAGAGAAACCCAATGAAATGAGCTGTTTAAAGTGACAAATGGAAAGCCAAGCTTACAAAATAATATATCATAAACGCTGAGGGATGCCCTGACCAAGGTGTAAAAGAAAAACATGAGATGAAGGAAAACAAAGAAAGGAAAAACACATAGATATAGTATGAAAGAGGTGTTACCCTCAGGCTTTACCACATAGACTCTTTATAGGTAGAAGATATAACCAATGCTGAAATATAGAAGTATGAAAGCATTTCTACAAAAAGAAAAACCTTAAAAACCTTCCCAAAATTCCCAAACCTGAGATCAATTTTTACTGCCATTTCAAACCTGCATGACTTTCTTTCTTCAGCAGAACACAAAAGAAGATATTTAGAAGAATGTTGGTAACCAAACAACACTGAACTTTCATAGTATAAAGATACGTATAGCGCCCCCTATAGCTATCAAGTTTGAAACTCAACATTCTGTCCTGACTCTATAGATTTATATTTAATAACTGATGAAACTTCACAGCAGGCGAGCAAACATAAACCTGCACATTTGTCCACTGAAACTCCAGAGGAAATACTTAATCCCACAATTGAGATATTAAAGAGATCTCCTGCGATTTTCTTTTTCTTCCTTAAGGTTATTTTCTCGGCACCAACATTTACAGCGATTACGGCATAAACACACCTGCTAAGGTAGAAGTCTCTGATATCACTGTTTATCTACTGGTTTCTCATATCGATGAATATCTCTGTGCTCTCTCCATCCTCTCAAATCAAAACAAGATCCAACTAATACGTTCTGCTCGGAGCCTTTTCATCTGAAGAGGATTTAATCAGACCTGGAGATTTCCATGCGCGGTGTGTCCTATAAGCACAGTAAATTTGTGTACCGTACCTGTGGAGTTTTAGAAAAACATGTGTGACTATCTTTATATGTTGTTTAGTAAACTGAAATAGTCCTGGAGAAACGAATTTGATTTTTTTTTGTATGCAAATGTGCTTTATATCAGGTGATTCTAAATCTTATTTAAGAGGTTTCAACCACTAAAATATTCCAGTTTTTGGTATAGATACCCTGTTTAGTATTTTATTTACGACATTTTTAAAATGATAAGATGTAAGGTCAATAGCCTTCAGTAAAAAGCTGTACTGATTGAGTCGCCTTTTTAAAAGCAGAATATATTCTGGAGTTCATAATATAATTTATAATGCTTGTTCTAAAATGTTTGCATAAAAAATAAACATTACCTTTAAGGTGATGCATTTAAAAAGAAGATAATGATGAATACAAGAGAGATAATTCAGCGCTATGTCTGAAAGCCAATTTTATTTAATACGATATTTATTTAATACAAAAGGACTGATTACCTAATTTAAACATTATTACATTTATCCAATAATGATCCGAGGAGAATCTGAAGTGATTTAACAAGCTCTTAAATTCAGTGTGCTGCAGATGTAGGAGGTTATTGATCGTAATATTTTAAAGCTGTCCTTTTCGCCCAAACCCTGAGATACTCAAGAAAATATACACAGACCCTTGGAATGAAAGAGTTTAATGTGCAGCTTAAATGTATTTATATAAAGGATAGTTCAGGTCTTAAAACCTAATTACAAGCCACACGTCTGATATATAAATAAACATTAAAGAACATTTTTAAAAAACCTATACAAGACGACTTGATCATATGTTTCCCATTGTTCTCAAAGCATGCGTTTCACATAACCAGATGTGTTTTTGCACAAGTCAAATTCTTGGACACATAATTAAATACATTATTTTCAAAAGTAACATTATATTGTTAAAGGGACAGTTCAGCCAAAAATAAAAATTCTGTTATCATTTATTCACCCTCATGCCATTTAAAACCTATATATCGCTGCTGTCCTTCTGAAACCTTGTATCTCCATATATCATAATTTCATTTTTTTGGTCATAAATCATTATTATAAGTCATCCTTTAGGTTTGTCATTGTAAAAATGTAACCAATTCAAAGTTTTAAAAAGTGCCTGTCAACTTTGACAACACTGTATTTTGACATACAAGGTTTTGAAATGACAGCGACCATATGACTCTTTGTCCTGTGCAACACAAAAGAAGATATTTTGAGAAATGTCTGATTGGTTTTGCATTCATACAATGGAAGTCAATGAGGTTCAGTGTTGTTTGGTTATCATTGTTCTTCAAGAAAGCCAAATAGGTTTGAAATGACATGAGGATGAGTAAATGTATTTTGGGTGAACTGTCCCTTTAAGCATCGTAACTGATACTGTTAGACAATCAATACTTTTATCTATAGAGACTCAAGCAGTAGCTAATAATATCCGTTCTGTACTTCCACTGATCTTGTGAGGAGCGAGGAACCCAGCTGTGATCTCTCATTACATCCTCATACCAAAACGACGATTAAACGCCTTTTTCGGATTTCAAAGAGCGCACTTCTTACGCCGTATGTAAAAGGCGAGGAGACGGGCGCGTTTCAGACAGACACCGAGGATAATTAATCCCGACAAAAGTTTTTACACAGCACCTTTTCATCCCGGATCATTAGCGTCTAATTGTATTGTAGGCCTACAATCGACAGCGTGCCGTAATCTTCCACAAAGAGAAGCAAAGACGCTCCGGTAATCTGACTGTGGGCGCTATGCTAATGCGATAAAGATCCGATTGCTATCGGTCGGTCGGGGGATTAAAGCTCTTCCGCAACTATTGCCTTCTGAACCCGGATGAAAGGAACGCGCGAGAGGTACAGAGAAACTCTTTTCGTGATTCATTAAATTGCGGGGAAAACGTGGGCCCGGCTAACCCTCCTTGCTGTTTTTGCAGCTGTTTAATGCAGTCGAGTGGAATTGAACAGTAAATACGAATATATGCTCAGCAAATTGGCCAGCGAGGAGCGCGACGAGGTCGGGTTTGATATAAAGTGATTGTGTCTGAGATGGAGCGCGTGTGCTCTCAGGGCCCGCGGTTCATTAGTGAGTTTTCTAAGGGAGGGGCGCTAATTGTCGCCTGGCCCGAAACAAAAGCCGTCCTCCGCATTCTGTAGCTCCCTCGCACCCTTAATGAGTTTCTGTTTGTAATGAGACACTTACTGTGTTTGGAAACGGATTTTCCACAGTCCACAGATCAATTACACTGCCAACAAAAACTTTATCTCACCTTATTCCTTCACTCTCTCGCTCTTTGGCTTTTTCTGATTCCTCGTATAAATCTGGACACAGAACCCGAGGGAGCTATTATCTACGTTTATTTGAGTTTAAATAACAGATATTTTGTCAATAGTTTCTCTAATTGTCTGTTTTAGATCAAAAGTGATTTGATATTTGAGGGGCTTTTGCAAGGAAATGCTCTAATTAAACTAATGATGCACAAACTCTTAAAGGTGCGCAGGTGTCTCGCGTCTCTTTCATTAACATTAATGTCACGTTTCTTGTCGTCCGACAGACAAAGCATCTGTTCAGACATTTTCCTCCAGAGAGACCGAAGCAATGGAGAGGCGGATGAATGGAGACCCTCCCCGTGGAGGCGAGAGATGAGAGAGATGTCTGGAAAACGCCGTGTCTGGTGGGAGGGTCTCTTTGTTGCACGGGGCTTCTCTCCGCAATCGCTCTGATATCTCAACAGCGCTGCGTTGTCAAAAGGTCTGGTTCTTTTCTGAAATGGTTTCCCTTAAGAGCGTTATTGTTTAGCAATAGGGTAACTCACGAGGTGCGTTTTTAAACATGGGCCGGCCCGCAGACGTTCAGGTAAAGCCTCTGTGGGACGTTAACTTTTCTAATTGTTAAACCATCAATACCGTGGTCTGTAATGAAAGCTATAGGGCCGGTGTACGCGTGTCGTCTCTCTGGAGCGTAAAGAGCAGGTCTTTGTGGAAAATGTCACGGGTGGATGGGTCTCGTGTTCTGTAGGTCCAGTATTCATTTCATTAAAGAGTGCAGAGTTATTGAGGTCTGGAGATGGAAATTACAATCTAGCATAAATGAATGATGTGAAGAAATGCCTCTTCAGATCACATCATCACTGATACGACCAGTTGGCCTATTACAGTTTTTAACTGTATGGCTTGATCTCATGGGAAAAGATAAAGGGAGAGTTCACCCCAAAATGAAAACGTTTACTCACTCTCATGTCGTTCCAAACCTTCTTTTTTTCTACAGAACACAAATAAAGATATTTTGAAGAATGCTGGTCTCCATTGACTTGCATTGGTTTTGTGTCCATATAGAACCAACGTTTTTTGTTTTCCAACATTCTTCAAAATATCTTCTTTTGTGTTTTGCAGAAGGTCAAACAGGTTTAAAACGACAAGAGGGTGAGTAAATCATGACCGAATTTTCCTTTAAATTGCGATTTCATATGATTTTTATATGAATTTGTATGATGTGAATCACATCAAAATGTATGATTATTAGAAAAAAAGAAAGAATGAAGCCCAAACCCTACATGTAACATCACTGGGGCAAAAGTCACCTTGTACAATAGTTACGAATTACCGTGTGTTGGGATATAGAGGCTAGTTGACACACATTACTTTAGTGAATCCTAAAGATAAACAAAATTAAGTTTTGACTAAACAAAAGCTATCAAAATATTTCACAGTTGCTTTTCACAGGAAAACAAGATACTACAAGACACTTATGTGACAACATGCCCCAATAGCAGAGAGAAGGGGTAAGTTGTCACAATATACAATGTTAAATCTTTGAAGCGCTTTGATAAAATAGAATTGATAATGCAGAAAATAAACATATGGCCATATAAACATGTGAAATATGTGTGACAACTGTTTCAAACGATTGACGATTGGTTACGATTAACCCGGTTCAACACATCTCTGTCCCTTTGAACATTAAAGTCTTTAAACATGCTTGAATGCTACTTCAACATTCATGTAATAAAGTATTTTTGAATTAAATGTTGCTTCCATAAAGTTTTATTTTGTCTGTATACACAGCTAATTTTAAATGGCAGTCAATAGAGAAATAAGCTTTTCTGGGCTAACTGGACCATGCTAACCTTGAGCCCCACTTTAAACCAACTGAAAAATCAATTTATATGTCATTCTGTTCCACAACCCAAAAATTGGATGTGAAAAAATGACTCGATCAGAACGTTGAGAGTAAACCTTGAAAGCCCATCATCCTGAGATGTGTTGTGGAAATGTACCCGAGTAATGTCAGATGGGCAGGTGGAAATGGGCCAGTCATTCGCGAGCGAAAAAGAAAATCACATTAAAAGACCGAAGGGGAACGAAAGCCGAGGTGTTCAGATGAGGCTGTGCCGTTTGGAAGACTGAGATCAACCTGGTGTTCTGCATCACATTATGTAACATCGAGATGAAAATGAACTTTCTAGACTTTTCTGCATCATATACAGACTCTTGTGAGTCCGTTTTGAGAAACAAAAACATCTGAGGCAAAAGTCAATAATAATCAAAATATGTTGCTCTTTCATAGTTCTCAATTGTTTTTCAAATCTCAGTTATTTCTCCTAAAATAAGAGAAATAAAAACAGAAACAAAAGAGATTCAATTACATGAAGAGTATGGAGGTGTAAAATGAATGTAGATCGAAGAGGTAATGTGATGAGAAATGTTCGAGTTCATATTGAGATCTTCAATAATATTGACGTTTGATTGCAAACTTGACAAATCTAAGCTCGGTTTGAGACATTGTTGAGATCTCTCCTGAAACTCTAAAGGAGACATTTGTGAGATTTCTGACTGTTTCTCAAGAGAAATAACTGAGACAGATGAGACTTAAGTAAAACGTTTCTATTTGCTTTCTATTTAAGCTCATTGATGTCTAGAAATAACTGAGATATTAAGAGACGTCATCTGTGATTCTTCTGGCTAATGAGCAAAAAAAGAACGAAAATTACCCAGAATGCATTACGAACTGCAGTATTTTACTGTAAAGTAGAAATGCGGTATTGCAAACAGTGTAGATTTCTGAAGGTCAGTATCGTCCACCAGCAGAATCTAAACGATACCACAAAAATGACAGCATCTCCCTCTTCCCATGATGCCTTGCTGCACTGAATGTGCCACTGGCATGTTTCACAGTTCTGGTTTAGGCAGATGCATGCTGGGATCATACGGAACTGTTGGTTCTGTGTCTGCCGGTGTGTGCGCTTATGATTCGGGCTAATGCGTTTGCAGATGGAAGCTCTGTTCTCTCTGCCGCTCACGCTGAGACACATTTGGATGAATAAAAAGGACAGTCAGAGCAGATACGAGTAATGCGGTGTGTTGATGCCGACATGAAAGGTTTCTGAAAAACACGGACCACAGGTTGTCTAGATGAGATCCTTTTTTTTTACGTATTCATCTGTGCGCTTTTGCTTTTGTCTTGTGATGGTGTTTTCTTTTAAGCCTCGAGTAAGATTTAGAGGGATTGCAATAAATAGTCAGGTCCATTTAGTGGACATAATAATGGGACTTGCTCACTTTTTTAAGCCTTTCACAAAAACGTGGTGCGGTAATCCTACTTTAGTATAATATATACTAAATAATAGCCTTATTTAAAAATAACAAAAGTGAGCGTTATAGCTGGAATATGTATGTATGTAGAGTATGGCTTTACCTGAAGGTCATGTTTTGTGTGCTCTCATGCTGGAAGTTTAGAGAGGGTTTATCGGGTTATAACACATTTTCCAAGAACATTTATAAACACCAACTCTTTTACTGTGGGACAAGTGTTTTGACTATGTAATGTCCTCCACATCATGAGATGAATGTGTGAAGATGTTTCTATTGCAGGTGGCTTGAGGCCAGAAACAACAGTTCCAGAGACTAATGCGTTTCTCATCAGAGCGTCTGAGCGCTGATCCGTCCGGACTCGCACGCTGTTCTCATTAACACAGTGTCGTGGGTTTCAACCTCTCTCTATGATTTTCACCTTCAGCGCTCAGACCCGACAACTAACCACCCACCCAATTACAGCGACCCCGGCAGCGCAGTCATCCAGAAGTGCACATTTCAATTAGTTGCCTCATCCGGTGCTAACCACGCTGACGTATAACAAAACAACTCGCATTCCTTGTGAGAAATAGAAAAAGACACAACAGAGAATTGTTGACATATAGGGATGATAATAAATGTGGATAGCGTAGCTCAGATGATCTGGGGAAAACTTTGATGGTACGTGCTTTACCCATCACCAGAGACAAAAGAGACATTTTGACCTTATCTAGATCTTTTATCTAGAATTCTGTCCTCATTTACTCAAGCTCTTGTCATTTTAAACCGTTTTTTTGCAGAACACAAAAGAAGATATTTTGAAGAATGTTGGTAAACTTTTGGTCCCCATTGACTTGCATTGGTTTTGTGTCCATACAATAGAAGTCAATGGAGGCCACAGTTTTTGTTTACTTACAATTCTTCAAAATGTCCTCTTTAGAATAAAGAAAGTCAGATGGAAAATGACAAAAGGATGAGTAAATAGTTTTTGGGTGAAATATCCCTTTAAGCTTTTTAGTTATTTCCCATAATTGTCAGAATGTTTATTCTTGTTCACTCAAAAAACAGGGACAAACATAACCACTCGGTTGTAAATGTATTATATTTGTTTAAAAATAACCCAGCATCTGTTAAAGTGTTAATTTGTAACCCTGGACAACAAATGGTCTATATAAGATTTCTATTGATATATGGTTTGTTATATGACGACAATATTTGGCTGAAATCTGAGGGCACAAAAAATGAAAAAAAATAGTGGTTTTTAGACGTGTTTCCGGCCATTTTTGCTGCATCCACTCACAAAAATAAAGTTTTGAAAATTAAATAAAGTTTAAAAGAAAATAAAGTTTTACAAAATCTCTTTGTGAAACATGATGTTTACTTAATATCCTAATGATTTTTGGCATAAAAGAAAATGGTTTATTTTGACCCAATGTATTTTGGGCTATTAATGTTCTCGTGCTTTAAACAATATTTCCACTAACACACACACAATGTCTGAGTAAAAAGATCAAATGTCACAAAAACAGCCAGTTTCTTTAAGACCGAGTGAATTCTGTAGGGAGAGATTGACAGAAGCATCCCGTGTGTGATGCCGTTGTCTGTGAAAAGAGCGTGGAAAAGAAAAGATGGAACTGAAAGGTCACGGATATATGAAGCGTCTGAGGAACTCCATATGAGTACTAGATAAACACATTCTGTTTGTCCGGAAAACAGCCCCACCACAACACAGATCATTCATGAGTATGTTACACACAACATTTATTCATTTAGCAGACGCTTTTATCCAAATTTCTTCCATTGCACTTCCATTCAGAGCAGTTCTGATGTCTAGTATATGTACGTCTCTGGATAGCATCATGTTTTCCTTTCAGTGATGGATTTCCACGCCTGCATTTATCAACTTGATGGCACATCTTTTACATACAGGTGTATAATAAATGTGCCATCGCTTAGCAGACTTCAGAGACGCCGAACCTAGACACGCTACACATTACTGATTTCTTCAGGGAGTGAAATATCAGCTTTACCTGTCAAATATCAAAGCAATAAGCCAGAGAGACCAGACGCTCCTGCTGCTTAAAATATCATGTGATTCAGACCTGCGAAACTTTGACAACACAAACACACACACAAGCTCATGACTGCCCAGAGGATCCGGCATGAATCATCTCTTCATCGTGACTCATGTTGGCTGTAAAATCCCGGGTTGACGTCACCCACATGTCTGTATTTATATCAGGGGTATCATTCAAACACACAGCCGAAGGTGGAATAAGGCCGTGGATCTCCGTCGAGGACTCCAGCAGGATAGAAAAAACTTAAAATTATGTTCAAATTATGCTAAATAATATATACATTTATTATATTACATATCTTTTCAAGGTACAACAGGACACAGACTCATGGACACACAGATGCACGACACACAGATAGACTACGTCAAGGTTTAACAAACAAAAATGACTTTGTCGCCTTATAATTGTCATTTGTGCATCTTTTCTTTCGTCTTATTCAGACACGTGACCTCTGCATCCATCTTGTCCTGAAGAAACTTATAAAGACGCTCGGAATAGACACACCACCTTTCTTTCAGTGCTATTCTTACCATGATGCTGACAGCTATATGGAGGAGAGAGAGAGAGAGAGAGAGAGAGAGAGAGAGAGAGAGAGAGAGAGAGAGAGAGAGAGAGAGAGAGAGAGAGAGAGAGAGAGAGAGAGAGAGAGAGAGAGACGTTTGACCTCCCAATTAAACTTTTCTTGAGACCTTGAGTGCCACTTCAGAAACAGTAAAAATCAAAAAAAAGATTTTTACTTTACAATATTCTTCTTCATGAAGACTGCTATAGAGTGGATTCCCAGGGAAAAGTTTTATTGCTCAAAGATTTGTCATTTTAGAGCTTGGCAGGTTTTCAAAGAGGTATGAAATGGCTTTCTCTTATTCTAGTTTCATACGCAGAAAGCGTAAAAAAGTAGATTTCCTCTAGACGTGTAAATACTGTGTTGCTATCACAGAAATTACACACTTTACCTTTAAGTGTTGACCTTGTCACAGCTTTCTCCAAACATTTCTTAAAGAGAACCAGCCACTAAAAAACTATAAACTAAAAATGTAAGTAAATAACACAGTTCAGATGACTTATTTTCTTTTGATTGATTCTGAGAAATCTGAGCTGTTTTATACTGTTTTAGAAGACACATTTGAGAAAAACATTTCAGTTAAAAACATTAAAATGAAGAACAAATATAAACTTGCCTGCTTCTCCCGATATATAGTTCTACATTTACATTGTTACATATATGAAGAGTTTATTTGAAAAACAGATTTCATGTTTTTGAGTTATTAGCTTGACATGATTTTGAAAAAATGTAAAAAATTTGTTTTTGCACATGAACTATTCATCTATATTATGTCATAAATATTTATAGATGAAACTCGGATGAAACGCAACTGAGACCATCAAATCTCCTGACTTACAAAAGAGAAACCTTTGAGCAATAACATTATCATCTGAAAATATATGAAGCCATTTCCTCTCATTGCTGTCTATAGGAAGCACAACTGAGATCTAAAAGATCTTTTCTCTCGCCCGGCATACGGGCCGTAATGCGGGACTATTATTTCTCATAATGCCACACTCCTGTGAGGATAAATTATCCCAAACTGAAGCCATTAGGAGGTGATGAGCAGATCTGACCCAGGACAAGCGTTTGGGAAAACGCCGGCTTCATAAATTATATGTCAGCACTATCTGCGACAGCAATCATCTAATGATAAATGATCTCGATGTTTATTCTCAAAACTACAGAGAAGAAAAGGTGACTCTGGAGAGAGTGAGCTTCCCACTCATCCCCCATCCCTCCCTCTCCCGCTTTCTCCGCTCCTTTTGTAATTACTTCTGAGCTGTGGTGATCTTGGCCATGGAGACGTAAGTCTCCTTTCAAATGTCAGCAGCTCGTTGCGGCTCCTCTAATTGGGCCGGTGTAAACGCGAGGGGGCTTCTTCTCCTCCTTCATCGATTTCTTCTGGTTTCCTCACCTCTGTCACTTCACACCGTGTGAGTGTGACAACCAGTGCCCATCTCTCAAGTGTCTGTTAAAGCTGTTGAGGCCCTCAGGCCTGCCACTGATCTGGAATCAGCCGTGCAGCGGTGCTGTCGCAGTGTCAGTGCTGATGTGATGGCGATGCATCCAGATCTGCTAAGACTGTCTTTACACTCGCTTTGACTGTCAAAATCAAAAGCAAAAAATGTGCAATAACAACGTTCAGGTTGCTTAGTTGCCAACGCGAAGGTTGTGGGTTTGATTTCCGAAGGAATGCCTTGAATTCACTGTAATGTAAGTCGCTTTGAATAGAAGCATCTGCTAAATGCTTAAATGTAAAAAATAAGATTTCTTGTGTATTTTCTTATGTGGGAAAGACTCAAAAGATGATCTCAAAATGATTATCTAAAAAAGAATTCACAACTTAGTGAGCAACCTGAACTTCGCCTCACGGCCACCAGAGGACAGACTAACACAGCTCACAGCCATCATTCACACCTCATTCAGTTTGAGTTTGGTTTAAAGCGTAGGCGGCGGCAGGGCAATGACGCCACAAAGAACTAAAAGTGACCTGGATGTCATTTGTTTCACTTACGGGCTACTATCTGATATAACAGGAGAGCCCGGTGGATTAAAGAGATTTTTAGGAGAGCTGGACATCATTTACAGAGGTTTTCAAACCCTCAAAGCATTTCCTGTATAGTCTCAAGGTCTATAAAGACTTTGATATTGTATATTTCGAAAGAGGAATGTTTAGACACACTCCGTGGTGTCCGGTGGATAGCAATGTTGCATCATGCGAGCAGAAGGTTAGAAAAATGTCCGCAGCATGTAACTGAGCAGTAAAGCCTTTGACAGATCATAGATCGTAATTGTGGTTCACAGACTGAACGTCTGAACGTGACTGTGATTCACAGCACATGACTTAAGTCTGTTTGATGTTGGTCTCTGTATCAGTGTTGCGTTTAGCTTGTATCTGATCAAGACTCTATGTTCACATTATAATCACATAATCGACTTGATAAATGATATATTACCAGAGCCAGAATAATCCAGTTTCTGTTCTGCACTGACAGTTTGGAAGAGCTCAAATAATTTACTCATCCTCAAACCAACCCGGACTTCCTATCCTCAGGTCAACACAAACAATTTTTTTAAGTATAAATATAAAATGTACATCACTATATATATATATATATATATATATATATACACATAGGTCCTAAATATGTAAAAATGAAAAGTAATCCTTATACATTTCAAGATGCTTATACTATCTTGACGTTGTTATTACTAGCACCTCTCGTGAATATTGCTTACTTAGACGAATCGCTTGCTGTTTCCTCAATTGTAAGTCGCTTTGGATAAAAGCGTCTGCCAAATGAATAAATGTAAATGTAATGTAATCCAAATGACTCCAGTGGGTGAATAATGTCATCTGAAGCAAAACAATAGATGTGTGTAAGAAAATGATTCATATTTTGACCAAAATTAAACCCCAAAAGTGCTAATAACTCAAATGTCATTGTTGTTGTGTGTCTTGTGACTAGTTGTCATATGCAATTTTGTCACGTGACACAAGTTTTTGATGTGTTTCTATATTTGGGTTTAGCACTTGTTTAGGGTTCAGTTTTAATAAATAAACATTTATCATTTTCTCACATGCATGGTTTCACTTCGGAAAACTTTTCTTTGGTATTAATTAACCAACTGGAGTCATGTGAATTATTTTTATAATGCATGCATGTCCTTTTTTGAAACAATATCAGGTCCATTAAATAGAACTTTAACCTATAAAAACTTTACGTTCAACTGAAGAAAGAAAGTCAAATATATCTGCAATGGTAAGTAAATTATGAGAAAATCATTTGGAAAGACCGGAGTTCATTTGGTAAAACAGATCCTTATGTTTTATTTAGTTTGTGTTAGTTAGCTGTTTAAGTTTGATTCATATTTCTTGTAATGCACAATAAAAAACATGATTATTGAACATTTTTTGCAAACATATTTTCCATTTATTCAGTATTAGAAAAGTATTTGCTCAAACAACCATTATTGCATTAGAATGGCAATGACTTGCATTGGTTGTGGAGCACTATTTGTGTGACTGAAATGTTGCCTATGTAGTGGATCTAGAGTTAAACAGAGTTACTATTAATCCAGAAAATTCAAAAACAAAAAAAGTGCCTTAAGGCTCTGTTTCTTTTTCTTGTTAGTCAGATAGATGTAATCTAAGCGTACGTTTTGACGTCCTTGTAGCACGAAACTCGACAGCAGGAGTTTTTCATCCTCGTGAAGGCCAAATCCAGTCTGTGTGATTTTTTGACAGAGGCACAGCGAGCGGTCTGTTTTCATGGCAACAGGCGAGACTCGTGGATCAGGATGAAAACTCGGAAGTGATCCACTGTGACGTGGTTTAGAGAAAATGTGAATTAATTTACATTCTCTAATTCAGGTGTGTACAATGACAAGTTAGAAATATCAACATTTCTCATCACATTCTTTCAAGACCAAAACATGTGAGCTATATCATCCACCTTCACCTTTTATGTCTATGTCAGCAATAGTTTCATTAGTATCTGTTTTCATTAAACATCTTACACAAAGTCGATCCTTCAATGCAACAGAGAAGTGCTGTGCCTGAAAGGGTTAAAACGTTCTTTTCTCTGACACTGTAAAGAATAGCAAAGTTTTCAGTCGATTAGAGATTTATTAGACCGCTTTCTCCAAACGTCCGTTCAGAATGTCTCTGCGAGGCGTCTTCGATCTCTCCGACGATTCTGTTGACAATTTCCTAAAAGTGCTTAGAGGACAGACTGATGCTGTTGTTGTGAAGGAAGGCCTCATTTTCCCCTTTATTGCTCATACACACTGGCTCTATTTGTCCCATTACTGCAATCCCCAGAGTGCATTTAACAAAAACACCCCCAACTCCACAAATTAGAAGCAAACTGTTGCGGTTTACTTTCTACTTCTGACGGAAAACAAGAGACGCTTTTTCGCAGAACAAAGCTGGCGGTGACAGGACGGAATGATCGCCTTTTCTTATTATAGACTTTTCTTATCATAGATCTAGTAAAGGGAAACAAACACTAACTTTCGTCACGTCACAGCATATTAGCGCACATTGAAAGAAAACCTGTCAGCTTTTGGATTCGTGCTCACATTACCTGACTCGAGCGTTAAACTGCTGAAACCTTTGAGAAGATGTCTGAATTAAACTTAAATAAGCATCTCTCTTAGCTATTAGACAATGTATTGCTTTTCAATATATTAGAAGAAACAAAGTGAACAAAAGCACTTTTTCTGTTTTATAATGGGTCATTTTTGGGTGCGACTTCGCTGGAAATGTCATCGTTTGACTTGACTTCAACACAATTAAAGTTTCTTTGTTTCAAACAGAGGTGGCGATAGAGAGGCGAAACGCGGCTACAGTATTTAGTCATTGTTTACTGTCCACATTTTGACATGTAAGTGGGTTGAGTTGGATGTTTATAAACGTTATCATGAGTGATCAATCTTCAGTTTGCTCATGTGTATTCATGGAAATCTGTACCTCCAGCTTGAGACGCTTCTTGGGGAATGTTAACCATTTATAATGAGTACAAGCAGGGAGCAGAGATTAAAATAAAATCTAGAGATGACACGTTTTAATCGTGCATCTATTATGACTACAGATCAGAACATGAATCATCATCATTGCTTGACATGCAATGTCTGTAATAACAGATTTTCACAGTTTTGACTCAACTCTCAATGGTCATGCATGATGAAAATGACACTTTTGAGCAGTGTCCTGGTCTATGAATGATAAACCACTGCCATCACTATAGGAGTACTGAGTCCAAACATACCCACAGATGAGAATATACTGGCAAATATTAAGACAGAAGCGGACATTTTAGTTTCAGCTCAACTATTGTCATTATGTTTTGATGGAAATCTTGCCAAGCAAGTTGGGTTTTGATTTCTGGCTTTATGGTGTTTTAGTGGTTTTAGTAAGAGAAACGCTACACAATATTTCTCAATGTCAAATAATGGCATAGAAGTACATAAAATAATAAGTAAACCAGACAAAAATGCAAAGTAAACTACACTGTTAAAAAATTCTGTAGAAATGACAGTTTTACTGGCAGCAGTTTGCCAGAAACTTACTGTAAATGTATATTTATGTCATTTATTGGCAACAGTTTGTTCAAAGATAAATAAACATGAAACATGAACAAGTCTTTATCTTTACAGATAAATAACAACAGCCTCATGCAAAGCATTCTGGGAACCAAAAATCAGAAAAAAAACTTTTGTTTTGATTTCGGTTCCCAGAATGCTTGTTATTTTATATTTTTTTTTCTGTAAAGATAAAGACTTGTTAATTTTTAATGTTCATTTATCTTTGAACAAACTGTAGCTAATAAATTAGATAAATCTACCGTAAGTTACTGGCAAACTGCTGCATAACTTCAGCAACAATTTATACAGTGTAAAAAGTATACTAATAGCACACTTGAACAAACTTCTTTTTTGTAAGAGACGAGGGGAAAATGCACTTACTTCCCTTTCTTCTCCACATTTCCTCTTCATCCTCTCTCTCTCTCTCTCTCTTTCCGTGCTGCACGCCAGCCCCTTTACATCTGAAAAAAACCCAGATGAGTTTCACTATCGCTCTGCATTCTCTGCACATCATTCAAAATTCAGAAGTCCTGCGTGAGTTTTATTAGCCAGTAGCAGGAACATGCTCATATTGTGACAGTGTTATAAGAGCCTGCGACGGAGCAATGCTCCAATAGAATCATGCCAAATGCAAATTGCATCGGAGGTGTTAGAAAAATGTCACTTTTATTACACCAGGAGCTCTGTGGACGACACTGAAAATTCATTATGCTGAAATACCAATATTGCATTTTTGAAGGGGAGGGAGGACGTGCTAAGTAGACATTTACAGTAGAATGATGGTCCGTGTTACAGAGGAAATAAAGGTACGGTACACATACAGAGTCACATACATGGACTGAAGGCATGTTATCACCCTTTAGAGAGAATATCACATGCATTGTGCTGAATGAATATGAATAGACAAAGTCATTTGTGTCTGCATACATATAAAGAGAGAGAGAGAGAGCGAGAAAGAGCTATTGCCACTTATGTGGATTTCTCCATTGTACATTGAGAGGTAATTAGAAATGATTTAATGCCATGTGATAATTGTCTGGAGAGGGCTTGTGGGATTGAGAGGTTTTGAATACAAGAACTCAAGTAGCTGCTAGATGTTGTGTTGTCTTATGTTAGCATGCAAATCATGTGCTAAATTTCAATGTGAAAATCAAAGGTATTGAAGCAATAGTGGTCGACCCTTAAGATGGCATTGATGACATTGGACATCTAAGATTTCCTATAAGCAAAACAAGTGGTTTATACACTCACACTTACAGTATATATAGAGTCATTTTCATCATTTCAGTCCAGTGTTTGTTGAATTGAACAAAATCAAACCTCAGAAGTGACAAAGTCATCCAACAACAATGTGAAAGACTAAAAGCACGATAAGACACATGAAAACTGTGAAAATACATGTAAATACATGTAGAAATATTACTGTTGTATTGCTTAAAAGTGAACATGAACTTGTTTTATTTGCAGTATCTGAGGTCTGAAAAAATACATCGCATCTTTTCTGTTATTTTGTTTCGCCAGGTCTCATTTTCTGCAAATAAATGAAACTAGAAACAATATTTTTATGTGAAATTTTGTAAAACAATTGTTAGTAGTTCACAGAATGAAAGAAGTACCATAACTACCTATAAATAGTAAATTCAGAAAAACTGAAATGATGCTTTGAAACTCTCTTAATGATTTCCGCGGCTGTATGTATAGACAGATATTTGTGTTATTTCTAACTTTAACCCGACCACATTTTGTGCTACGTTTAACACAGAAATCAACGTAATATAACACATTACGTGTTAAATAACCTATAACACAAACAATGTATTAATAATGATTACTTTTTAAACATTTTTAAATGAATACACAACTTCATAAAATATTACTGTATTCAAAAAAATCACACGCGCACGCACGCACGCACACACACACGCACGCACACACACGTCACTGTGCTTCTGAAACCTTGGATGTCTAAATTCATGTTTTCAGAAAATGAGAAAATAGCTTGTAAAATAGCCAGAAAATAAAGCACTTTTTAATCCTTTTTATTAGAAAACCCAGTGACAAACATAAAGGGTGACTAATAAAAATGATTCATGGCTAAACAGAAAAAAATCTCGAAATTTGCAGCAGCGATATATATATATATATATATATATTCACACAGTTGGGTTTCTTGTAGGATGTGTCAGCTGTAAGTACTATTTAAAGTCATAGTCATATAAAACTCAAAAAGAGAGAGCAATAAAGCTTTGCCGACAGCCCATGATTGGCCCCACCGGGGCGCCCACGTGTTGGAAAAGAGATTTGGCCTGGAGGTAGAGAAGTGAAAGGTGACCTCACTCATTCTCTCTGGTAATTAAGCACCACAGGGTGTCAAAGTGTCTCACGCTGGGCCGTAGCGCTGAACCAGCACGAGACTCCGTGAGTGACAGTTCATATCTGTGAGCTGTTTAGCATCGCTGAGAAGCACGACGGCAGTCGAGAGCGTCTGCGTGTCTGTCCGATTGTACTCAACCTTTCACAGCTGCCACCTCCTTCAAACCCTCTTCTCTTGTCACCGCGTCCCATCTTATCACATTGCTCTGTGTCAGCCACATGTGGCGCGGCACATCACCTCGCGATGTCACTTCCTCTTCCAACTTTCAGGGATGCTCTGGCCGCAGGGCGTACCGGAACTTTTCCCCGTGGGCCGCTGGATTTGCGGACTGGCTGTCAAAACCAAACTAAAGGTGAATTGTGTCATTTCTGACAATTTTCAATAGGTTGGACAAACTGGTATTACAGATATAGAGTTGTGGTTGGTAAGGATTTAAAGGGATAGTTCACCCCAAAATGAAAATTCTGTCATCATTTGTAATTTCAAACCAGTGTGAGTTTCTTTCTTCTGCAGAACACAAAAGATGATATTTTGAAGAATGTTGGTGACAGAAAACAGAGACTTGCATTGGTTTTGTGTCCATACAATAGAAGTGAATGGGGACCAGCGGTTTTGGTTTACCAACAATTCTTCAAAATATCTTCTATTGTGTACGCCCTGCAGCCAGAGCATCCCTGAAAGTTGTGGGAGAGAAAGAGAGAGGAAGTGTTTACTGTTTTGAGAGAAATCAACACAACCCTTAAATATCAATAGAGTCAACGCTGTACAGTTGCTCAAATCTCTTCATTTCCCATAGATGTCTGAGAAACCAAGTATTTTATTAAGATTTTGTTTATTGAATTTGATTTATTATATTTAAATACACCAAGGCCATTTTCTGGGTTCTGATCTTCTTATTTAAATATTATTTGATGTACTTTCACATCTAGTTGCATACAGATAAATAAAATGATTGTGCTTTTCTGGAAAATATGATTATTATAAAATAATCACTATTTTATTTTAAAAGGAATTTTATTATAAAATATTTTTTATATGGAATTTTTCATTGTTATTAAAATAGTATTTGTGACCCTGGATCACAAAACCAGTCTTAAGTAGCAAGAGAACATAAAATACATCGTTTGGGTCAAAATTAGCCCAAAATTAGCCCAAAAATTAGCCATTTTTCTTTCATGCCAAAAATCATTAGGATATGAAGTAAAGATCATGTTCCATGAAGATATTTTGTAAATTTCCTACCGTAAATATATAAAAACTTTATTTTTGTGAGTAATATGCTATGCTAAGGACTTTATTTGGACAACTTTAAAGGCGATTTTCTTAATATTTAGATTTACCCTCGGATTCCTGAGTTTTAAATAGTTGTATCTCGGCCAAATATCGTCCTATCCTAACAAACAATATATATAGGAAGCTTATTTATTCAGCTTTTATATGATGTAAAAATCTCAATCTCAATTTAAGACTGGTTTTGTGATCCAGGGTCACATTTTGTTTACAGTCATAAACAGTATTTTTAATTTTTTTGTGTGCTGCCTTTAACATTGAACTAATATCTTAAACCTTTAAATGTAACATAAGTTAAATGTTATAGCAACAACATAAACGTTAAAGCTCACGACCAGTCAAAATTTTAAGTAAATAGCATCCATTTCATATTATGCAGTACTAACATTATGATCACTTTATTATAGTTATTATTTGCTCTTTTAAAATAACCTTTAATGATAATTGCAATGTCAGTTTTTACCGACAGATTTCCGAAAATGAATGCGGATTGGATTGGATTAAGCTGATGAAAAACAGCTTCAAGGTCTCATTTAACACTTTGCCTAAGCACCTAAGCAATTGCATTTAATAGAGAATGTTTTATTGTTTAATTGCAATTACAAAAAGTTCAGAAATGTCAAAATGTTGTAAAAATCAATACATACTGTAGATGACACATCAAGTAATAGTTTGAATAGTTCAATAGTTTGACATTGGCTCCCAATGAATTCCGTGTCAGTTCTTCCCTGCCTACATCTGTTTATCTCTTGATCACATCACAGCTCTCGACAGATATCCGTTCTGCCATCTCTGTCCAGCAAGTCGGCAGCTACGGTCACTCTCTATCCGCAAGCGCCTGACACGATGGGACAAACTGCCAACCGGTTCCTGTCATTTTCATCGGCGTGTTCTCCGCTAGACCCCTCGGAGCCGCAGTGAGGAGTGTATCTGTCAGAGAGACGCCTATCTCCTCAGACCAATTATTTGATTAGACCGAGATCTCGCTCCAGTGCTTCAGCAGCTAATGAGCAGCCCGGACTAGAGAAACTAAGCCTCCCAATAAAAGAGGAATTACATCCCAAAGACAGATCTCCACAACCTCTCGTCTTACGCTTTTATTTGTCATTTTAATGAAGAAGGGGGCAGATTAATGGATGAGAGTTTAACTTCCTGCTGGCCCCTTTCTTCACCTGTTAAGTTTGGGTTGGTTAACTCAAGAACTTAATAGTTGTTTCACATGCAGGTTAGTGCCATGGATGTTGTACCACCAGCTTAACTAACAAAGCAATGCTTGCCCATCAATACCCAAATGGAAATGTTGTTGCTAAGATGTTGCTCTGGAGTTTGATCTCCGTTTTTCTCCCAAAGATGAAATGAAAATAGAATTGAGAATTGTATACATGAGGTGTAAAACGAATGTAGATAGTAGAGGTAAAATAGTTTTGGATACATTTAATGAGAAATGTTTAAGTTCATATTGATATCTTTATGACTTTTTATTGCAGACTTGACAAATCTGAGCTCAGTTTGAGATCTCTAACAGAGACATCTCACATTTCTGTAGAGAAATATCTGAGACACCAAAGACTAACGTTTCCATTGGTTGCCATTTAATCTCATTGACATCTAGGAGAAATAACTGATATTACGGCGATCTCATCTGTGATTTTTCTGTCTATCCAACATCATCATAAAAAGGTGTTTACGCTCTACTTAAGTAATACACCCAAATCCGTTATTAACAACTACAATGAAACATAAATCCTCATGTATCAATAAGCACATTAGAAACATTGTTTCATTATCAAACAGGCATCAATAAAAACCCTTTGAGGCAAAACTCCCATGAGCACCAGTCAGAGGATATACTCATCCTGTAGGTATTGTCAGTTTCTGCTATTGTGCTGGTTTTAACCTTAACTCTAAATGTCAGAGGGTGAAATTCAGAGTCTTAATGACATCTTGGCCTTTGCAGGCTGTGTGCTCGAGGCGTGAACGGTCGGACATGTCCACATCATCAGCAGAGGAGGAAGATGCACAGACTCGGAGACCCTCATTATTTTGGGGTGTTTCATCATACTGGGGTTGATTATCGGTGTCTGTTATACTGACTGCATGACGGCCTCGCTGTTTGCAAATTTTGCCCGTAATGATTTATTTGTGTTGCTATATTTACAACAATGAGTGGGTACAGTCGGAGGGATGTGATGACAACATGAGAGTCAATGTTCTGGGTTTTGCTGGTAATATTACCAACTCTACTGTTAACTATTATTAACAATTTAGATTTTACGATTATTTCATAATGCAATAAAGTAATTTTATATAATAATAATAATACAAATTATAATAGCCATACAATAAAATACATTATTGTATTTATGTATAATATTAATAGTTACATGAATATTATGTACAAAAGCTATAGAATAAACTATATTATTTATTAAATAATTTAATTATTATTATTATTATGATCAATTAAAGTGACAGAGCATCACTATACCAAACCACAACAGCTCGATCTGTGTTGGAGAAAAATAACCACTGTTGGGAATCTTGTGGGAATTATTTAGACATTTGATCACACATCAGCCTGATGGAGACGTGAGCTCTTCACAAGCGATCTGACTGACAACTGTAGACCTCCTTAACATGAAGTGACAATGAACCTGTCATTTATATGTCAGCGGCTTCAGCAGACCTTGCATGGGTTTAACATTTATCTTAGCTATATATACTCACTGTAGATTTAGAGCTGTGATGGCAGAGGGATGCTGAATGGATAAGGGGCGGAGTCCCGGTTGATGCACACTTTCTGATAACTGATGCCAAACTCACTGTGTCTGTCATGTCGCCACAGGTGTTTTCTTTAAAGAATCTGAAATACAAGAGCTTTGATTCTTTTTTATATTATGTTTTGTTGTATAGTTTTGCTTTTCTAAAAATGAAGGTGAAGGTAGTAAGTGTGTAAATGCACTGTAAGTCCACTGTAATGTGTGAAAGGGTTGGACTACAGAACTATCAATAGGAATAAAACAACAAGTAGCAAGACATATGGAAATAAGCAAATTAGCAGTAAACAGTTTGTGTGTGATGAGAGACATATTAAAGATTCTTATCTGACTCACATTTGGTTTTTATGCAGCGTCAATTTGAGCTCTGAAGAATTCATTCATCTGTATTGCAATCAAAGTCACTGCAGATGTTGTCTAACCTGTTCTGGGAATATTGAAATGGATGAAATATTGAAAAAAGATTAAAGCAATATTTCTGTACTCTGATAAATCTCAAAATAGATAAACAGTTTTGTGTCAAAATGGAATTTTCTAAAGCACACAGTGAAATTCAAACTATAATAAAAATGTAGAAGTATATGTCAAATATATGCTTGCGAACTGACATGAGATTGTGATGGTTATTATTATATACACACTTAAAAATTAAGGTGCTTAAAAGGTTCTTCACAGTGATGCAAGAACCATTTTTGGTTCCACAGAGAACCTTTCAGTCAAAAGGTCTTTAAAGAACCATCCCTTTCTTACGTTTTATTAATCTGAAGAACCTTTTTTCGCCTTTTGTGAGACAGAAATGTTTTTTCTTGTACATTTGCAGTCTTTTCTGTATTTTTTTATGTTTTTGACTGAACAATTTAAAAAAAACATGAAAAATCTGTCAAACAAAGTTTTCTTTTAAATGTTATGTGGAAAATCTGTAAAAAAAAGAAAATTCAGTTAAATTACATTTTTTTCTTTATGGAATCATTAAGACAAAAAAGTTTTTTTTATGGCATCGTGAAGCACTTTTATTTTTAAGTGTATATTAATAAAATGCTTAAAACTGTTATATATAATTGGGTAAAAAAACCTGCTTAGTTGGGATGTTAATGTGCCATTGGTTATCTTTAGATAAGTCGAACGGTTCTTATAAGTCTCATTACTTGAGAGCAAAGAAATTTACTGAAGGAAATCAAAGTTCTGCATCGCTTATTTAAAATATATTCGATTTTTGTTTGCTAAAGAACTAATGGAATAATTATGAAAGCATCTTGAGAGATATGCAGCGCTATCACATCCCTGCACACCTGAGACGCTCCAATTTAAAAACATATCTGATCAGTCATCGGCACAAGGACTGTGGGAATATAACGTTTGTTTCACTTGATAAATATTCCGCCACTATCTGTCACGCCGAAGATGTTTCCGGACTAATTCGAGATCCGAAAAATCCCACGGTTATGTAACTTTCCACTTTTGAATGTGAATTCTGACAACAAAAGGCATTTCAGCAGAAGCGCCGACAAATCCCACGAGTTCTCTGAACAACATAATGACAAACCAGAGCTGAGGAAACAGCACAGCGTATTGTTACAGCGTTTGTGTCGAGGCTTAACTGTTGAGACTGAAGTATGAGTAAATAAAAGCTTTGTGTGCATGAGCAGGACAGAGACGGGCTCTCGTGAGACACGATTACAGTATTTACCCAACACTCGCAAATGTAGCGATGCAGCGTTCACTTATCCAAACAACTCAAATCAAACATGAAGACGGATACAGATTTCAATCTATATCAGCTTTTATAGTTGTACTAGTGAGGCAAGCAATTACAAACCATTATACAGATTTTGAACAATAATTCCAGAATTTTCATTTGAACTCTAAATGTTCAGCCTTGTGTAAAGTAACAGAAGCGCTGGAAGATGACAGCAGACAGAAATATACTGTAAATTTGACTACAGTACAAAATTCACATTTGGTGGTGCAGAGGTTGCAAGGCTGCTCGACTGACAATCTGGAATAAGATCTTTAAAAAAAAAAGTCATTAGAAAAATGACAAAATCTCACCTTTAAATAATTCCCATGATGTGATTAATAATTTATTTGCCTGCGGAAACATGAAAGGTGATGAAAATGATGCAGAAGCTGCTGACTAGAGCTTTTAAACAAACAAAAATCATTTATTAAACAAGAACATACACAATATGTGTTCAAAATTGCATTATTCTCATATACAACTTAAGCTCTGGTGCATATTTTGCATTTTTACCTGAATTTAAGAGTGTCCTACTCACAAACATTGAAGTTAAATGTGTTTTCCTGTATCTTTAGGGTGTTACCGTTTGTTCATGCATATATTAGACGCGTAAAATTGCACAAATTAAAGTCTCAAACCAAAGCCATTGTTTAAGCCATTCAATATGACCCCTTTAATAGATACTTAATAGTTGATAACACATTTTTATAATTTGGCATTTGTTGTTATGTTACACTAAAGTGTTAGATCTGTGAAATTTACAGTGATGTTCTTTAAAGTGTGAGCTTTCATATGACTCATCTATGTTTTGTAAGTTTGGGTGATATAAATAAGAAATTGGATACCATTTGTACAATACAGGGGGGAATGGTACGGTTGTGAGAAGACAAATTCAGACCTTATCTTTTTATAAGAAACATAAATGCAAAATTGATGTGAGAAATAAGAAAGCCGAGGTACCATACATGTCTAATTTGTGCTCCACTACTTTTTAAGAGCTGTCGAGGACGATTTTGCCAAAAACTGACATTGCTTGACTTCAGCTCATGTAATGAAAGTAAAGTAACATGCAATTTTATATTTCAAACAGAGATGGCGGATTGAACATCTTCTCACCTGTAACCATAATATTACTTCAAAGAATCAAAACGGCATATTTCATTCCTGCTGAGGGACCAACCTGATCTCATGGGAAGTCGTAAGTATTTTACGAGGTGGCTAATTCGTATGAATTCATACATTGTGAGTCGTACAGAAACGTACGCTAAAGCAATACTGAAGGCCCTGCCCTACACCTAACTTCACTGGCGCGAAAGCAAACCGTACTAAAACGTACGAATTCATACGAATTAGCCAAAATTAGACACCTCGTAAAACACTTACGATTTCGCCGTGAGATTACGTTAGAGGGACACTCCCTAAAACTTCCTCGTCTGCTTTCGCGACCTCAGCGTTTCCGTCTTTTATTTATAGCTCCTCCAAGGACTTAATTACCAACACAAGCAAGAACAATAAAGTCTCAGCAACAGGTTACATCTGCAGGCTGATAAGAGCTGGACATTCATCAGGAGAAGCTCACAATTAAGTCGTACTCTTGACTTTATAGGTGTTCATCCTGCAGAAAACTGCTTTTGTACAGCCCATTACTTGTTAATAGGTCAGTCGCTGCTTTTACCGCTCCGACGCAGCGAGTAAAGCAAAATGATACTCGGGTAATATAAAGCATAAAATAGCTGGCTGACTTAGGCATAAATAGCCAGTTGATTTATGAATATATCGACACTGTCCTAATACATTATTATGACACTCTCATTTCCACACTGTAGATAGGTAGGTTGTGTGAAATTGAATAATCTTACAGTAAAACACTGAACTGCTATAATGGCCAGAGTCATGCAGTATTACATATAGATTTAACTCTATACTGCTCTGAGGTGCTGCTGTTTTAAAATGGTTCACATATAGGCTACTTGTTGTTATGGATGACAGGCAATGTGTTCAATCAAATTCTATTGTGATTGCATTATGTATTTATAAATTTAGCAGATGCGTTTATCCAAAACAACTTAACACTGCATTCAGTCTACACACTTTTATCTGCATGTGTGTCCTCTGGGGCTCAAGCCCATGACCTTTGCTAAAATACACAAAGCCACAGGAAAAAAGAGAACGCGTGATCACATTAAAACATCTCATAAAAAGACTTCTGTTGTTCATGCATATGTAAAATTGTAAATGTACCTATTTATCTTACACTATAAAAATAAATAATTGATATATATTTATAGTCATTTTGAGTTAAAAGCCAACAAATAACATAAAGAAAGCCTTATTTGCGTTGATGTACCTCTTGCTATGTGAAACCCAACCTTCAACTTCTTTCTTTATGTGTCTGTCTCTGACAGTCATTGACTGTCTGGCCTGAAGCCTTTCATTTCACACACAGTCAATAGCTCCGTTCACATGCAATGTAATGCAATTGGGCTTGATCTGGATTAAATTGCTATCGGATTGGAGAGGACGGTGTAGACCTGAATTAATCTATTCCATAGGAGAATCAATAGGCAAAATATAGCATGTAAACACTTGAATCTGAATATTTAAATTAAATTGCAATGGTTAGAGTACATATAAGAGTACTTTCATAATCTACAAAACACAAAAAGTGCTGTTTGTTGTTAGTTTGAGTTGGCAAATGTATTAACTAAAGTTAACAAATGCAACTTTATTGTATAAGTGTATCCACATGGTAAACTGGATGTTAGCTTCTTGTGTATATTCAGGCAAAAACGAAAATGTATTTGTTGTGATGAACATAGAGAAAGATATTTGGAGGAATGCTTGTAACCAAACAGTTCTTGGTCATTGACTACCATAGTAGG
This sequence comes from Oreonectes daqikongensis, assembly GCA_026939265.1. Taxonomy (NCBI): domain Eukaryota; kingdom Metazoa; phylum Chordata; class Actinopteri; order Cypriniformes; family Nemacheilidae; genus Oreonectes; species Oreonectes daqikongensis. The sequence goes on from JAOTQM010000542.1 coordinate 267,317, forward strand.
GAAAAATCTACATAAATTAGTTTGTTCTGTTGAACACAAAAGAAGATATTTTGAAAAATGTAGCAAAGCAAACCGTTCTGGGCCTTTTTCCTACTATGGTAGTCAATGGTGACCAAGAACTGTTTGGTTACAAGCAGTAACCAAACTCAAGGGTGAGTAAATGGTGACGGAAATTAAATTTTTGGGTGAACTGTGCCTTTAAAATAATTTTTTTTAAAAAGTAGACAAATTTGGCCACGCCCCACAGGAAACTGTATTGAAACTACAGAAATGAAAATGTACTCAATTGTAATTCATTACAATTCCCAAACACTAGAATTTCATTAGCCCAAGACAAGATTTGCAACACTAAAATCATGTGATATGTAAAAGTCACACAAATTAGGTGTATACCCGAGTGTGGAAGATATTTTAGATATTTTACAGTACAGTAGATATTTTAAGGCTTTGTCATTTCTGGTGAGTTAGGCGCTCTCACACACACACACACACACACACACACACACACACACACACACACACCCTAATAAATCATTTCTGTGTCGTGACTGATAATCTATGGCTTGCATAGATCACTGTGATTTGCCTGTGCCAGGGCTCCAGGCTCCACGCAGGCACAGGGTCATCAATATCCATTGCAGTTCAGGGCATCACGGAGGGCTGCGTCTGTTTTCCAGCTGCAGACAGGAGCACAGGTGCCTAATGGGACCCAAACATTCAATGTAAATTTGGGATTGAGTGTGTTTGCAAAATCATTGTTCTGTGTTGAAGGGAGGCTGCTTTCTTACATACAGTATGAATAATGTGTGTTTGGTTATATACTAGCAATGTTTTTCAATTCCTATCCAGACACACGCGGCAGACTTGATAAACTCCGTAATGAAACGGAGAAAGGATCTAGTATCTGCAATGCCATGCAAATGTTTTTAGGCTCCATGCAGTAAAGCAACACAAACAATCATGTATGGATGCCATACGTATATATATGCCACACAGGAGCTGCTGCTTTGACAAGAAATCTCATGGGAACTTAAAACTATTTTACAAGGCGGCTAATTCGTAATTTGTATGTTTTGGTGCATTTTGCTTTCACGCCCCTGACGTTAAGTTTAGGTGTGGGGCTTCAGTATTGCTTTTTTGTAATAATCGTACAATTTTTTACGATTCACATCATACGAATTACTCTGAATTAGCCATCTCATAAAGCATTACGAATTCCAATGAGATCATAAACGGGGCAAATTTAGGAAGCAAATAAAAAACAAACTATCATACAACAATTTCCCAGTCTGCAACCAGCTGCACAAAATATATAGTGTCTAAACTTTGTGTCAAAAAGCAATAATACATATAAATAAAAACATACAGTGCTTATGGAAAACTCTAAATATTCTCTATAACTATAGATTTGTTGCCACTAACCTTGAAAACTTTACAAATCCAGAACAAGATCTTCAAAAGTGTTCAACATTCCAATCCGAAACCTTGCATCTCGACTCCCAAAAGCTGTACAGCATCTTTTTGTTTGCAGGATGCATGAGACGGACATTTAAGAGTCAGTTGTAAGAGAATGTGATGAGGAATACACAAACAGCATGAATTACTATAACATTAACTTAAAGCTTTGGATAACAGTGACATTAAACCTGTATCTCAACTGAACAATACAGGACATACTTACAAATGTTGAGGGTCATGACAGAATGAGAGAGTGAGCTGTATAACTTTCATAATAGAGAATACTTAAGCGAGAATACTAAATGAAGCAAGTACCATTGCACATAATTACAAGAAAATGATGAGAGAGCAGAACAGGCAGTCTAAGACTGGAAACTAAAATACTGCATACTTAATGTTAGATTTATTTGAGTCGCTGTACATTATTTAATTCATTTTGCTTATTATTTGCCTTATAACATGAGCTCACATATACACCAGCCTTACCCAGATTTAATGAAGTTATGTTATACTGTTTGCTGTGGGCTGATTTCTCAGAGAAATTATCTTTAAAGACTTTTTCTTACCCATTGCACATAGTTTTATCTTTGTCATAATCATCTGCTTTCATGAGAATGACATTCGACACATAAGCTATAACAAATACATAAAATCTCTATTTCTGGTGACTGATACCGGCGAGGACAAACACAAAGCGTGAGATTGACAGATTTTGGACGTTATCAAGGGCAACAGCTCCCCCTCTGAACTTTGGACTGCGTGATGCATAGACTTCTTTTTCCCACCCCATAGACAAAGTTTGATGAATGAGGTGCTCAGAGACGCTGTGCAGGCGATCTGTTTCAGAGGACAATAGAAGCTCTGATCCAAAACCATGTCCTTTCAGCTGAAACCAATCTACTGCTTCATTCTGTCTTCAGTAATTCAACACTTTCAGTAATTCAGACATTTACCACTCCAGAACGTGTACAGGTATATAAAAACATGAACAAATCAAAGAAAGAAAAGACGTATAATATGCAAAATACATATTTTAACATGGAACAAAATGCTGGCTTGTTTCAACCCATGGTTTGGCCAAATATAAAAATTTTCTAAGTTAATTTAAACCAACACTTGGGTTTCTCCATATTTTACCCAGTCATGGGTTGAAACAACCCAACATTTTTTTTAAATAAAAGTATCAACAATTTTGTCTGTACAAACTGTTTGTTTTTACTGCAAGTTTTTAATCTTTTGCATTTATATGTTTAAGCATACTTCAAGTTAATTTTAAGTACTTAAGTGTACTTAAGTAAAGTTCAAGTACATTTTAAGTATACTTAAAGCATAAAGCATGTAGTAAGCATATATCGGTGTTCTAGTAGTATACTTGAAAATGAATAAATTGGCCACCTTTTTAGTTTATAAAAGTAGTAAATTGTTATAACCACACTAGAAATTATATGTTCAAGTACTTTTTAGAAAGTAGGCCTACATTTAGAAGTATACACTTTTTGTAGTTTCTATGCTGCAAGTACTGTATACTTGTACATATTCTTTAAGGGAACTTATCACAATAGTTATTTATATATTATTTTATACTTAAAATAAAAATGAACTTTTATAATTAAAATATAGATTTAACAGTATATTAGGCAGACATCTATATCATCAAATATATTTCTGTCAGTATAAGTATACTTAAGTGCAATTTTAAGCATATTTCTGAGACGTACATAGATTAAAAGTATTATTTCCTGAATTTGAATTTAAAAGCAGCATACTTATCACACATGGTTTTTCGAGAACGAGATGACGTACCAAACCCATTTATCACCCAGTTTATCTTTGTTTCTCACCTCTCTCCGTGACCCCATCAGTACAGACCCACCATCCGCTTTTTGCCTCCCGACCCTCCAGTTGAAAACCGCTGCCATAAAACTCTCCAAATGTAATCAAAGCGTATGAAGACACCAAGCTTGCTTGACCCAGCGGTGACTGTCTGTAGCCTCTTCACAGTGATGTAGTGTTTTTATGAGACCTTGAAATAATGGCCCACCATTACCGCAGCATAATATGACAACAAGCTCGAGGAAAAAGCATGTTAAGAGGTTCCATTGTAAAGCAATGCGAGCGCTCTGTTCCATTCACTTATTTGTAATTACTGACACCGTGACAAACGGTGATGTTTCCAAGGCCTCGTGGTATCAGTATTCTGGCCTCAGGATAGTCCATTAGATTATTGTGTTTCCACAGCTATCCAACTGGGTCCTCGCTGGAGCTCCTGTCAACAGATAAGAATTAACCACAGTGTCCAAATGGCGAAATACTCATTTACACAAATAATATAAAATGAGCTGGAGGCTGAAGAAAATGGCAACAAATTGCAGCTTCAATAGTACACAAGACTCATTCATGCATGGCACACAAAAGCCCCTCGTGAAATAATTCCCCTTAAGTGATCTTTCAAGTGCACACATTCATTATTTCTGCATGACTGCATGATTTATCAATACGTTTGCAATTGCATGTTTACTAAATTTAAAGGCAACTCATAACCACACATATACAAGATAACAGTGCACTGGTGCATTACAACTATTATTAAATACAATTAGTAACAACTAAATGACCCTAAAAACGCATTTACACACATGTACTTCAAGCCAAACATAAAAGGTGTTTGTGTTTCAAAAGTGGTGAGAATGACACACTTGGCTTTACTCGACAGTCTGGATGAGCGTCTTGAGAGGGTGTAGGGATAAGCTGAGGGCTCTTGTGTGGAGATGGTTTGGCACGTATTACGCTAATTATGATTTTAATTAATGCGAGTCCCTCATTAAAATAATCTGGATTCATGAACATCAGAACGATTGTGAGAGCAAATGTATGTATGTATACATGCACCTGTTTTATTAAATGAAAACCTTTTCTGCACACACAAGCGCATTTTTATGTCATTATTAGTGAATGAGAGCTATACTGTAAAATATATATCAGACTGTGCTAATGGATAATGAAAACACTTATTTTTCCTAAAACACCCCAAAAAAATTATTTTATGGTCACTATTTATTCACCCTGTTGTCATTTTAAATGTTTGACTTTCTTCCGCAGAACACAAAAAAAGATATTTTGAAGAATGTTGGTAACCGAACAGCAATGGCACCCATTCACTTGCATTGGTTTTGTGTCCATACAATAGAAGTGAATGGGTGCTGCCGCCGTTCGCTTACCAGCATTCTTCAAAATATCTTCTTTTGTGTTCTGTGGAAGAAAGAAAGAAAGTCATACAGATTTGAAATGACAAGCAGGTGAGTAAATGATGACAGAACTTTATTTTGGTGTGAAACTAATGCAATTCTTGATGCCTATAATAGTTTGATTTAAAGGTTATTTGATGTAACATTTAATAATGTTTTTAAATGTTGGACATTTATGCAGTTAATGCCTGAAATTATAAGAAGTATTTTATGACAAAAGTCTGTTTCCGTTAATTACATGAAAATTGCATCTTCACCTGTGCAAACCACAAAAGTCACAGCAACAAAAGATGCACAGTGCACGTAGTGCAATGAATTGTTTTGTATAATTGAGGAAATAGATCTGAAGGAAGAGATTTGTTGTGAAGTTGGCCCACGTTGACTGCTCCATAATGGAGATTCATTTGCGAAATATTTCTGTACTGTAGCTGCAATATGCAGGTGCTCATTTGCTAAAAGCAGAGTGCACTATTAGCTGAAGTTATTCTTTTGGAGGTCTAGTTAAAACTAAAAGTTACTCAAAAATATTTTGCCATTTCAAGTATTTGCCTATGATGACAAATTTTGCTGTAACACAATCCCCAGCTGCTTTTTACCCCAACTTTGAAGGAAAAGGCCTTTATACATTAGCATTTTTATTTATTTATTTTTTTTACAAATGGCAACAAATGATCCCTATAGTACTTGCATAACAGGGTCCTGCTCTTATCACCTTTAGCAGAACAATCAACACCAGGCAAAAAATGATGAACGATCACTATTAATATCACGTTTGGCACGGAAACAGAATTCCATGTAGAATATATGACACCAATTACTTTTTAACAGCGCAGTTTTTGCTGTGCGCTTATTTTAAAGCAACGCTACATTAGGGGGCGATTTAACATCCTGCTGTCTTCCTTTTTAAACCGTAATGAAGACTGACCGATTAGAAGCTATATATAAAAGTATTGGGACACTCAAGCCATGCTTAAAAATGTATGAATGTCACTGTGTTATATAACATAAAATAGCTAGAAATCACCTTGACACAGATGTTTAAAAATCACTGCCAAAGTTCTGAGAAACGATCTGCAGAAAACACTTGGTTGGATTTTTTCATAATGCATGTACATTATTGCGTGAGTTCGAATGAAATATTTTTTGGGTTACTGACTACTGTATAAAACATCTCCATTAGGAAAAATGGGCTTGGTTTAATTTTTCTCTTACGTATCGTCTAATGTACAGACACTCATGCAAATACGGAATCAAAGAAGAAACATCTCTACGATCATGTGGCTTAAGATCTGTCTGTCAGAAAGAAGATGCACGTCTGTGGTCTTTATTTAAAAGAAGATCATGACAGCTGTACTGCTCTCGTATTCTAGTTCACATATTTAAATACTCGCATATGATGTGCATTACACTCACAAACTCTTCTTCCTATTTTTATCACTCTCTGTGGCCATCTGCACATGGCGCTATTACTCCCGGTCACTCTGCATTCGGGATGCTTGTTACCGTGGCGGCGGCAGTGGGATGTTGCTAGGCAGTGGACCCTGGAGACTGCATTGTCCAGATGCTGCTGGCTTTCCCGGGCAGCCTCCTCTCCAACTAGAAGGAACACAACGCTCTCATTTCTGAAGTGTGTTATAGCATCTGGGGTGCTCAAAACAGCAGGGAACAGCTCGCACACACGCCAGTGCACAGACGCATGCACGGTTACACACAAGCCTGAAAAACTTTACAGTAGAACATAACCGGTGCTGTGGTCCAACGGTGTGGAAACTAGGATGGGCTGATTTTTAACGAGAAGGAAAATTCCTATAGTTCTTAAAAACTTGAAAATAAGGGAACCAAAATTGGGCCAATGGTTTCATTCTCTTATACTTTTATCATTTATATCAAAGCCGACTTCATACTGTACGAGTCACTTTTTATTAAAGCTATAGTATCTGCACCATAGTTGTCATAGCTGTTATTTGGATTAAAATAAATTATTATTATTACTTATTCAATGCTGGAACAAAACAATATTTTAATAAGATAAACAATATAAGACGCTTGTTGACAGCACAGCTCAGATATATTTGATAGGACTTTTCTAAGGAACCTCTTCTGGAACTTTTGAGGAGACATTTCTTTTCATAAAAATTTCCTCTCCCATTATAAATTCTAGGAGAAACAATGGAGTTGTCCAATGGCCTGTGTTTAACTAAACATAGTGTCCCATCAGTGTTAGTTCTGTTCCAGAGTCGTCCGTACGCTCGACTGTGTGTGTGTGCTGTGTCTGTCACCACTGCTCTATTAAGTCCAGGTATGTCTCAGGAAAAGAGAGACGACAGCTGTCTGCCTCACTTTCATTTACTGCATCTTTCTCTTTCTCCGAACACTTCTCATAAATATTCAGGATTCGGGTTTGTGTGCGGCCAGGGCCGCGACACCCACTGATACGCCTGCAGGTGAACATACTCACGCTGACAATCCTACACCTCTCCGGTCTCACTTCTGCTCGTCCTCCTGAACGTTTTCCTGCTGTCCTGCTGGAGTTGTTTGGTAGTTGGAAGTTGTTTTAGAGAGTTTTCTATATAACAACAACGATTACAATTCTGTAGTTTGAAAAAGTGTACATGTTAGAAACATGGTACTTAAAATTGGCAACTAAAAATCATAATATTTTAAAAGCATTTATGTGCAATATTGTATTCTTGCAAAAAATACTATTAACATTATAATTTCATTTCATTAAGCATAGTTTGAGTACACTTTTGACATGCATTTTTATCAACAAACGGATAGTTATACATACTTTTGTGTCTTCCTTAAACCCAAGAACTTGGTGATGCAATAGCCATGCTCAACTAGTTGACCTACAGGAATAAATTCTTTCTGTAATATGAAAAAAGAATACAACATACAGTACATGCGGCCATATGAAAAACAAGAGTTTACTATGTTTTGAAACACAGTATAGTGCAGAATAACAGAACAGTGACCAGTGTGGTCCAATGTTGTGACTGGCTAGTTACAATCGTCTTCTCAAGACATAAATCATGTCACACAGCGATTCAGCCGGACACTGAAAGCTGGACCTGTTCTTCTGTACACTGACCGACTGCCCAACAGCTGAAAGATTTCGACTTCTCATTTTATTTACAAACCAACACAGCCTCATCTCCAATGTATGTAAATAAATGTTGTTTGTTTTGGGACGATCTGCATTTCCATCAAGAGACATTAGGGTTATTCTTCATTCTTATGCTTTATTCTTTCTTCTAATATTTGTCAATTTGTTGTAGGATTTCATACAAAATATGTAAAAAAATTTAAAACAAACAAAAAAGTTCATGCTGTTCATACAGTATCTCTCTCCATTCTTTTACATTTTCATAAATTAGTTTGTTAATGTCTCTTTCACAAAATATTAATGAGACGTGACCAGACAAATCTGTTTCACGCTGCTGTCATCTTACTTTAGTTTGCACTCCTTCAGTCTATCACTCTTCTTGCTAAAGTATACTACGTTTTTACACTTTTAATCTTTTTAGTTATTTTTCATCTTAGAAAGCAACAAGATTAAATGCAAAGTGAGGAAAAATATGCATTATTCTTCTTTTTCACTAGATGTTTTGCCTGGCAAAAAGAGTTTCTCTTTGTAGAGTTTCAACAATGTCTCAAACTTTGCTTAGAAACATCAATGTCTGCACTGAGATTCAACATCATGGATGCTTTCTCTGAAAACATGTTCCTTTTTATTTCACCATAATTTGTTAATGTCCCCATGAAATCAGTTGAAATAAAATGAAGTTTCTGAGCTTATGGTATAAACACGTTAGCCCTATCCATATCTATACATTATCATTATCTTATCTAAACTAGTTAATGTGCTCCAAATCACTGCCAAAAGTACAATTTAGAACATATGATTCAATGACTTTTATGACATCATTAAGCACTTTCGTTTCTCATTAGAATAAACAAAGGGGGAGGAGCCACTCATTATGCCTAGGGAACTTCCTGTTTCAGTGGAAATTACACGTCAAACAAATCTGTTCATTCCAACACACTTTACTGGGTCTTTAAATTGAAACTAGTGATAGAGTGATAAATTGCCATGGCCGATATATTGGACGGTATTTGCAAATTTTTAATTATCCGCATTGGTTGATATATTATTACAAATGGATGATATTTTTTTCTGTTTGGCTGCCATACAGCACATTAGCATTTTATTCATTTAAATGGCACTAAGCAGGCATTGTAAAGCAGACATGTAAAGCAGGCATTTTTGACACCAAGTAATGTAATGTGACCACAGTAAAATGGGTTGTGTAATATAAATATAACGTCATGTGTGGACCTCTTCATGCGTTTAAGTCTGTTACTAACTAGGCACGTAATACACAATAATTGTTTATTTAGTTTTACCAATTTTCTGTATGTCTCTCATTTACTCATTTATTTGCATTTGTGTTATATTGGCCACAGTGCTTTCTTAATATCGGCCATTAAAAACCCTATATCGGTCGACCACAGATTAAAACATAACCTTGTAAATCACTGCACTTTCAAACTACTAAAGACGTTGACTTTGAAGACTACATTTCTACTAGTTCCTCTAGTCTGTTTGCATGGAAAGTTCCTGTCTGTAAAGAAAATTATGTAATCTCGACAGCGGGGCCCGATGGCAGTTTTCTGAACGTTAACTAAGATCACAGACAAACTTCATTTGAAGTAAGCAATAAACATTTCTGGCCGCGGGCTGTTAGGTAGATGAGCGCTTGTGTGAAGTGACATACAACTACAAATTTTGACACAAAATTTCTTCCCTTTGATTTTTAACCAGGGGGAAGATTTTAATGAGGATAATTTTAATCTAAAATCACACTTTGCCTTAAAATATTACCGTCTGCGTATTTCCACCGGGACCATCCTCTCCAAAAAAAACAGCCCATAAACTGAAGCACTTTATATAGAAGTTCAGTCACTTGTGAAATCTTAAGCATATGGTGTAAACAAAACTGCTATGATATGCCATCGAGCGCTGCTGGTTAACTGCCTCCCCTTCAATCTGAAAGCCTAGCATTTAACCTAGAAATCACAGCTATGCAATTGCCCCCGAGGCTTAGTATATAAACATTAAGGCAGGGCGTTCACAGCTGCGTTACCACCCGTGGGACACGTACCGGCTGATAGTTGATGTCTCGGACGGGCAGCGCCGCGTCGCCCCCGCTGGCCGGGAGAGTGGGCGGAACATGTGACGGCTCGCCGTAATGAAGCTCGACTCCGGTTCTCTCATTAAAGGCTGAAGCACAGGCATCTCTGGAGAACAAGCCATATTACAGCCCCCCACTAACCTCAGAAGCAAAATAAAGTTAAAAGAGAGCAGATGAGTCGTGGATAGAAAAGAAAAAGGGAGCTGTATAGTGGAATCCACACACATTCAATACAAAATACAAAACATTCAAAACAATTCCTTTCTTACGCTGGAGCTAAATTACTGCGTGTTTCATAAATCTTGAATGAAACGTTAACTCCCCCATATTCTGTTTGAGGGACACGCATTCGGTTACTCGGCATGAGTCAGCGTGAGGCCAGCAAATATACATCAAGAGGAAATCGTCTAGAATTTTAATTAAACCTTCTGCACCTTTGCGTAAATAGCTTCCTTCTAGCGCGCCGTTCCATTTTGTGTCCGTAGGGAACGTCAGTATAAACGGCCCGCTCGGAAATTCACTGTCTTGGATCTGTGGGATTGCATTGATATCGATGCGCAGGACTTAATTAAAAACAGACCGTTGTTTTGCTTCCTGGAGATGAAGCGCATAACTAAAGCATAACGCGGCCCAAGAATGACAACTAGAAAGACGTGCATCACCTTTATCATGCTAAAGGTCCCGCGCTTCCCTCGCTGAAGAATGTGCGCTTTTCTGTCTAATGGGACGACATCCGGTTCGAGCACCCTGAGAATCCGATCAATTGGAAAAGCGGCACGCAGAGAGATTTGATCAGATCTCAATATCCTAGCGCTGTAACGTCTCTCTGAATCCAATTTGATTTTCTCAAGAGAAAGAGAGGCTCGTGAAATCAAATCCGCCGTTTTATTGATTGTGTTGCTAACCTACGCCACTTACCAAACAACATGCACAGTGTCCTCGTCCCGGCATGCTAACCAATGAATAAACAGCTGGAGAAAAAACACAGTTGTTAAGGAAAGCCTCAGGGGATGCTCCGGCTACATCTGACATCTTAACTGTGTGATCGATATGTGTCTTTGTACGGCTGTGTGCACTAGAGGTAATTGGCGTTCTGGTGTTGCCGGGCACTAGCTGACGGTATCTGATTCCTGAGAGAACACTCGCTGTCAGTAGCGGCTTGTTGCAGTGTGGTTTGATGGACATGCTGTCTAAAGTTTATTTTCATACCAGCAGATTGTAATATGGATACATTTACTGTAAAAGTTGCTAGATGTTAAAATCCTTGGTGTATTAAACTCCCTTTTGTTGTTGCTGGAAACCCATAATGACATAATGGCATGCTAACAAAGCTGTGTTTGTCATCTATAGACCACTTTAAAAGAAGCAAGCAATGCAGGTCTAACGCTGGTCCAAAAAACTTTTTTTAAACACTGCACAAACGTTTTAACACAATACAACCAACAGATCATTTATAACCGAATCAAAATGAAACCGGAAGTGCTGCTAGTGAGTCTACACAAAGTGGTCTATACAAAATGTTGAAACTAACTGTACGTATTTTCTGAAGAAAAGCAAATAGCAAACAGTACTAGTAAATGCTTGCTAGTGCTTAGTAAGCGCTTGCTTGTGCAAAGGTCGCTGGATAGACCCTTACGAAAATTACCCATGATTTCACTTTAATAATAATACTTTTGGGATTTATCTGAAGCAAAACCACAGTAAACTCACATTTACCAGTGTCTAAACACTGGTAAATTGTAGGAATTGTAGGAACATTTAAATATGGTATAAATTTATATGTGACCCTGGATCACAAAACCAGTCTTAAGTAGCACAAGAACATTTGTAGTAATAGCCAAAAATACACTGTATGGGTCAATATTATCGATTTTTCTTTAAGGCCAAAAATCATTAGGATATTAAAGGCGGGGTAACCGATTTCTGAAAACGGCTATTGATATTTGAAATCGACAACAAAATGCACTACTACGCAACAGGAACACACCTATATATACATATATATTAAAAATAATGTCCGGAAACACATCTACAAACTTAACTCGCTGCTGCTGCTCTTTGGGAATTACACACTCAAGTTTGGTATCTATGTAAAGTTTAGAATTTCAGCTTTCAGGTTCATCTATTCTCCACAACGTCATTACAGCGATAAGCCAAAAGAGAGCGTTGAAACAAACCTGTTTCTTCTTACTATAGCTCTTCTGATTAACATCTTTAAAAAAACCTACTTTTTTTGCACCTTCAGATTCCAGAGTTTTAAAAAGTTATATGTCTGCCAAATATTGTCCTATCCTAACAGACCATATATCAATTGTGCACACAGTACGGGTGGATCACCTGTGCTCATCAAAACATACCACAAATGGTTAAATCCACGCCCCCTCAGAGAGTACAGTATAAGCTGAACGCTTTCGTACTTTTCCTGAGACTAACTGGAAGAATGTGGACATTTTCCTGTTACAGTAGCTAGAAATGAGCTGCAGACTCCCATATACCAAACACACCTAAGTTTACTCTCACTCATATCTTTACTCACACCTTGTCAGCTAGACTTTGACAGACTAGAGGATGCTGTTGCAAGGATAGAAAAATACCTGTATTGAAAAGCACATCCAGATAATGTCGATACAAGAGGCAGGACTCACGCTTCCTAACTGTTGTAAGAAAAAAGTGTTGGGGCAAACCATACGGTTTTTACTAAATTTACTTTTTAAATCAAATTATTGCCATTTCTTGCCTTTACTGTAAGTAGAAATGCTATTTAATCACTTTGTGTACATGAGAAGTCTAAAACTAACAAACAATTTTATACTGCCTTTCACATGTGTTGGAATAAAAAAATGTATTTACATATACATTTTCAACATTTTAAAACACAAATGTAAACAGGTAAAAAATGTGTACCTATAATAACTTAACAAATCTGCATCCCAAATCTCACAGTTTTCCATTCATAATGCAATGCAACAAGCTTAAAAAGACAATATCCAGTGCAAGTTTCCATAACGTTAGGATGCTGGCTTATAAAGCAGACAGCAAACCAGCTCACAAAATTTCAGATGGAACCCAGAATGTGTTTATTTCTGGATGTTGTTACGACCCGTCCTGGTCTCAGCTTTCTAAAATAACATCTAATATAACCGCATCAAGGATGGGAATAAAATTACCGCTCTTTCCCCGGCGTGTCGGCATGCAGGACCGTGTCGTCTTCGTCACTCCGAAGCCAAAGGACGGTTTAATTATGCACTTCAATATCAACTGTGTGACGATCTTCTCTCTGTAGTCAACAAACTCCAATCTGGGTTTTGAAAAGTGATCATTAAGGAATAAGCTGTCTACAGAAGAGACTTATAAAAAGAAAAGATTACTAAGAGGCTGCTGCCTTTGTGACGCTTACACTGTAATTAACCGTTTTAAATGTGAGGAGAGAGGGCTTTGCTCATAATTAAAGTCAGACATGATACACTAAACACATCCTGAAATCCCTCCAGGAGGAAGATAAGGGCTATTTCACTAACAAGCTATTGTACTCTGATGAGCCTGTGAGAAAAGGGCATTAGAAGGAGTCTGCCAGCACAGAACGGGGTATTTATTGCCTGGACATGAGATAAAGAGCAAATCAAATATTATATAACAATACACTGGGTAAACAGCACCACCACACAAAAAAACCCAGAGGTAAGAAGACTTTTCTCTCTACAGGGGTCATATTAACATCGACTTACACTTACAAACACTGTATTTTTTGCTTACTAGCCTAAAGAATTTTATTCAAGTGTGCCATACTTTTACTTTCAGTCTACTTTTTATGTACTTACAAATATACTAGGCTTATTTCGTTTACACTGACTGAAAAGTATTAGGCCTCATTGCACTTAATCTTTTGATTTAGATATAATTAAAGCACAGTACATTTTATATTTCAGTATGAATTTAACATAGTAGTATAATAAAAATGTTAAAATTATGAGGCGCCGTATAGGGTTTTAATCAAACTTCGCTTATGAATACATATATAAAACACATGTATACACATACTATATAAATTAGATTAGATTAGATTAGATTCAACTTTATTGTCATCACACATGTACAAGTACAAGGCAACGAAATGTAGTTTAGGTCTAACCAGAAGTGCAATAAGCAAGTGCAGGATATACAGTTGTGCATAAATACAGAATAAAGCAAATTACTCACATATATAGCTATACTATCAGATGTTCAAGCAAATACATGTAAAATGCATGTGCATACAGTACTAACATATTATAACTCGCATATGCATGTAAACTTCATGCACACATACACATATAGACACTCGTGTATACATATAAACTCTTTACATGCATCTACATCTATAAATATTGGCATATACATATAAACTTCTTGCATGCATACACATTTAAATTTTGCATTTACATATAAACTTGTTGCATGCATACACGCATTAAACACTCACATATAAACATATTCCATGCGTATACACCTTTAAATCACTCACACAAACTCGATACATAGAGCGTTACTTATAAAAGATGCGCGCACATATATTTAACAAAAACGGGTCTTTTGTTTGAATAAATCTGCACGTGTTTTTTAATGTATTCATAAGCGAAGTTTGTTTAGACCCTATACGGCTCCTCATAAAAATAATATACAAATAATAAACTTTATAGTATGATAAAATATGATAAGTATGAATAAGAATACCACCTAGTATACAAGTATACTTGCAGAATAAAAACTACTAAACCTGCAGTTTACTGAGGTTCAAAAGTGTGCTTGGTTACACTTTGTGTGTGTTACAGTGTACATTTAATTACATTTTTAATATACATTTACATTTATTATGTAATAATAATATTCAGTAATATTACATATATTCAGTAATAATTAACTACATGTACCTACTGTCGGGTTAGGATGAGGATGTGGTTTTAGGTTAGTTGCTTTGTTAGAAAAACTATTTGTGTACTGCACTAAATTGTGTTCTAAATCAATCCAGAACTAAGTTTTATATTGTAACTGTCTTTGTAAATCAGCAGATATGTGTGGCGGAATAACTTTGTTGCTTCCAAAACCAATTAAAACTTCATTAAATGTGAAAGTAATTAACTGATGAGTGTACAAAATCTTCCTAGTTAAAGACATCACCAGCCAAAACTCATTACAACTGCTCTTAGTTACACAATTCCCTGTCCTCTATTTGCCAACATGCAGGAGTAAATCAAAAGACACTTTCATCCTTCAAACATCTAAAAGCTTAGAACCATTCCTAGCGGAAATCTCTTTTTAAATTTGAAATTAACCGAACATATACAAAGTCTCATCTTTGAGATAAAAAGCTCAAATGAGTTGACCTAGTGTAATACTTAGTACCATTTAAAAATAATACATGTATCAAAACTAAGCTTTTGTAGAACATATGGTTTCAAAAACCTCAAAATGTTGGTGCGAACACAATCTGCCACCTGCACATCCGAACTTCTAGGACAAAACTCACGGAAAGTTTTCAGTTTTCAGAGGCCTAGATCTCATTATTACCGCTAGACCAACAGATGCAATCTCAAAATGACAGACACTCATTTATTATTTTCCAGGTCTGTGCAAACTTCCAGATAATCCTACAGTAGACGCTCACATCAGTGAATGGAATATGTGAGAACTGTGACAGTTACTGATTGAGGTCCAATAATATCACAATCAAATCAAATCCCGATAGGGGGAAAACATTATTGTTTCGCTATTTTAAAAAAGTCACATTTTGTAAGACATTGCTGCAAATGCTTGTGTCTTTAAAAATACAATACATGTTATAAGACACTTAATGTATGAAATGAGACGCATCATTATTTTTGACATGTTGCATTTGGTTAAACTGGATTGTTGGTGGTTGTTATAATAATAATAATAATTCTGCATGCAAAGGTTTATTTATTTTTATTTTGTCATGTCTTTCCTCCGGGTGATCTTAAAAATATTATATAAGGCCTACATTTTTTTAAAATCCTTTTTGTGTATTGAACTTCAAGTTTGTGTATATATAGTAGGTCAAAAGGGCTAAAGATAACTTCTCTGTACCATGAGACTGCCTCTGAAAAAACATAATGGAAAACATTTTTGGATTCAGTGAGGCAGATGGGCAGAGAGTGAAAACCAGTGCCCACTTACCCGACTAGCAATAAGAAAAGAACCCTGGAATCACATCAGGAAAAGAATCAATGACGCTTTTCCAAATCCAGATCCAGGGCAGTTCCACCCGGACACATC
Organism: Oreonectes daqikongensis; assembly: GCA_026939265.1. Classification (NCBI taxonomy): domain Eukaryota; kingdom Metazoa; phylum Chordata; class Actinopteri; order Cypriniformes; family Nemacheilidae; genus Oreonectes; species Oreonectes daqikongensis. The sequence continues at coordinate 283,488 of JAOTQM010000542.1, forward strand.
TTTTCCATGTGTGCGCACACATCCGGATCCAACGACATCAATTAGAATTGTTCTGTTCCTACATATGTCCAAAAGAGAAATAAGACCATAAACAAAGTTACACTGAACTCCAACCCAACAGCCTGAATTCAACAATCTATGCCCATGTTTGTAATGAATTGTCATACATTTACAGCTCTGTCTCAAATCTAAATATAAAACCCTTGTGTTGAATTCTGCTAAGGATACTGTCACTACTGTTGCTGGAGAGATAATTCAGACACAGAAAACAACTATTTTGCACTCGCGTGACAAGATAAGCACCCGTGATTAATAGCTTTCAGATGCCAGCTATGAAAAACGACTGGTATTCTCAACAGAGTCTGTTCACAAAGAGAGAGAAGTGGGCTTATAGATCGAGTGGGTGAGAGAGAAAGTAAATATAGGGAGCTCGCAGAGTAGAGATGAGAAACAAATGAGACCTCTGTCAGCGCGAGACCGTCTGAGACTTTTAATGGCTTCATTTGAATTTCTTATTAAGCCAGTTATCTTGAGTTAATGAAATGTTTCAACATTGGATGTGGCACGCGTCCTTTTGACAACAATCCCTCGCTTGAATGATAGATTGACTATTTTTTCATAATAAAGTCTTGACTTTAATACTGAACTACCTGGTTTTGTCACAAATTAAATTACTGTATATTAAGTAATAGCCAAGCAACTGGTAGCAAAAAAGAGTCAAAGCCATATCTAGGGACCAGAATATTAGAAAACCAATTAGATAGAATTCATCCATTATCCAAAATATAGACATTGCAATAATGTCATTATAATATAAACTATTTGTAGTTAAATATGATGTACAGTTTTGGTCATACCAATAGCTATTGTAATGTTACATTTTGTAAATATAATCAAAGCAGACCTCCTGAACTCCAGCATTCTCGATTGAAGGACTATTGGCTGGATTAGAGTCTTTTGATCGCCTCTTAATGAAATCCAGAAGCCACAGGCCACAGATTTGAAGCTTCGCTCACATCATCTCGCTTTGCAAAATTACTGTGATGTCCATCATCAGTCTCGGGAGAGATCCTCATGACCTGCCTGCAAAAACCCACAACATTGAACATATATGAGAACCTTCAGGTATAAATAGCAAGATTTAGAAAATAAGAGAGATCCGACATAAGTTTATTAAAACAGAGGAATCCTTTTCATTATAATTTCTGTAAAGCTGCTTTGCAACAATGAAAATGGTGAGAAGTGCTATAAAATTGAATGGCAAAATTGACTTGCACTTCTTATTGTTTGCTTTCCTTTGTAAAACACAAAATGAGACTCTTAGCCTGTTCCTCCCATAAAACCATTGCCTATCTTTGGAAGGTTTGGTAAATGATCATATGTACTAGTCATATGTGATAGTTTAATGAAACTTTTACAATCAATTTCTGTAGTTTTGATTGTTTTGAATGCAAATAATAAAGTTTGATACCTCGTGAAATATTAGCCCAGCACATTCTGAATTATACTGTATCTGTCCCTGCGCATCTGATCTCTAACAAATTGTAAATGATACCCTGGGAAATTTAAATGCAAAGCATGCATACAGAATCACAATAAAAAGAAAAACAGAGCGCTGGGTTTATCTAAAGCTATTTGCTATTGCGCCGCTCAGCCCTCGAGTCACTGGCTCTGTTTATTTGATCCGTTTTAGTGAGTTTTAGTAGTCAACAGGATCTTGTCCTCCTGGTGGAGGATGTAATTGGGGAGGACAGGTGCTCCTCCTCTCTCGCCCCTGATCCGGTCTGTGTGTGTAAATGCACGGCTCTGTGTTGTGAAGGGCAGGCTGGAGCTAATTAACGTCTGTGTCTCTGAACAGAGTCTGGCGCTGTTCATCATTAAAGGGCAGCCGAGGGCTGCGGGTCGCAGTCGAACACAAGCACAATGAGAGATTTCCTTAGAGAAACACATGCATACACTACATTTAAAAGTTCCGTCGGCTACCGCTTAAATAAAGCTTTCTTTTCATACCAGCGTGGCCTATTTCACACGACTGTCAATTACAGAAAGATGCTATAAGCGGTTTTACTAGGAACCATTAGAAGTCATTTGAATAATTTGTGTTGAAAGGCTTATTGAATACATAAATGAACAGCTTTAAAAAAGCATTAAAGATTATTTTTCAGGTGGTGATCAAAACCTACTTACAGAAATGAAAGCCGGCGAAGCAGGATGCCCATTTATACCTAAAATACAGTTTAGGTTGCAATGAAAGTTTCAACAATACAAAGTTAAAATGGTAATTGAAATAATACGTTTTAAGCCTAATTTTAACAACTAAGGGATGCATGGTGTATTATCGGCTATATCAGTATCGATCGATATTACCTTGTTTTCTGTAGTCTATATTATAAAATAAAAGCAGTTGTCCACTTTTTGCCTTTTGTTTCCAGCTAGGAAAAAATTATATTAATATTGAGATACTGTAAATAGGCCAAAATATCAGTTATTGTTATCAGCCAAAATGTATATATCGGTGCATCCCTAATTTTCAATGTTCCTATTATTTAATCTGTAATTACAAATTTTGAAGAAATAACATTAAAGTATGCATAACATCCATATATACAGTACAGTACAGTGTTTTTTTATTAATTTATTAGACCACCACCCAGAGCAAGGTTTGCTCCAAAAAGAAAATCTGAAAAAAACCTACTTTATTTTTTATTTAGATTACAGTTTTACTTGCAGTACTAAATGGAAAATAAGTTTAAATGGTTGAATGTTATGCTTCATTAAGTTCTGATCTCTGAGAGAAGTTAAATGGGTATAAAATCAAATTTGGGTATAAAAACCTAAATTAAGAATATTTTCAGTTTGCTATTTGCCTTATTATTATATAATTATTACATTAACTTAAACATGTTTTTGCTTTACTATGACATGTGGTCTAATCAATTTTTTAAGCACCGCATTTCCAGCATGTAACGTTTATATGGTCTACACATTTATCACTGCGTATATGTACTTTTTCCCTAAATTCTCAAAATGTATAAGCAGCATAGTGTATACTGCATAGTATTCTCCAAGTATTCACTCTTCAGAAGTGGCCTGGCTGCATTAAGTCTTTAACGCCATAAGGTTTCTAACATGTTTGCGTGAGCACAGAGCTATATGTGTCATGTTCTTATTCACCCTCTTTCTCTAAACAACACCAGAATCAATTAGACATTAACACATCGACTGCTTAACATTAATTAAGTAGATGTAAGATAGTCGGAGTGCTTCTTGATGAGTTTTTAAATGCTTGGATGATATTAGACTACATGCTCTGAGAATCATTCTGGAGTTTACTTAGGCAGGCAGCTGATATTTTCGCACACTGGATCCGAATCCATTGTTATCTGAACTGCAAAAAAAGCTCAAATCACACATCATGCTAACATTAACATTAAAATTAGCACTATGGCAACCACTTATAGATATAGACCACTTTAGAAGCCAGAAACAATTCTGGTCCATTGCTGGTCCAGAAAAACGACCAGTTTCAGTTTTCAAACATTACACAAATGTTTGAGCAAAATAAAACCAACAGGACACGTATAACTACATTACAATGTTAAATGGATATCTTTAAGATGTTATTATATGTGTGAGATTAAAAATAATTATAATATTAAATAAATAAAAACTGAAACCTCTGGATCAGTGTTTACATCTTGCGAAGTGGTCTACCGTATGACTACACTGTCCGAATAAATGGATTCGATTTAATTATTAGAAAATAACACGGCACACAAGCTGATGTAAGAATACAGTCATTGGCTTTTCCAGCAAATAAACAAGGTAAAATCTTTCCATGATTAATTGCATGGTTTTGCTCTGTGGTGCAGGTGGAAAGCCAACACAAGACAGATAGGCTTTTCATTGCCTAAGTAAAACTAAAAGGTTTTATTTCCAGCCAAATTCCTCAGACTTTAAAAGGTGGTCGATCCATCAGAGGAAGCCAACCTGCTTTTAACCTTGTTGCGCTGCACGACCTTAGAGAGCCTATAATTGTACACAAGCTAAAAAATGTTGTCATCACATATAAAATTTGACGGGGGCACAAAGGGTTGCTGTAACACCCAAAATATGAGATATCTAGCTTTTGTGCCTCAAATGAGGTCAATGTGACCCAGGAACTAGAGAAAATAATTTTTATCTACGTAGGAAATCCTCTCCGAGGAAAACAGGTGGTGATCAAAACCTACTTACAGCACAGAGAGCCGGTGCAGCTTCTATATATCAACAAGACAACCAGTAGGGTGAAAACACTTCACAATCTTTTTTTCCCTCCATTCCAAACCTGGAAATTAATTTCATGATCTTAAAAATGAGAAAAAAAGTAACACTGATTATGTCATCTCTTTGGACTTTTTACTCGACATATTATGTTTATGATACAATTGATAATGAAAAATGTTGTACTACCCATTAAATATTAGACAAAATAATAGACAAAAGTCTACATCTGATTTCTTCTAAAAAAAACTATCAACAGGTTTGAAACGACATGAGAATGAGTAAATCATGTGTTACTTTTATATAATAATAATAATTATTATTATTTATTAATTACAAATAATATAATTAATAATAATTTACATCTAAAAGATAATATACTATTTAACAATATAATAAGTAATACATAATAATAATATTGTTTTACAATATTACATATACCTTTTATATAATATACTACACCTTTTTATTATTTTTATTGAAGTTACTGCTCCTTGTTGTGTATGTGTGTGTAGGGCATGGCTAGATGTCACCTTTAACATCAATGCCATGTACAAACATACAACATCAGTTAATACTTAATGTCAACAGTATGCAGAACGTGCCGGCATGTGTACACAGCAGGCCAACAGCAGAATAAACCAAACAAAAGTGAAAGATTTAATCCTACAATTACCAGATCCACGCTGACCTTGCTCACAGATGGAGGCCTGTGTTCTCTTCGGCTGCGCTTGTTCTCTTTCCAGGAAACAATCTATGGTGACGTTGCCAACAGCCAGTGATAAAGTGGGCTATCAGACCCAGTGGGCTGCATGGTTGGTTTGGAAGTGTTTCTATGTGGCTCGGCATTTTCCTTTCCTGCAAAAGAAAGCAGATGTTTGGACATGTTATGATCATGCGATGAAACAGGCCGCAGAATTAGGACAATATACTATAGATATCTTAAAAAATGATAAAACCCTATGTGACCATGTCTGTGAAATCCAGGCTCATAATTATAAGATTTTGAACATCATCACAAGTGGCTTTTAACCACATAAAAATAATAAACAATTACTATACAGATTAATGACATTTTGTGTGCATTTCCTTCGCCTACAGTAACCCATGTGATGTAGTAATAGAGCCATTGAAGACACACCGGTAGATTGGTGCCATAGCAGGAAGGAATATAAAACAAAAATACACAACCAATACAAAACAAATAAGGCTTCCCTCGGCTCGTTTATCTATCCACGGGTCAATACAATAACAGCACCAGGAAACAATGCTGTGGACAATCTCATCACTCTCTCTGAACCTCAGAGAGTAGGGGAACATTGAGAGGGGCAATTACCCAGCACCTCCTCTCAACAGGACATCTCCACTCCGCTGGACCACACTTGAAACAGAATAAACATTTGATTTGTTTTGTTGAACATGACTCCGGCGGTACTCGCTGTTAAATGGTGCGGCGTGAACGACCTGTGAGACATTCTGGCCAATTTTCCAGCCCCAGCCTCTAAATCGCACAACAGATCGGTTTTCTCCTGATTGGTTGAGATTGAGAGGGGGAACCCTTAGCCTACTGGACGGCATGCTGTGAAAACACAAAACATACTGCACACATGGTGTCACAAATGGATATATTCTATATCGACTCCCGTTATAATAGAAATGAAAAATGTTACAGGAGTAATTCACTTTAACATTTAATTGTGATGCTATATATATGTGTGTATACTGAGAAAAAGGCTCTTCATGCAGCAAACATAAAAACAAATCATAAAATTCTTCAATTGTGCTTAACTTTAAAATAACAGGCTATAAAGTTGAACATCACAATCTCATCTATAATGAAACGATTATTTTGTTTGAACAAATTAGTTGCTAATTTGATCTGTATTTGTACTAGGGATGATAATCCCATTTTGATTCGGTACGCAATACTCACTCAACTTGACCGATCACACGAACCGATCGCAATTCATGACTTCAATGCGTGAGGACATACACGATGCGTGGAGGCGTAAAAGATTTGGCGCCACAGTCATGTCATTGCTAGTATGGAACAATGAAAAATTTGCTATTTGCCCTGTATGTTTCAGAGAAATCTCACGTAGAGGAGCAGTGTCTAAAGCATTTAATACATTGTCATTTAATGACAAACTTGATCCAGCACTTAGGTTTTTAAGTTTAAAAGGCAACATCTATGGAATTACTTTATAAAAGGTTAACAGTGGTCAGTGAGCATACAGATCAGTTAAATAAACCTTGAAGCATCGGAATCGGGATCTGTATCGGCCAATCACGATGACAAGAAATCGGTACTTGGTATCTGCTGCAAAAATCCTGATCGGAGAATCCCTAATCTGTACATTTTCATAAGGCCTACTTTCACCCCAGTGACTGTTAACAATAAGAATGAAAAACCACAGATCTTTTTAATATCTCAATTATTTTTCATAGACATCAATGAGGTTAAATGGAGAACAATTTGATTGACAACTAGAGACAATATTATTGAAGATTTCAATATGAACTCAAACATTTCTCATCAAATTTACCTAAATCTACATCCATACTCTATGTATCACCAATATTTGCTTTCCCCAATAATCGTACAAAATCGCCACCTTGTTAAACAGTTGCAATGTCCTGAGATCAGGTTGGTTTAAAACATGACGGTGAGTAAATAACAGAATTTATGAACTATGAGACTCGTATCGGGAGAAGTTCCACAGTGATTCCTATAGCTGGACCCATGCAGCCTCAAACTCCTCTGTATTCAGAGCTGGTGATGTGGCATACTGTATTAGACTTACTGGCTTGAGTAACAGGCCATTTCTTCAAGTGCCAATTAAAATGAAAAAGAGTAGCGCTGGACCGTCCTCCACACTTTACCTCGCTCTCTTCCATCTCCTCCCCCCTTTATACTGTATCCTGGTGCTCTCATTCATTTAGCAGATGAATAAATGGAGAGGCAAGAGTGACTTTCTGCTTTCTAATGTGCAAATGCCTCATTTGTGTAATTGTGTCATGCTTGCATTAGCATGAGGTTTCAGGTGCCTAATTGCTCAGCTTTAATATTGCAGCGAGCGCTCGCTCTCTGACAGCACCGTCTGTTTGTCCTACAGACTGGACTCTTGAATGGAGGAGAAACAAAGACACGCAGAAAAAAAGAAAGTTTTATAAGCTCAGTAGAGAGAGAGAGAGAGAGACAGAGAGAGAGAGAGAGAGAGATGACAAGAAGAGTCTTGTTCAATTTGTCAGCTCTGAACTCTTAAGACTGAGTCAATTTTTTTGAGAGATACTTTACCACCAAGACCACTGCAAAACAACAATGCTCTGAGTACACATCACTCTTATCAGCACGCTGCTGAGAGCATGTGGGCGATAAAGTCAAGGGTGGTTACGGAGAAGTGCAGACTAGCGCGCTGAGGAATCATCCGGAGGTTTTGGAAGCAGAGGACCGACTCTCTGTGAGAGAAATAAGGAAGCAGCCAAGAGTTTTCTGGAAAATTGAGCGTATATATTGGTTTATCAGCGGGTTAATGAGGCTAATACATAATCCATTATTAGGATGTGTGACCTAAGGGGCATCTAGAAAACAAATTGAAAGATGACATGAATGAAGAGGTTTGGAATAATTAACATAAATGACTTAATCTGATAGGAAACCTTCAACATAAAGGTGTGCAACTACTTTTGAATTTTTGTGTAGGTATCTGAGACCATTTAAATCAATCACATACTGTTATTAGAAACTATAAAATTGACTCTCAACTCCTATGTTTGAAGCTGATGCATAAAACTAATACATGTAAATGCAAACTTGTGGACACACATTCTATAGCCTACTAATAGACTAGCATTGCTATATTTCTTTTGAAACCATAACATGTCAACAGTGATGCTAAGAAATGGCAGATGCTTTTATCCGAAGCGACTTACAAGTAAGAGAGCTAGTAACATTTTGTCAACAATACTGTAGGTAATATAGCCTACATGCAAATAGAAATCAATCCGCCAAACCATAGTAATTTTATCACAGGCGCTACTGGACAAACAGCACGATGCTAATAGTGTTAAGAAACGATTAAATAGTGAATGCAGCGATTTTTTGATACCCAAATGTTGACAGGTATGGTCACACCTGCACCGCACCTGTGATTTAAATTCGATGTGTTCACTGCTCACAGCTTTTGGGGCGCTGAGAACGATCGGCGTTGAACAGACTTACCGCAAATCACCGGACTCCTCCGTATGCTTTCGATTCAATCTCGTGGTACTTTGATAGCGATCTGTATGCGCGGCGCCACACTTGTTGTGAATTCTTACCGTTAGTTTTCACCACAGCGAAAGAAATCCATCAAAATGTCTGACAACAGCAGATGCTTGAGGCGCGTCAACGCTTTTCCCGAGCGCTGTCAAAATCACCTCAAAAGTGCGGGCCGGGATGGGCTTTCGTAGAATGAATCGAAAACGCGCTCGCTTACCTGCGAAAACGCACTTTCCACTTGATATCCACTCCTTAGTAAGTATTTTATTCAAGATACATATTTTGTGAAACATGTGTTTGACAGGAAAGTGTTATATTTGTTGCATAGTTAAATATGCGTGAATGCTACGTTAATATACAGTGTAGTTTGTGTGACTTGTTTGAAGGAGGTGCACAGAAGGATGTTTAGGGCATTGTAAAAGTGTGCGAAACACTGATCTAATAATGTAACAATTCAATTGATCTGCTTTAAATAACGTGTATGAACTGGCCACACTTTTGTTGACATTAGATTTTTTTAGTTGACATGTTTGAGCTTTAAATTAGAAATCTTTACATTTGTTTACAGAGTTTAATATATTTGATATAATCAGAGCACAGCTTTTCTTCTCTATAAGAGACACTGTGGTCATGGTCACTTTCTTGAATGTCCTCTTTGGTCTTAATTTATTCTAATTTTGTTGGGATTTTGAAAGTGAAAGTGACCTATTTGTCAGATATGGTGACACATACACGAATTGTGACCTCTGCATTTAACCCAACCAGTGAATAGTGAACACACACACTTCAAGTCGTGAACACACATACACCGGGAGCAGTGGGCAGTTAACACTGCAGCACCCGGGGAGCAAACGGGGGTAAGGTGCCTTGCTCAAGGGCACGTCAGTTGTTACCTGCCGGTACTGCGAATTGAACCGGCAACCTTCTGGTTACGAGTCCGACTCTCTAACCATTAGGCCACAACTGCCCCACCCCACCACAACTACCCCATTTTGTTTCTATTTTGCTTGTGTTGATCTCAAGTGCTGTATCTCAAATTCTACACTATTGGCCATCACTCAGGTCAGGTCCTTTAAGAAGAGCAGCATATGTGTTGTTTTGTCTTCTCATTAGCAGACCGAGTTCAGCAGCTGTCTGATTGTGACAGCAGTGGGTCTGCTGCAAGATAGAAGATTCACTTACGAGGAGACAAAGAGTCTGTCAGCGTTTGATCTTATTGATTTATTTCACAAGGATCTCTTAGTTTCTGTATAATACAATGATAGATATTATGTACACACACTAACTCGGGGAATACAAATATGCATGATGTTGTGCGAAAGAAACAGATGAAACACAAATGCACATTTATTCTTTTGGGAATGTTATTGTTTTGTTCATATGATTATCTTTTTTGTGTGTTCCACAAAAGAAAGTGCCATAGACAAGATGTAAACCCATGTCCAGAAGTACTTGTGGTTTCATTTTTTTTTTTAAATCTCACATAAAGATATTCATTTAAAAATTAGATTCAATTATAAATGTTATGTTGGTTGTATTCTTTTAAAACATTTTTACAAAGTTAGAAAACTGAAACAGGAAGTTCTTTTGGACATTCTTTATGTCTTCCGAAATGTTCTTTACAGGTGTTGAATAACATGAGGAATGTACAAGTGTGAGTAAGCAAACATTTGCTTATTTTAATTCGTAGTAGCCTGATTTATAAGTGAATTTTTCTTAGTTTCATAATTGCCCTGAGATCTTCAAAATGAATTTGAACACAGGACACGTTTTAAAACAAGGGCACTTAACCAGTGTAAAACAAGACATCAGTTGTCAAAAAAGTCTGAGCATAGGAATTACTGCCTCATTCCAATTAAAACACTGGAAAGAAGCTGCTGGATTTAGTGAGAATATCCCACTTTCCCCATCGTTTCTCAGTAGAGAGGAATAGACTATTTTGGAATGCAACGTAAATACCAATCTTATGTAAATGCGATTTCACAGCTGCCACTGCTTAGCAATATCGTACAGAAGGTTTGTTGTTCTGGAGTATGTTTCTCTTTGCATCATATGATGATAACAGAACAGCACATGACATTGCCAGGCCTCTTAGCCCTCCGGTGCAGTGACACGCTGGTAAACACCTGCGTCCTGGTGAGGCCGATGTGATCAGAGGGTGCGTCTCGCGCCGGCTCGTTGGCCTGTAGATAATGGGAATACGCAAAGGTGTAAATGAGCTCCGTGCTTGGCTGACAGGGTCTTTATGGATGGTCGCCCGCTATCGCACGCCTAAGAGGCAGATCCATTTCTGACGCCCATTAGAGTGTCGCCAGGCACAGGTCTGTAGATGCTTTTCAGAGATCCAATTTAACACGCGGCGAACGTTCACGTCACGATAACATCAGATCTCGTCCTTTGTGTCGCCGTCATAAGCAGATATCACAGTGTTTATCAGGCTGAGGAAGATCTGAACTGAATATGTGTGGTTGATTTGGATTTATTTCTTTTTGTATCTTTTGTTACAGATTTTAGTGATATTGTAATGTTGCTGCTGGTGAATTTTTAGGATTCTAGATGTTAACATACTGTAAACATTATTACTTATTAATGGATTATATTTAAGTATGGGTACGCAGGGCCATAGGCTTTCCAGATTACGTCTCAAAACACTAAATTATAGATGTTAACATGTGAATGTAAAAAAGTCATCAGTATTCAATAAGTCATAATTGTATTATGGTTTGGGACCATCATATATTTCTTAAAGGGCTTTAGTGCTTTTGTACCTCATACTAGGCAACCTGCAAGGAAAATGTGCTTTCGAGCACATTATTTCATCACCATTTACAGATATTCTTTTAGCTGCTAATGGGATCATGAAGTTAATGAGGTCCCAGATTTTCAACCGGTCACAGTGTACTGGGGCAAAAAAACAAAATGAATAAAATAAATCTTTCAGGTCACAGGTTTAGAGTTCAAATGGAAGTAGAATTTGCTGCGTGTGGTCATTACACACTTTTAAAGATGTGAGAAAATCAGTTGTCCTGCTATCCTTGCTATCTTACAGAGAGTACTGCTGAAAATTAGAAAATGATATAATTTATCATCTTGGCTTTAGCTGTCTGACTCTCTCTCTCTCTCTCTCTTTGAGACCTCTGTTAATAATGTTAGCAGGTGGTGGTACTGTAGCGGTAATACGATAAAGACAGCTCTGAGGTCTCCAGCGGAGGGGAGCTGACAATCATGTATGTGGAAGAAATGTGGCTTTATCATGGGCAAGAGAGCTTATGAGCGCAAGACACCAACTTTCTGCATGTACAGAACTGATTCATTTTTTCTTACTTAAAGTAAACTTGCTATTCTGTCCATTACAAAATGCACTACTAGAGTTTCAGCTATACATGCTACTTTTTGTTTTTGAATAATATTTTAAGGTAGAAATCATTATTTTTGAAATCATGAAACTTTATCTTTGTATCTTGAACACCTAAAATAAGCTTGCCTGGTCAAATGTAATATTTAAAAAAAAAAAAATTATTGTTTTATTTTATTATTTTTTTTATTAGCTATTCGTTTAACATTTTGATTAGGTTATAAAGGTTCTGTTGGTTGTAGTTTGTTTGTAGTGCAGTCGTGTGAAAAACTGAAACAGGAAGTTCTTCTGGATTAGCAGTGGACCAGCGTTGTTTACATCATCCGAAGTGGTCTATGGCAATTTTTAACAATTATATGTAATAAAACCAAATTCTTAGGCCTTTTAAGGTGTTGTATTGTTTAAATGCTAATTTTACTGTAAAAAAAGTCTATCATAAAAGATGATCTATTTCACTACAGTTACCAGGGTCAGTAATTGCAAGGCTAAAAAACGTCTGTAAGCCTGAAGGGAAAACTGAACACATTTTAGTTGAATATCAAAGCGAGTTTGATGATTTGATTCTTTGCACAGTCAGTTTTGTTAGTGCTCATTGTGACCGCAGAATCTGTAACCGTGGTGACAGCCACAGGTTCATTGTAAGGGGAGGAAGTGAGGGCTGACATGCCGCTCCGAGCACGCTCAGTGATTGTTGAAAAGCACATGCATATTTTATAGATGTCAGCACTTATTTAGGATCAGATTGAGAAGGGGAAAGCAGAGTGCAGGATGAGGGTGGACAGCATTGGAAACGTCTAACTAGATTTTTACTTTTGCTGAAAATTATTGCGATTCAAGCATGTTCTGAGTGGGTACCAGGCAGTTGCTATGCAGCCTTTTAGTTTGTCCTTAAATGTCTGACTTTGCCTCAGTTGGTTTTTGTTTTCAGTCATGTGACACGTTTTGGTATAGAGTCAATTTAGCATGTGTAGGTGAATAGAATTTTCCCTCATTCATCTGGCTAAGAGCTGAGATTCCTCCTCTGCTCCAGTTGAGTATTGTGCACTTGCGCACCGCATCTGTTGGGGGTCTTTATTGTCCTCTATCTACATCTTTTTCCAATGCATTGCTTCTATTGGCTTTCCTCAATCTCTTTCCAGAACTCTCTCGTCTTTTCCCAAACGGGATTATTTACTTCAGATTCCAGCTGAATTTCTCCATTCGCCGCAGGACTGCCCGGAGCCACATAACAATCAAAGCGGGATCATCCTCTCCTCTCAACCTCCTGAGAGATACAGAGAGAGTGTGGAGAGATGGATCTGAGGTCGTGCCGTGGCTTTGGTGTACGCGGCAAAAAGGTCATGTACGAAGGGCCACAGAATAAGTGATCAATCAAACGGGAGTTTCCACCTCCAGTGGACGTGTCGGGATCTCTAGACTTTAAACATGACACGCGTTCAACAGCTCATTGAGATTCACCTTGCATTAGCTGTCACCTTATTTCAATTAGCATGAGGGGAGGTTTACTGGGTACACAAATAAATGTTTTATTCATCATTAACAAGTTAGTGTTATGTAACCGGAATTAGCTTTCCATGAATGATTAATAGGCCGGAACACTTAGTCAGTTTAAATACTGATAATAAGCCAAGGAGAGTTTCAGCTGTAAAGTGTTACAAGCAAGTTAAGATGCTTTTTAACAACATAATTACTCTCTAAAAAATTTAGCCGGTGTGGAGAACTGTTGCCGACTTGCCATTGCTGTGTTTTGCACCATGCAAAAATGAGGTTTGTTGACTTGTTGAATTACATTGACCAGCGTATGACTTTTAGGATTTATCAACGGCCAGAGATCACGGCATCATAAGATTTATAATACAGATCTTGTATTGAAGCAGCAAAACGTTGTAAATATTTTCATTATTTTTGATGAAGTACAGAGTTTGTAGGGACACCAGGATTGAAGAGAGACATTTTTATTTAAAATGGTTTATAATGTGTTATAAGATATCCAACAAAAGATTTCTTGACTAAAAGAGTTATGTTAAAGGATGCAGTTTATAAAACTGAAAAACCTGTCATCATTTACTCTCCCTCTTGTCATTTCAAACTTGTATGACTTTCTTTCTTTTGCAGAACACAAATTAAGATATTTTGAAGAATTTTGGTAACCGAACAATGGCTGTACACATTTACCAACATTCTTCAAAATATTTTTTGTGTTCTGAAGAAGAAAGAGTCAAGTGGGTGAGAAAATTATGACATAATTTTCATGTTTGCGTGAATTACCCCTTTATTTTTTTATTGTCCATACATTTGTACTCTCTTGAGAATTCATGACAAGAAATAAACTGTAATAAATTGCCTTAAATACCTTCAATACTTCATACCTAAAATAAATTTTAGTGAAAGTTGTAAAATGTGATAATAGAGAAATTAACTTCCCTATATTGGATTTAAATAATTTATAGAATTGCCTGTAAAAGAACAGCACATAGGTCAGTAGAAAAATTTGATCATTGACACAAGTAACCAATTATTTCTATTACACAAGTGCTTTTCAGAGTAAAACAACATTTAAACCTTATTAATAGTCTGGATAATCGGAGGCATGGCCTATCATCCGACATCCTGAACGTTAGGTTTATTATTATTGTTCCTTTGTTCTCACAGAACTGTTTTTTTTTGGATGCAAGTACGTTCTGACTTTATAGATAAAGTAACCTTGAAAGGTTTAACATCAGCAGGAGGTTTTAACTCACCTAACCTCTCTACTAATGTATTGAAGGCCAGGGATCTTTCACCTGTCAGAGCTGATGTGTCACAAAGCTCTGCGAATCGGTCTGTGCGAATCACTCCGAATCTTTCACAGGCACTCAGAGACAATGCTTTACAGAGTTAGGCAGACGGAAAGAGAGTGAGATTTCCTTGTGGATTGCGAGAGAAAGAAAGTGAGGTTATATGAGCTACATATTAGAGGGAAATAAATTAAAGATGACAGCGAATCATCTATGAGAATGTGAGGATAGAGCCATGTAGACGAGTAGAGTTGAAGAAGAAAGGCCTTTGTCAGTCAGTCGAATTTCCCTGTACGCCATAGAGATGTCTGAGTGCTCAAACACCAGAGTCTGAAGACCTTTAGCTGTTAACACACGAACGCACGCACGCACGCACACACGCAGTCATTCGTTTTCATTTCCAGTCTCACAATCTTTTTTGTTCACTTTTCTGTTGTGCAGCCATGACTTTTGACCCATGGCATAAAGCCTGGACTGTTTTGCGGTTTATTCTAGGCTAGCCAAGAACCACCTATCTTACCGTAGTTTGTATGTTTTTTTATTAGCTTGGATGTGTAAAAGTATGATACCACAATTTTTAAACATAAAACAACAATATGGCATGAAAGTCTAATTTACTTCTAAATAGAAATTAGCATAAATGTGTCTTTGAGTTTCTGTTTATCCAAAACTTAATCATTATTATTTCAAAGATCGGAAAAATATATGCTTGGTTTGCTTGTAAACATCCTAAGTTAAAATTTTGTAAATGTTTTATGCAAATCTCATTTCAAAGGCTTCTATGGTTAAGTATTACAGATAAAATGGGGTTTAAAAGCCTGCACATGCCAAAAACTGTAACTATATCTTCCACACCAACATGAGCTAAATTTTTAATCAATAGCTTGAAAAAATAGTTTTTTAAGGTGAATAATGATATTCTTTAGTTCTTCTGTATTAGTTGTGGTGTGGGGTTCTCTATTCTATCAAATCTGTATAACCAGTCTTGTAGTGGTGAACGTCATGGTGCTAATGAGGAAATTCATATTTTACAGTCCAAAAAAACTGTGGCTGTCCTTTGCAAACTCATAAAAGTCACCTTTTAGAAAGAGCGCACATTTATTTCTGTGTTCAGTACAATTAGGAGATTCTGAGGGTTGCGTGTGTGACGCTTGTGCTGGGCGGCTCCTATGTGCTCGAGACCCAAACACGGGACACTGAAGCATCCATTAGGAGACAGAGGGATTCACGATGCTGCTGTGGCCTATTTTCAGGATTTATAGCCTAGGCTCTGGTGGTTTGTGCAGGGGAGGGTTACAAGTTGCGCTTGTAACTTAAATGGTTTTTATTTAACCACATATAGGCAATTGTAGTAATACTATACTAAAATTATATTTGCTGTACAGTATTCTACCATAACCACCAGGTACATTTTATTGTTTTATAATGGATTTTATTTTAGTAAATAAAAATAACTGTTAGTATCTGTTGTAATTGTTTCATCAAGCTCCAAGTTTATCGGTCTGGTTAAGAAAACATGTAACTTCAATGCTTGTGGCACCTACTTGTATGGATGGAGACAATGAAGGATTTATGAAGGTGTGTTGGCCTATTTTCAGGATTTACAGCCCTGGTTCTGCTCTGCTGGGCAGTGGAAGGCAACACACAGTCTCTCGTTCTATTCCACATGACGTCCTCTCTGTCAGCTTTTATCACTAAACTACTTCACCCGCTTTTTTGCACCTTTTCTTTTGCATCATCCCTTCATTCTCTCTTCCACCCCCCCCCCCCTCTCTCTCTCTCTCTCTCTCTCTCTCTCTCTCTGTGCCAACACCCCTCATCTCTCTAATTCCCACTTCAATCCCATCATCCCTCTCTGCTCCACCACCTCTTCACCCGAGGGTCCCACAGAGCAGATTGTGACACACACTGGTGATTTGGATAACAAATAACCTTAGAGGACCGGCTTACCTGCAGACAGGTGTGACAGTAGCCCAGTGTGCAACGGGAGGAGCAGTGCAGATATATTTAGAATCTCATCTCTCTGGTGACCAAGGTTTGATGGCATGAAGTGTGGATTGGTCAGATTCCAGACTAGGTGTCTCTCTGTCTGTCTTGACAGTTTGTAAAAATTGAGAATATCTTTTGTTGGAGGTTGGCCAGTCAGCAGCTTAACGTAAGGTTTGGATCACAAATTATGATTTACAGAGTCCTTCGCGGCTGAAATAATCCGCTATGTATGAACTTGCGCTTACTGAAGAAGATCACATACTTTTTAAAAATAAGAATGTCCGTATGCATTACAACTAGGGCTATAAATAGAAATTTCGTGTTAGAAATTTTTGTTACGGTAGACATTATTTAGACAGATCTACAGCTCAACATTGTTCAGATGTGTTTTGTAATAATTGTATTTATCTTAATAGATTTTTTTCTAGATACATATTGAAATGTTTGTCTATTACAGTAACCATGTTACAGACTGAGAGGTCAAAATTATTTTGTAATCGACAGCATGTCACGTATCGTCACTGTTGTACTGAATCTCAATTCAGTACAAGTATACAAAATACAGCAAACCCACATTTTGTGATCTATATTATTTAATTGTGTTATTATTCATAAATGTTTTTCTCTATTGATTCATAGATTCATAGATACAGATTTTAGAAGGAAGCATTATTATGCTGCCTTTTTTAGCACCAACTTTGCACTAAAATGTTGTTTATGTAGGCACCTGACTAGTTTTTGGAACAGAAACATGGTGCGTTTGATTTATACTCGTAACATTTATAACCACACAGATGAGGAACTCAATGCTTCATTCGCTTTTGCTACTCATCCATGTGCATCATTTGATCGTACACGGAGAAACTCCTGGAGTCTTTCTTACTGTCGGCTATCATTAGGGGTAACAGGAAGTGCTTGAGACTGACAGGAAACCAGAGGCAGCGAGAGGCTTTAATTGCAAACTGGGACAGAGTCAATAAGGGGAGCAAATTAAAAATGGCGGCTAAATGGAAACCGGCCTCAGCTGATTGCACAGAGGTGACACACACCAGACAGAAAGTTAGTGAGACATATAGAGAGGAACAAGATGCCAATTAATCTTGTTTTTCTTTTCTTGGTTGGTGTTTTAAAGTAGGAAATAAGTAGCTCAGTCTTTGCAGTTTAAATGACCACTTTACTACGGTTCTGCACCTGCCTGTAGAGTAGACATGCAGAGATTGCCACCAAATAAAGCGTGCAGTTTGGTATTGGATTAAAGTTTTCGCTCAATAAAGTACAACACTAGGGTTGTGTAAGTAAAAATCCCATTCATTTTCTTCATAGAGAAATTGATTTTTGGCAATATAGTGTAAACATCAAGACAGGCCTACCGTAAGCTCAGAGGTTGTTAGGGAATGATATACTGCAGGAGAGAACACAGCTTTCACTATTTTCTTCAGTAAATCTTTCCAAAGATGTGTTTATTTGAGTCCAGTCATGTTTACACGTTAAAGTCTTGACCATCAAATATACCCATACATTAGGTTTATCCAACTGCATGTTGTCACAGTATGTAGTTTATAGGGGTATGTTGTCACAATGGAAAATACTATAGATTATACAAATACAAATGGATATTACAGTTTTTAAATTGATTTCTGAGATCTATATGTATCAAAACAATTTGACAAAATCTGAAATTCACAGAACTTCACAGACCTCGTTCAGGTACATGCTTTAGTTTATAAAAAGTAACCAATCTTTATTCTAATTATGTTTCTTACAAATTAGAGGACATTATACCTAGAACACAGAAAAGTGGTGGAAAATTTAAGAGCAATACTCTGAAGGTCTTTTAGTCTTTCTTTAAACTCAGAGTGGCCACACAATGCTGTTATTTCATCACAAGAGGTTGTTCCAAGAGCAAATGAATGATCAAGATTGTAAGCTCTTTAGAATTGAACTGTTCTCATCCTTGAAGTGTCAATGATAAACAAATAACACTACCTTTTAGAATTGCCATTTTGAAGGGTTTCCACTGAGATCAAGCTAATGAACACTTAATCCTGGACAGCACAACAGGGAACTTGTGTAGTTGAGAACGTTTAGACTCACATCAGGGCTTCGGCTGTCTGTGCATCACAATCACTGGGCCGCTTTGACCTTCACGCGAGATGCATTTGCAGGTAGCATCACTAAAGGCAGATTGAACAAATATTTGGTCATTTTCTTTAATATATCACAAATTTGTTTAAGAACAGAGGAAGCGATGTCAGTCAATTTAGGGTAGAGAACAACCAGCTGTTCGTATTTAAAACTGAAGAAAAACTAATTTGACCTTATGCACTATGTACATTTTAAAAATTGCATTTTTACGTGATTTTAAGAAAAGGATGATGATGCTCAAACCTGTTCTAAAGATGTTGGTTGCCAGGACAATTGCTGTGTGGTTGCTTGATGGCCCAAGTCAAAAACTCCATGATCAAGTCTAGTTTATGCTGTATTTGTTTGTAGTCTGTAGTTTTTTGGTACAGGAGAAAATGAAAGTGCTTAGAAAAGTAATAGCACTCCTACACTAAATAAAGCACATAATTTGAGTTATAATTGGTGTTCCTAACACAAATGGTGCGGGACGAGTTACACACCTAAAATGTAATACTGATAAGCAGTAATAATGGTGATTCTTGCCCTGGAAAGACGTTTTCCTTCGTGTGACTGCTTTTTAGTGCAACACTGAAATAATTAGTAATACGGAAAAAAAATCACTTACCTAGCCAATAAAGCATTTCCTTCCTCTCCTGCTCCAAGCAATCTCTCGCACATTATTAAGAGGCCAGAGGGCTGATTTACAGAGCCCTTATATGCCAACCTCTTTACTGTAACTCACACGCCACCAATTAACAATATCTCAAACACACTTTTGAATATAATGAAATAAATCAACCGGCCAGCACGTCGACTTTGAAACCGCTTG
The DNA here is from genome assembly GCA_026939265.1 of Oreonectes daqikongensis. NCBI lineage: Eukaryota > Metazoa > Chordata > Actinopteri > Cypriniformes > Nemacheilidae > Oreonectes > Oreonectes daqikongensis. Next base: position 303,086 of record JAOTQM010000542.1, read on the forward strand.
CCTTTTTCAGCCACACAGAGCGAGAGGAAGAAAGTGACAAACATTGGATTTGACATTACGAAATGGATTACATTTTAGACCAATTAAAATTAAATGGGTTGCAATGAGTGTTGACCCTGACTAAATTGGCCACTACTGATCTCATCAGCAGCGTAACTCCGATTGGTCAGAGCGAGAGATCTGATTCCAGTGGTCGTCATGGTGAGGAAACAAGAGGGAAGGTGAGAACTGATAACCGTAGTGTCAGGCCACTGGAGGATCCTGTGTGCATCTGTGTGACTTCACTCATATATCGCAAATAATGTGATTTTTAAGGGCTCACATTCTGCGAATTCTGTTTTCCCATGAACTCCACCTGTTCTGTTATTTTCATGTGACCTTATGCAGTATGTACATTTTTAAATTGCATTTTTACATGATTTTAAGAAAAGGATGATGATGCTCAAACCTGTTCTAAAGATGTTATTCAATGTGGACATTGGAAACAGTGTAATTTAGTTTTACATCTAACCAATTTTAGATATTTTAAAGGAAATACAGTTGGGACTTAATTTAGTAGGATTTGATTGAATTAGGAAAAGTGGGCGGGACTAGAATGAAGCAACGTGGTTGGAAGGGAGGGATGAAAAAGCTGAAATGTTATTTCAGAGAAATTATTCATTTTGATGAAAGATTGCAAATAACTTTTTTTTAAATATACCCATGAACTGTGCACGAAAAGATTAGAATTGTTAATTAAAAAATAAAATTGGTCAATTTTAATGTCACGTTGACTTTAAAGTGTGTTCTTCTGAGTGAGTAGGCATTCCTAATGATGCAAAGCCTTACAATAATTATTTCGTATACTTCTTAAAAAATGTACTTTAAGTCTACTCTTCATGTACCACTCAGAAATATACTTAACTGTGCTTAACTTGTCTATACTTGTACTTAGTATACTTTTAAGTGCAGTATATCTATATCAAAATATTAAGTATTCTATTTGGCTTTTGATTGAGTAGTCCATTATTTTTTTTACTTTTTTGCTAGTAGTTTTGCTGAGAGTAAACTTAAAAGTGTACTTTCATAAATGAATGTGCTAAAAAGTATTAAGTTCGTAAACCACAAAGTATAGTATAGTAAAGTATCCTTCAAATAAACTTATTAACAAAAGTGAACCAACTTAGTCTTAAATAGTATTGACTTACAAGTAGTATAGTACATTGATATTAGTATACTTGCTACATAAAGTACACTTAAAACAAATAAAGTATACAAAATAACTTTTAACTCAATAAAATTAACTTGAAGTACTTATTTATTTTTTTGTGAGAAAATGTGCATAGTGTAAATTTGCTTCGCAAACCAGTGGCATTTTTCTAGATTTTAAAGTTTTAAAATGTTTTGTGCTGTAACTGTAATATTTAGTAAGCTAGACAATATGTGTCAAAATATCAAGAAAAAGACGTGCTTTTCACCATATACACAGCATTTGGGTGCGTTTCCATATCGCTTCCTTTCTCTCTGAAAGCTGTTTCGATCATGAGAGGCACTTGAAAAGCAGCGCGCTTACCCGCGACAATTAAACACAGCAGCATGGCAGACAATGTTGTGATTGCTCATTAAGAAAGAGAGGCAGAAGCCATCGCTGCAGATGCTCCTGTTATCATGCTGGATAATTAATGTGGAATGAACGGAGAGTAATGAAAAGAAAATCAAAGGTAAAGACGACAGAGATGGTGATAACACTGTCACCCCCCTCCATCAGACAGAAAAGACTTGTGTAATGTCTCCATCAAGGCAGATAGACCTTAGAAGTGACAGTATCAGGGGACCTGCTGTAATTGACACGGTGACCAATCAGAAGAGAGCTTGTGATCCAAGTTAACCTTGTGACCCAGCTCTCATTCTATATTATATTCCCTGGATTCAAATAGACACTTTTTCTGTATCTCTTTCTGTTTCTTATATTCTAATTTACTTTCTCTTTCTTACTCTTGTTCACTCAATCTCTCATTTTCTCTCTCATTCATTCTCTCCCTTCTTTTTCTCACCCACTCACTCCTTCTCTCCCACTCTCACTCTTTCTCACTCATTCACTCTCTGTTTCTCATGTTCTCATTTACTTTCTCTCTCCCTCCCTCACTCACTCACTCACTCAATCTCTCGTTCACTCACTCACTCGTTTGCTCATCCACTCTCGTTCACTTACTCACTGACTTGCTCTCTCACTCACTCACTCATTTGCTCTCTCACTCAATCAATCACTTTTTCACTCACTTACTCGCTCACTCACTCGCTCACTCGCTTACTCATCCGCTCTCGTTCACTCACTCGCTCGCTCTCTCTCTCTCTCTCTCTCTCTCTCTCTCTCACACACTCACTCACTCGTTTGCTCACTTATTAACTGACTTGCTCTCACTCACTCACTCACTCACTCATTCGCTCTCTCTCTCTTTCACTCACTCACTCACTCACTCACTCAATCAATCACTTTTTCGCTCGCTCGCTCACTCGCTCACTCATCCGCTCTCGTTCACTCACTTGCGCTCTCTCTCTCTCTCTCTCTCTCACACTCACTCACTCACTCACTCACTCGTTTGCTCACTTACTCACTGACTTGCTCTCACTCACTCACTCATTTGCTCTCTCTCTCTCTCTCTCACTCACTCACTCACTCACTCAATCAATCACTTTTTCACTCTCTCTCTCTCTCTCTCTTTCTCTCTCTCACACACTCACTCACTCGTTTGCTCACTTATTAACTGACTTGCTCTCACTCACTCACTCACTCACTCATTCGCTCTCTCTCTCTTTCACTCACTCACTCACTCACTCACTCAATCAATCACTTTTTCGCTCGCTCGCTCGCTCACTCGCTCACTCATCCGCTCTCGTTCACTCACTTGCGCTCTCTCTCTCTCTCTCTCTCTCACACTCACTCACTCACTCACTCACTCGTTTGCTCACTTACTCACTGACTTGCTCTCACTCACTCACTCATTTGCTCTCTCTCTCTCTCTCTCACTCACTCACTCACTCACTCACTCAATCAATCACTTTTTCACTCTCTCTCTCTCTCTCTCTCTCTCTCTCTCTCTCTCTCTCTCTCACACACACACACACACACACTCACTCACTCACTCATCCACTCTCGTTCACTTACTCACTCTCGTTCACTTACTCACTCGCTCTTGTTCACTCACTCACTCTCTCTCTTTCTCTCATTGTTCCTCGCTCTCTCTTCTTTGCTTAATATTCACATTATGTGGTGCCCAGAAGCTAAAGACAAATTAATAACTCACTCAAGCAGTTAATGTAACATGGATCTTAACCACTCTAGTTTGCTTATATGACTGCTTTTTCTGCAGTGTTCACCAGCTCTGTGGGTTAGCTGGAGTCTTCATTGAAAACAGCCTTAAAAAAGCTTACGTTGTCATTGTGGTGTAGTCACTATTAAATGAGGGTTTCTCTTTTCAGCTGTATTAAGTGTTTGTCTTATTTTTTAAAGCATTTAACCCCTCCAGGTATTTAATATTATTTCATATCCAAAAACAGTTGTGGAGAGAATCTAAATGAACCTTAGTCTTTATCTAATAGCACGGCTAATCTTGATCTGCTTGAGGCCAGAATGTGTTTTGTTTTCTTAAAAATACTAAATAATCATTAGTAATATTTTGTAAATTGATTTTTATAATTAATAACAAAACATAAGATGACATTGGTAGTCTAAAGGAAGCAAAAATATGGTTGTTGTTTCTTAATGAATGCTTTGGCTCCTTTCCACAGTAGCTGAAGACGTCCTTAATTCTGCTAAGCATTTTAATAAGGGTCAAGGTGCCCTCATAAACTATTCAGATTGGACTGTTTGGAATTAACATATTTTTTTATGAGAGAGGTGTTGGGGACGACCTCTTTAGGGAATTACGCAAAAGATCTGCCAATTCTATATGATCAGAAGCCAAACGCAATAATTCAATCAGCCTGATATTCACAAAATGCTCTTCATCACAGTGTTATAATGACTGAATTTATGCTGCTGTATTGATGATGTGTTCTCATGAATGAGGTGCTCGAGTCAGATCATAATGTTAATGTGAAATCTGTTTTCGAAACTGTCATCTCGCGAACGTTCATAATACCTGGAGGTATCTTGACTACTTTCTGTGGTCATTGAAAGAAGAAAGAGTAATAAATTAACAACTGGAAATATATTTGCAAAACCCATTATAAAGATAAAGGTTAACTACTAATAATGAAAACAAAAAAACAAAAACTATAAATCACAATATATGAAGATAAGAGATTCAAAAGGACAGCAACTAATATTTATATATTTAAAAAATTGTTTTTAACCTTTTCACACCTTTGCAATTTAGAACAATTAGGGGTGTAACAATTAAGATTATGGTGATATATTTTATTTTTCAGTGACAGATCTAGTTAATTTTTATTCGTTTACATACAGATGGTTCAAATAAATCTTGAATGTTGGCAATTCTTTAACAAAATAACAAATGTTTCTGAATATTGTTAATGTTTAGAAAAAATATTGTGATACAATCATAATCATAAACCCAGTATCACGTATAGTATCGAATAGTGAGCTGAGCGTATCGTTACACCCTTGAACAATGTAATACAAGTACAATAAGTATTGTAAATGTTTCACATGCTATTTGTGTTCTTGTTTCATATGCTATTTAACACAAAAAATAATAATAGCAATAGTATACAGAACACTATGGAGTATTTTATATGCTGCTTATAAACATGAGTTGAGGCGTGATGGCTTGTACACATGACAAAAGCATTTGGTATGTGGTAAAATGACATTTTACACTTTTGTCATCCCAGTCTGTCTGGACGTCTGAGGGTGTGTCTTTTTTCACGACTGCCTCTTCACACGCTGACTGTGATAGGCTCTAAACCAGCTCTCTGCCATCATGTCAGTTTGGGTCAGTGAGCGAGTCCTCTTTAGCGCCATTCTGTCCAGAACTCACTGCGGTGAGCCGTAAAGGTGCCGGGGGTGTGGAAAGGAAAGCATTTAGATAGTAGAATTTGGCTGCGTTTGAAATGAGCGGGATGGCATGCACAAACCAGCAGCAGGAAGTGCATTTATAGCTCTGGATTAAAATCACGTAAACGCAAATAAAACCTGATATTGGCCTGATTTGTTGTATATTACAGGATTGTCCTTGCTTGTTTGAAATAAAAAAAGGTGGATGTCCTAAGTAGGAATGCTCTGACTCACTCATTTAGCTAGATATTTTAAGTTGACAAAAAGCACGATTAAAGCAGAAAAAAGTCCGTTCCTCACATAAGGCCTCAGCAGACTCATACAGCCAGAACCCTAGACTATTTATTGTGCTTTTAGGCAAAAGGAATGACCATTTACTTACCTTTTATTGAAAAGAAAGTCTAACATATCCCGCCTCATCTCCCTTTGTCTTTCACAGGAATAAAATATGTCATGAGGCTAAGTCAGTGGTGAAATGTTCAATGTTTGTGTCACAATTCAGTCTGTGTTTCCCCATTAGTCTGGACTTTTAGTTTCTATTGTAATTCCTGTTCCTGTTGTAGTTCTTTGTAGTTCCTTTCGTTCAATGGTTTCCAATTGATTGTCTCCCAGGTGTGTCGTGTAAGTTCTCATTTGTTTGCATATATATATATATATATATATATATATATATACACTTAAGAAGAGAAACAAACACAGGGGTATATATATATATTTTGTTAAGTGTCTGGTGTTGTTAGATTGTAATGTGTAAAGTTCTGTTTTTCGTCTTGGTTTCCCCATTTTTTTAAGAGCCAGGTGGCTGGTTTAAAGGCAGGATTGTGAATAAATGTACTGAAGTTTAGAAAGGCCGTGTAAAGCCACGAGAGGTCTAATATATTTGAATAGATGTTCGCTGGTTTAACCACAACCACTTGCAATAAAATGTACCACCATCGAGAAGATGAGAATTTAAAAAAGGAAACCTTCTAGCTATTTGGCTGTTCTCCACAGAAATCCACATCCTGCTGGTCTTTCTCTATGGCTCTCCAGGTGAGTGGAGTTAAACAGATGGAAAGGGAAACAGAATTGTATGACAGCTGTGCTGCACTGGTCTGGCACGGCCACGGTGCAGAGGGCTTCATATTTGGGAGCTAAAGGTGAGAGACTCACGGTCCCGCTGGTAACACCCCTCCGTCGCATTCACAGCTTCCGACTCCTAATTTATATTTTCCTATTCACACGCGCTTCCGCACTCAAAACTGACCTTTCGCCAATCAGAACGCCCCAGGCAACCAGGCTTTCAACACTTGTTTATCTGTGTGCTTGTGTGAGAGAGAAGAGCAGTTTTTGCTTCTGCCGTATGTGTGTTTAACTGGCAGCTTCAAACGACAGAGTTCGGCTAGATTCTGTTGACAGTTTTCCTCCAGAAAGGTCGAGAGACGTCTGGGGAACTGTGAGGACACAACAGAGCCTTAAAAGTGAAATGTGGAATTTATGCGGCAGTGTCAACGTTTGCAGACGTAAATCCCCGACACTCACTCTTCTGACATCCGCCGTAATTGACTGACTGGCGAGTTTGTGAAGTTTGAACCATCGACTATTAGCGATTGTAGAATATCTAGACTAACAACACTATTTCATGGCAATTTCATGGTAACTATTTTAAGACTTCTTTGTATGTTTTCGTGCTTTCACCCTATAGATTAGGTTTGGGGTAGTTTCATTTATGCTTTTTCTAATAATCTTACATTTTAAATGTACAATAAACATTGTTCAAATTCATATGAAATTGACGTCTTTTGAAACTAGTTATGTTTTCCTTAGACACTATGCTAGCATTTTCTTTATTTTCTCTTTATTTCTATGCTGTCTTTGATGTATTATTTTTCTATTTATACCATAGACCGTTTCATCGGCCGCACGAACCTGGCCCGAATTTAACTTCCGGTTGATTAAATAAACAATTTGTTGAATGGGTCGTGTAACTTTGTCGCATTTAAGTTTAGTCAAGTAACAGTTCTTCTACTGGTAACCCAAAATAATACTGACTAGACTTTTAACTTGCTAGATAATGTCATTTACTTGTTATTTCTTTTGCTTGTTATCAGAAATAATCTGCAGGGACTCTATTCTTTGCGTATGTGTACCGTAAGTTTGGACCACAAAAGCATGCACGCACAGTAACGTTTGTTTTTGTTGTTACTTTGAAACCGTCTATATTGTAACGTGGACAATTCGATAATCGCACTCACAAAGCTCAGACACATGATAAGGCGTAGGACACATTTAGTGTTTGCTGTTTTGTCTTCAATCAAGTATCTATAGAAGAAGATGGGTTTTTTTGTACTGTATATTTTTTCTTGGCCTAGACGGTGATTCTTAAATCATTCAGTCTGACTCAAATCGATTCTGACTCAATCGTTTATAATCTCAAATTGAGATTGCGGCTATGCCGAGAATGTGATGTGTACTTTTGTTACATTGTGAATTGCTCTCTGACACATTCATCACCCGCTGTAAGATATTCAGCCTGTTTGCATCTCATTGCATAAATCCCATCATTCCTTTGCTCGTGTTGCTCTCCTGATCCCCTGATAATGTCTTTAACTGTTCCAATCCAATCTGTGATGAATTATTAATGTCTTATCTCATTAATTGATGGCCCTTTACACTGGCTGAGCGAGCCAGCTCATGAGACATGGAGACTATGGATATAAATGCTCTCCAGTTAATCTGCTATGATGGACAGGCCAGCTGGCCAATCACAAGCCTTGCTCAGAGAGGCGGAACTGCCCTTGAGCTTTGCTTAAGAAGGAAAGTGTGACACTTGACTAAATGTGATCTTAATGACAAGCCATGTCAAAACATGACTGTGAGAGGACAGTCTTTATAAACATTACAAATGTAATTCTGTCTGATAATATATTATTAGATGATAGCAGGAATATCTGCTTTCTCAATAAAATAAATTGCTAGATTTGCCAATGCTTGCCGGGTTAGTGGCATCAAATTTGCGGAGATTAGTTTTACTGGGGGATTAAAAATCCATGAGCTGCTTTTAGTTCTGCTTTGCTTTTTACAAAAATGCCTGTGAAGTTATATGTAGTTTTTTAAACTTTAACTAATTCTGTCTTTTAAAGAAATTCTGATGCATGTGGATCTGAATAATATTTTCCTTGCCTCAGAACAAGATTAACTTGATCTGATTCTATAACCCGATGTCCTTGGTTTTTTGGCTGTCAGTACAAGAGACAAGAACTGCACTGTAGATAATTTTGACTGTTCAAACACAAGTGACATCGCTTAAAACGCAATAACAGACTAGCGATAGCAAAGTCCTCTCCCATTCTTACAACCTTACCAATTACCCACAACAATTCCTTTAAAACAATAAAGTCCTGGACACTATAAACGCAACGACATGAGTCCGATGTATTACCTCCCTCGGTTGTCATCGACCGGCCTGATGCTAGATGATAAAATTTTCTTTCATTTTCTGGGCTATTGCAGTCAAGGGGACGATTCTTACATTAATAACATCCAGGAGCACTCGTGTCCGGACCTAAGCTTGCACACATGGCCAACTAAAACCTTTTTATGTGAATGTGGTTTGAGCCAAAGCGTTCTGAGCAGATATGTGTTATATAGGTTTTTCTGGATATCAGGCCGGAGAGTGCACTCTGGTAAATTGTTATAGATGCAAAACATGACGCCTGTATAGCTGCCAGTTATTGCCTGATTTTCATTTCCTCTTTAAAAGTATATTTTTCTGGTTTCGATCCATTCCATTTTTGATATTGAGATTTTTATAGTGGATTGTTAAACCTGTTTGGTTGTTTCATTCAAATATTGATTTTTGTTTTTTATTCGTACGTAATACATGGCATCAATCAATAGAAGCTCTAACCAACTAAAACTGACCCAAGTCTGATTTAGTCTATGAAATGTCTTCAGACACCCTACAGTAAGCAGATGCACGGGGTGAATGTCTCAGATATGGATGCCAGCAGATGATGATTCACAGATGATGCAAGGAGAATGTAAGACTGTTGTGCATAAAAATCAAAACAGAGGTAACACGAATGCATTGAGCTCTATCTCTGCATGACAGAATTACTGTTGACGTAAACTTTTCTTCTGTGTGAAGTCTGTACAGTAGGACCTTTCAAATCCAGTCCTGCAGGGCCATCGTCCTGAGTTTTATTCCAACCCTTTCTGATAACATTTACATTTATGCATTTGGCTGACGCTTTTATCCAAAGCGACTTACATTGCTTTATACATTAGTTACTGAGTATGAGCAATCCCTTGCTCAATTTTTGTTTTTTGGGATCAAAACCATGACCTTGGCGTTTCTAACGTCATGCTCTAACCACTGAGCTACAGGGAAGCTTGTTGTTGGATTGTACAATGTACAGCTTTCAATGGCATAATGGCAAACTATTCAACAAATGAAAATGAAAATGCTTGCATTTATTAATGTTGTATTTTGACATTTGATAAAATTGATATTGCATGGAGAAATAATTATTACAAAAATAAGTATATTTCAAGTTCATTTTATAGTTTTATAGTTCAAGTATACTGAATTAAATTTCAAGTATACCTTATGTAGTAAGTTAACAAATATGAATGCACTATAAGTATATACTACTTTGGACTACTTTTTACAGTAAACTTATTGGTATAGTTGCTGTTTACTAGTGCAATACTTGTAGCTTATTTTTTAGAGTACACTTTGAGCTTGAAGTTTCTTTTTAGTAAACGTAACCTCAAACTTACAGTTTATATTATTTTGCACCAGCTATATTATGCTATGTATTCATTTGAATTCTTCAAGTCTATTTCACATACAGGTAAAGGTAGATTCTTATTGTCACTGTGTACAAAGAAGATCGATTCAGTTCCACGTATGTTTAATTTACTCTAGGGTATTCCACTCCAAAGCCTTGAATATTTAAGACAATATACTCAATAGGCCAAATATAATTAAAAGGCAAGTGAATTACAGATATTTGTCTCATATGCACGTTTACACCTTCCATGATTTAAAATGTTTGTACGATGATAAACATTCATCACTCCCATTCATATATTCATCACATTCATACATTTAGTCCACTGCTCCAAACGGATGTTTGTGACTGAGACCGAATACTTTCACATTGGTCTGTATCTCTCTCAAGTAAACCAACATCTGCTGATCTCTTTTTAGATAAAGCACATACAGGATAGATGGATTAACACTTAATGTCACACACCTTAATCAACCCATCTAAATTTATCACCACACACCTGTGATCAGAGACATTTATATCGACATACAGCACAAGCAGTTGCAAAGCTTCATCTGTCTGTATTTGTCTTGCATATGTGTATTATTCTATTCATGCAAGTATACGTGCAATAATAGTTGATGCAGAGATGTCTCTGGTGTTCACAAACCTCAAAAATGGCTTCTTCTTTGGATGTCCCTCTGTTTGTTCTCCTCACTATGGCTGTGGTATGAGATGCACTGTAGAAACCTTCACACAGTGCTAATGAATGTAATATGTCTTGCATTAATAATGCACCTCAGAGTTATTTTCAGCTGCTTGGGGTTAATTATCTGCTTGTTAAAGTTGCATAAGAGTTTGATTAAGCACAATAACAGATAAATAATCTCTCCCTCTCTGCATCCCCTCTCATTACACCCTATCACACGCTTGACTTATTGCTTGGTAAGATTAAAGTTGGCATTCGTGATAACGTACTTACCCTGTGTTTACTGGTTTTGAATGATTGGTCCGTATCGGAGTTTGATTTCACATCTTTCAAGTCACAAGTATTGTTTAGATTTGCCATTTGTGTTGGAGGCCATGAGTGACTGTGTCTTTATGATATTGGATGTAGGCAGCTCTTGGTCACCATTGACTACTATAGTGGGAAAAATTACTTTAAAAATGTCTTTGTTCTGTTGAACACAAAAGCAGATATTTTGAAAAATGTAAGAAATCATACAGTTCTAGGGCGCTTTTGACTACCATTTTTATTTTTCTTACTATGCTAGTCAATGGTGTCCAAGAACTGTTTGGTTACAAGCATTCTTCCAAATATCTTAATCCGTGTTCATCAGAACAAAGAAATGGATATGGATTTGGAACAACTCTAAGGTTACATTTAACTCCATGGCTGCTCCATGGGCTTGGACCATGTGTGTACCACGGTAAATTGCTTCCATAGAGTAATGGCCGTAAAATGACATCTAACTCCATGTCAGCTGACGATGTGTTCTTAAGTTTCAAAGCTTAAGTGAGATTTAGGGGTAATGCATTTATGCCCTGTTTGTATGGATACCCGGCATATACTTTGCATTGATTTTCTAAATGCTTACCTGTATTAAACTGTCTACTAAGATAACCTACTGAAAATCTTTCTGCTGCGTAAAATAACGCGTATCCTGCATGAAGTCTAAAATAACAGCAGACATCAATGCAAATAGATTACATGACACCCGCCAAGTGATTTATCAATTTTGAAAGCAATTTGAGGAAAGGTAACCATGTGTAAAAATTAATACCACTAAAAGGCAGGTGTTAATCCGATCTACATTCTGCACTATGTTTGCTGTCGTGATTATAAAACAGAGACTCTGAGACTGAAATTTACGCTGCTGGATTGCTGATGTGCATTTTTGTGATATAACTGTTTCTTATGATCTTTTATTATTTAATACATACGGCAATATTTGCTGAGAATGATCACAATTGAAGATAATGCAAACATATTACATTTTTGTGAAAGATAAGCATTGAATAGACTAAAACTGCCTTTAGATTTCAATATATTTATTAGTCCACAGCAATTTATTTTACAATCCAGTTGTCAATATGTCTGCATGAGTTAGATTTAGTGGACTAACAGTATGAATTCTAGCCGCAATGATTTTGTAATGTTTGATCCAAGAACACATGCCGACTGTCGTATTTTCAAACCATAAGTGTAGGGATTTTAAAACGCAGGGTCAAGAGACCCCTACATTGTGTCGCATTGTGTAGCGCTGTATGAATGTGTTGTTGTGTTTCTGCTCTGTGTGAATTATGTCCAGCTACACCGGTGTGTTGGTTTTCTCGTCTCTGTTGGCCGGTTTTAGAAGGATTTTGAGCACTTCATCTAGGAGATCTGCAAACCAATTTAGGCTGGTTTAAGTTGTTTTTATGACCAGAGTAGTTTCTGGTTATTCAGAAGTGAATCCCTCCACTGGTGTTTTCTCTTCCTGACACCTGTGTGACCTGCACTTCATTATTGTGAGTGTATTTTACTCAATCACACTCTCTCTGCTGACTGTCTCTCCTGGTAGCTGTCAAACACTTTATCTTCAAACAGGTTTAATCCCGCTTTAATACTCACTGAGTCATGATAAAAAACGCTCTTATAGAGAGAAATCCTTTTAGCCAAGGGCAGCCCTTTGTGAGGGTGGGCTGAGCAGATACTGTAGGGAGGATCTCAGAAACAAACCTAATCCCTTCATGTCTCTCAATTCTGACACATTCTCTCTCCTGACGTGCTTTGCGTGCAACAGGTGTTTTGCATTTAAAATGTCTTTCTAGAACATGTATTATTTTGATGTTGGTTTGCAATATCTTGTACATACAATACAAGAGAGAAATGAATTGTGAATTTTAAATTGATGGACTTAAAAATGTAGTTATTAATAAATGACATAAAATATGTTCAAGATCTAATTTTTACTTTTGTTTAATTTATTAGATTTCAAATTATAATAGTTTTGTTCTGTTCTGTGTGTGATGTCTATAGTTTGGTACAAACCATAATGACAATTGCAAGCAATAATTGAACTAAGCTTTTCAAAGTTATCTTATATATATATTGTTTTAAATACAATTGCTATTAAATACAAAAAATTTTATGTACTGAGCAACAGTCTCACTGTGAAATATAGTTGAGTATTGATCTTGGTTACCTGTGATTTTCTATCATTTCTAGTTGTGGCTTCTAAAAAGATGTAAGTGCCATTTTCCAGATTCTGTAAAATTTGTATATACCTTAAAGTTTTATATTTCAAAAAGTACAAAACTGTACCTTTACCGTCGCTGGAGTGGTACCCTTAAAGAGACCCAAAAATGAAAACTGCAGAACACACAGGAATATATTCTGAAAATATTTAACCGCATTACTCATTGACTTCCATTGTTTTTGTCTCTATACAATAGAAGTAAATGGGTACCACTGTTGTTCGGTTACCAACATTCTTCAAAATATCTTTTTTTGTATTCTGCAAAAAAAGTCATACAGATTTGACAAGATGGTAATTGATGGCCGACTATCGCTTTAAAGGTTCCTTTTTTGTACCTTTACAGGTATGCAAAACGTTAAAAGTTACCTTTAAAGGTACACAACAGGTCCTTAGGCTACAATACCCAAAAATGTACACATTTTTATGTTTTGTATACGCAAAAGTACAAAGAGGAACCTTTAAGGGTACTACTCCAGAGATGGAAAGAGGAACAAGTTTGTACTTTTTTTGGATGGTGCACACACTCGCATGCACAACTATGACCGGAAACGCACACGCGGCGTGTTGAAAAGCACAAATATTTGTCTGCCAATTTGTTTGCTGTATTTTCAATTAATAAAACCACATATGTAGAAAGAAGGCAAACACTTGTTTGTTTGTGTAAGTCTCATTTGAATACAGGCACTGTTGGATAGCTTGGCTCTTGAATGTTTAAACCAGCCTCTGCTTGACAGCGTATAATTATGTGCGGATGCTCGCCGGTGACACGAGCCGAACACCCAGCAATTACCAATCAGTCTGCTGAATGCGAGCGCTCATGTGGATAATGACAGGCGAGCGGTGAACTAAGATTGGGAGGTGGGCACTCCAAGTCTCTTATTGTGCCCTCTCTGTTACGTCCTGTAGCTGCCAGTCTCCTTATTACTCGGAAGCGTCTCGCAGACTGTTGTTTTTCTTTTCACTTTTTTCACTGTCTTCTCTCCCTCATTTACAGCATTTTGACTTTTAGCAGTTTTTCAACTAGACCTTTTGGAATTAACGTTAAACAACCCCATGGCTCTGTTGGAAATTACAGCCTAGATCCTGTTTGCGCTGGTTCTGCATTATGCACACATTACAGTGTGAACACAGCCTTCATGTTTGTTGCGTTTATTTCAAGTGTTTGTGTGTGTCAGTGTAAATTCATATCTGTGCAGATTAAAACTCAAATGTAATACTCGCTTTGGCTACATTAATAACAATGTTACCTGTCAGCACAATAATACCGAGCTCGCGTTATCCCGACCTTGCACACTTGAAATGAAGAGCAGGGAGGAGATAAAATCATCAGTTAAGAGAACACACAGCCCACCTCCCAGGTGATTGCATGTCATTTCAGGCCAGACGTTATCCTCGTGTGGTACAGATAACAGATTTATGGGTGCAGTCAGGTACGAGGTTATGCGCTGTATGTGTTTTTGGAGATCATAATCCCTGATTGAACAGAGGGGGGTTACCAGGACTGTGGAAGAAAACCACCAAATCATTTATAATTAACAGAGGAACTGTTTGTTTGTGTGGTGTGTGTGGGTTTTATAATGTCATACACCTCTGAAATCACCCTTAATATCAGGTGTGATCAGGTGAGGAGGAGGCCAGTCTGCCCACTCACAACAGAGAGAGAGAGAGAGAGAGAGAGAGAGAGAGAGAGAGAGAGAATCTTTAGCACAGGGATGGATATGCATGTGTTCAATCCAGGTTGGTCTGTAGTATCTTCTTCTGCGATAACGCATGTTTAGATGTGAAATTTCACACATCATGATTTTTTGATTTGCCAGCATCCATCATAATATCCCTTTAATTTATGTTTATTATGTCTATTTGTACATACTGTACTCTGCTCAAAAGAACAGGGTAATCTGCCTAAAATGTTTCTTATGGTCTTACAAACTTTTTATCTGAGGGCTTAAATGTTTGAAATTTCTTTAATTACATAACATTTTATTTTTAGAAATGGATGACATAATACAGATAGAAAGTCATATAATATGTATAAAGGCATCTCTAAGACCTCGATAGGCTGGTTGATCAAATACTAAGGCCCGTTTACATTGCAGGTCTTGATCCCTAATTCAGATTTTGTGACTATCCGTTTTTTTTTTTATGTAAGCAACGACCCGCTTACATTATATTTTTAAAGTGTCACACATCCGATGTCTGCATTTACACTATACATGGCGAAACAACTCAAGGTAGACATACTGACCGGAAATAAACGGCACGGTCGGTGGTTCTTCTTTAGGGTTTTACGGTAGCTGACGTCCAACTTGTTGCATTACTGCCACCTTCTGTGATGCGGTTGTTGTCCACCTGAGATGATGTCATTCACCACCGTCACTTATTCATCGCATTGACAGGGGAATATTAGAACTGTTCGTTTACATGGCAGATGCAAATGCACATATCCGATTCATATCAGATTTATTTTCACATACGAATGAGGCCTGAAACGAATCTGAAAATATCGGAATCCATGCACTTTTTTCCTTTACGTGATTGTGGGTCATATCCAATCTGTGCCACATTGGAGGAAAATGAATGAATTGGGTCACTTGATACATGCAGTGATTTTCTTTTTTTTTTTTTTTTACATAATTCACATTGTGTTATTCCATAAAGAAAACAAATAAAGGATGTATGAGTGATCCTAAACTTTTGAACAGTAGTGTATGTAAGCATAACACAGATTTTATTGTATTTTCGTGCTTGCAGAAATGCATTTCTGTATTTTATCTGTCAGTCATCATTTTTTCTATCTCTTCTTATAATCACATTCAGTGTGTTTTAGATGAATTACTAATTTCAATAGATAAAGATCTCCTTTTTTCCTAAATTTCCATTCAAGAGCCTGAATATGTATGAGCACTTATCAATGCAGATCTCAGTTTTTAAATCAGAGAGAGAGAGCATACACTAATCACATACAGTAACTCTATCATTCATCTCATCAGTAGAGTTCATGACCTGTGACCTCAGCGGCTAATCAGCTTCCATGATGGATGAGATGCTGTATTAAAAGACGCCTACTTCTGTAGACAAGCTAGCTCAGGAGGTTCTGAAACAGAGAAACAGAGTTTTGAATATTCAGCAGCATCTGCAGTTTCACCCCAGAAACAAAATTCTCATGGTCACCCAACACTCGTCCAAGCAGACAGTCACTGCCAAAGATGACTTACACTGCAGTCAGTCCTAGAGATTATTTTTTGGGAGGATTTCTTTCAGTGTTTTTACTTTCAAGAAAATTTACGTCACCACATTATAGACGGTTTCAAAGCAACAACATAAACAAACGTTACTGCGCATGCATGCTTTTGTGACCCAATATTAACTTCCGGTACACATCCACAAAGAATAGAGTCCCTGCAGATTATTTCTGATAACAAGCAAAATAATAACAAGTAAATGACATTAGCTAGCAAGTTAAAAGTAAATGTACTGTAAATGCGACACAGTTACACGACCCATTCAACAAATAATTTATGTAATATGTAATAAAATTCAACTCTTTATTTATTACAATTATTATACAATAAAATATTACTATAAATATATATTAAATAAAATATAAATAGTTATATTATTAGCCACTATCCAGGCAGATTATCAAACACAGACTGGAACTTCACTTCGAGCCACGTGCGCGTCCGATGAAACCGTCTATAACCAGCTCAAAAGTGTCAGCTAGTGGCATCATGAGGCCCCGAATTAAATCATTTCTGTAAATCGATCAATGACAGCTAAATGAATACCTATGCCCGTGCGCAGTTGCCCAGCTGAGATATTGCTTACTAACAAGAAAATATATTGTATAATGTCGAATACTAATGATAATGATAATAACTCGACACAAAATATTTGTATTTATTTATTTAACATGTACAATGGACAGTCAATGACTGCCCCAGAATTCGCTACAGAGCTTAATTTCATCTGTAGTCCCTGGGCAGGAATGCTGATACAAATTACAACTATTACGTTCATCCTTCAGTAATAAAAAATACACCAATTAAACCAGATAACCCAATACTTTAATTATTACAAACACCCCCAAAATTGTTATTCGATGTTATCTTATAAAGCTAATACATCCAGTATAGAATATAATATCAAAACCATAGCAAAGACACAGTAAAAAACAGTATTTAATGATCACATGGCTCATAGTTTAAAGTTTAGCCTAAATTGTGCAAAAGTAGGACATTGTCTTATATTAATTGGTAGGAGGTTCCAGCTAACAGCAGGTCTTACAGAAAACGCCGAACGACCAAAGTTAGTTCCTCTAAACTTCACTTCACTGTCGCCTCACGCTGGGAGACAAATTCATTCAGAGATGAGGGTGCAAGATCATTAACCAGCTGACACCAGAGTCTTTTTGTAATAATATGGAAAGGTCTGAATATGATAATATATTGAGCAGTAGGTGGCGGTATGTGCCTAGGTCACCAGTCCGCCATTTAATGAACGAAGAAGAAAGTAAACACATGCACGTTCATGTGCTGATATAGAGCAATATCATACTACTACTCGAGCGATATTGCATTAGCATATAATATCATTTACTAAAGTGTCAGTGAATGTACTGATATTGAGTCTATATGCAGCACACAGTGATGAGATATTAGAAAAACCTTGATGTATAAAGAGCAATGACAGCTACTGTGGTGGGAGGAATAGTTACAGTGATTTTGATGGCGTCTCGACATAATAACAGTACTAAAGATAACTGTGATGACAGCAAGTAGATGTGTGAAACTAAACATCTTAGCTAAAGAGCACCGAAGCATTGAACACATCAGATATAATTATATCCTCGATTTTTCCCAGCTCTGCTTCCAAACCTTATGAGCGTTTCAAGGTATCAAGAATCCACTCCAAACACAAAGGCTGGTCCAGATGTCTTCTGCCTATAGTAGCATGCATCCCTCTTTTTCTTCAGATGGCATATTGGTTACCTGTATTGAAATATTGAAAATCTGTCAGTAGCATATAAGGGAACATTGTACTCCACTATCTGGTGAAACTCCAGACTTTACATTATAAGACGATACACCAGAGATTTCAGTACTAGCAGCCAATGAACACAGTAGTCCCTTATGGACCACACAACATCTGACAGCATGACTACTGCTTTATAAATTAGCCAAGGTTTATCCTCAGAGATGCATTAGAGGTTTACCGAGTCTTACCGTGTGTGTGGAAGGGGCTGAGCTTGGCAGCAGCAATGATCTATCTGTATTCATGCTTCCCTCTCCATCCAAATAAAGGTGTGAAAGAAACAATTAGAAGGAAGTTGAATGGATGACCCGTGCGCCTTTGAGACCACACACACAAACTCATTACTGAAGCAAAATAATATTTCAAAATGCGGTAAAATGATGGATGGTAGAATATTTAAGATGTGTGTATATGTGAGCATATGCGTTTGCTGCTGTTTAGGAAATGCTGGAAAGATGTGCAACCGGTGTCAGAGATATATATGTTTTCATGTTTTCCACCTGTATGAAGGCCTTTTTCTTCTAAACACATTAGTGGTTGTTTTTACATTCAAACCTACCTCATATTAACATTGTATTCACTTTTGAGAGAGACTGAAACAAAAAAATGAAATAAAGGTAGATAAAACATATTTAAACAGAATTATAGTTTTGCTTTTAGTTCATTAAATTAGCATTTATTTGTAATTTGTATAGTTTTTTTTTTTTGTTTGTTTGTTTTTTGTCATTGTATTATAAATTTGTTATGTTGCTATATACAATTAATTTATTTTTTAAATTAATCAATTATTATAATTTTAGTGCCATAAACTCAGTTTATTTCTGAGGCAACGTTTTAATTTTTTGTTTGCTCTACGTTTTTCCAATGATTGTTAGGCAATTTTGTTCATATTTAATTTCAGTAAACCAGAAATGTTTTCAATTTTTTAATTTTAGTAAACTAAAATAACCTTTCTGTTAAAAATGTGCTTTTGCCTTTTTTAAAGTGCAATCCAATTGGCTTGTACAATTCAACTTAATATTTTAAATCATGACCAGATAAATTGCTCAAATTGTAACCTTTATATGTTGAAATATCTTAAATTATTTTGATGGGTTAAGTAATGTAAAAATCATATGTTGCCATGCTTATTGATCACATCTTTTTATTTTTTACAGTGAACAGGGTCAGTTTTAGCCCTACAGGTCTATAAGAACAGAGGTTAGTAAAAGATGCAGGTTTGGTTGTGACATCTTTCTAACCTCACTTAATGAATATCATTCTAATCACATTTAAATGTGCAGCATGTCGGGAGAGACTGTCATTAGCATACAAATACAATTGTTTTGATAATTACGTTTGCAAAAGGACCAGAAAAACAATTTGCAGAATGATATACATGACTGGCATTCATTTATTTGTCTAGTTGTGTTTGCGTGAGGATGATGAAGCAGGAATGCAATCTGTTTAACGTACGGTAGTTGGGTTGTAGTGTTTGAACGTGTTTGACATTTAGATGACTAAAATTCAGACTTAATTTTGTTTATTGTACTGTATAATAAACATCATGTCTTGAGAGTCAAGAACTCAGGAATCATGGAATGTTTATTCATCATAAAATATAAATACATTTAAAATCAGCAGGATATGAATCATTTTTATCTTCAATACATGTTTGATAACATTGAAAACTGGCATCTGATTGATTTTAAATGTAGTCTTAAACATTTAAAGATAAGAAAAAGGTTTTGCTACCTGCCGTCACAATTCCTCTCTTAAGTTTGTTTCGTGTATATTAAAATACTGATTTATATTTATAATGTACAACACTGCTGCAATATAAATGTTTACTCCAGAAATGGGAAAATAGTTGAGATACTCATCTCTGTTTGACGTGTTAAATGCCAAACGCTATAAATGTGTGCATGCAGTCTATTAGCAAAACTCCAATTTGGTAACGAGATTGTAACATTTACTTTTGTGAATGGAAAAATTAATAACCTTTAAATACGCAGGATTCAGAATGCTCCATTAAACAGTACTAATATCTTAACATCGTGTCCCAGTATTTGTCTAGTGCATCAAGTTTAGAATAACAACATAATGGCATCCCATGACATGCAATGAGCGCTGTTATTCAAGATTTACATAACATTTCATTATTCCTGCATGTTTCAGTGCTTAATGCAGGAATCAGCCCCAAATTGAAGTGAAGATTCCTGTTTTGCATTGTTTTGAGATACTTGAGGAAACTGTTTTTTATATATAAATAAATAATGCATATTGCATTTATAAGATGAAGCAGCAGTGTACATTATAGTGTTTGTTTTTCTCTTCTTTGACTTCCCAGTTCTTAAGGGACTGGACATGGAGGACTGTTCATCTTACAACTTGGACAAAGTCAAATTCACAGACATATTGGCTTCTTAAATCTGTTTAAGTTTAGGTTTGTAGGTTAGCTCACAGTGGTCATAGATGGAAAAGCCATATACATAAGACAGAACAGTAGACCTAATTCCATGTAATAGCTACTAAACCTGTGTTTACAGGATTGTGTAACACTTTTTCACTATTTTACGGTGCCCTTGTTACACATGTTACATGTACTTACTATAGTATTTATTATAAATTATGCATAATTATATGCAACTAACCTAAAACTACACCCTCATCCTAACCCTAACCCTATAGTAAGTACATTAATTAATTAATGTTAATTAATATTACTCATACTTAAATGTATAAGTACACTGTAACACGGACACCTTAAAATAAAGTGTAACCGTTTAGTCACAGCTACATTTTCTGGAAAACAATTTTCTTTTTAACCACACTAAAAGAACCAAGAGATCTGACGAAATGAATTTATCTTAATTATGAATTTCTTTATAAGACTCTTTTAAAACTAGGGATGCACCGATATGTAAATTATGTCCAATAACTGATAATTGACATATAGGTAAGCCCCTCCCTTCGAACGCAGATGAGCCAATGGCAATTGAACTCAGCGCCATAAAGAAACACTGTGAGATCCGAAGCTCTCATTGGTTTGGTTTGATGGGGTTTTTGCTACAAAAAATTATAAAAAGATGTGTCTGGGTTACTTAACGTAACACTGATTCCAGATATTCTGAGAGGATGACGTGGTTCAATCAGAGGCTTTAACATACATTTTATTATCAGACCGATTAAAAATGACCATTTATCGGCTGATACAGCTATGGCTGAAAAATGACCAGACAATTTCCCCCAAAAAATTCATTTATTTATATATGTATTTCGGAAACGTTCAAAATTATTATTATTATTTTGATGTAATAACACAGTTTTCATGTGTCTTGTCTTGCTGTCAGTCTTTTGCTGTTGGATGACTTTGTCATTCCTGAGGTTTGATTTTGTTGAAATTCAACAGACATTGGACTGAAATGGCCACAACTTTGTAGTGTTTTGGGTCCTAATTCAGACAGGATTTGAGATGCAAACAAATGAAAACTTTTTTCCACATTGGGTTGCAAAAGTTTTTTCTTGAATGTTTTACATTTCTTTTTTTTTTAATTGCTAGATATATGAATCTGTGATGACTAAATGTTGGCTTAACTCTGAATTAAATGTGAATATATCTCCACAACCATTTAAATGTTTAAATCAGAATTGCAGTAATGATACAAACAATTAAGCAGACTTTGTATGTAGACCTACCAACAACACTTGTATACAAAATGAAAACATTGTCATTTTATTGCATTCATGTCTTGTGATGCTTTCTGTTCCATGGAAAGGGTTAAAGCATATTTTTACTTTCACACACATACACACACACACACACACACGCACACACACACACACGCACACACACAATACTGCAGTTCTCAATGTAATCCCTCCTCATATATGTGCTTTCTAACTGAGGTGAGCAATTACAGCGAGCCGGTGACCAGAGAGAGAACCTTAATCCCAACATTAATGACTGTATTATGATTCTGGAGGGAGGAGAACAGAGCGCAGGACCTTCACCATCACACGGCATTTGGAGAATTAACCTGAATCGCAATTTTAAGAGAATTAAAATTTATATCTTCACACCGAGCCTGATAGATAAGCATGACGACTCCTTGGCAGATAAAAACCCGCGCTGACGGAAATTGCGTAAAACCAGCCAATCAGATTGAAGCGTGCTGCTTTTTCTAAATCTCTTTTCATTTTTGTGGCCGATACACATCAGACTGTGAGCTTATGCTTTTTTGTCCTTTGGAAAAGCCATTAGACCAGTACTCATGAAATACCTTCAAATATCTGTACGTTGTAGAGTTGTATGTATCCGTATGTAAATGTGTATGTGTGTGTAATGGATTCACAGAAACATCCAGGACAAGATTAATGGAATTCCCACACAGCTCTGCTTCTGGCCACTGATTTAGGACTATAATAATGCTTCACTATATTGGAGTGTGGCTTCCAGACCATTAAAATAACACGACATGGGCCCCTTTAACACAAACACCTCATTTAAAACATATTGCTCCTGGACCTCCAGGGACTAGAGTCATGGTGTCCTTTTAAAGTCTGTAACAAAAGAAAAGAAACTTTTAATGTTTGTGCTTTCTGGTGATTCTTATGCTTTATCTTGACCAGGATACAGTAGTTTTGACGGCACGCAAGAGACTTAGTTGAGAACTGATAAACTTTTCTCTGTTATATGTCTGTGTGTTATGTGCTTTCTTAAGTGAGGTCGACTGCTCTGATTGGCTGTTGACTTCTTAAAGGAACAGTTCATCAAAAAATGGAAATGTTAAAGAGATTTTGAAGAATGTTGTTAATTGGCACCCATTCAGTTGCATTGGTTTTGTGTGCATAAAATAGAAGTGAATGGGTACCACTGCCATTCGGTAACAAACTTTCTTTAAAATATCCTCTTTTGTGTTCTGCGGAAGAAGTCATACAGGTTTGAAATGACAAGAATTTTTAGGTGAACTATACTCCAGTTTTTCTGATGTGCATCTTTATCCACTATCATTGGAAGATCTGACACAGCTATAATATGGTTTGGACTGGAATGAAGGTGAGAAAACTATACTAAAATGTGAAAGTATTTATAGTTGAATCATCCATTTAAGAATTTTGGAGTCTTCCTCTGTGTAACGCTTCAACCGGATCAGTCACTGTAACGCTCCCTGATGGATTGACTTTGTATTATGTTTGGAATTATTTTTGCATCACCAGCTCTGTTAAAAATTTGAGACACTGTAAATATTAAATCAATACTTGTAAATAGTGGAAATATTTCCGGATACAAGCAAAGGCAAGAAACAACACTTCAGTTGAGATATTTTTGCACACAAAAGTTAAGTTTAATAATATCTTTGCTTGGCTCTTTATCCTCATAGAAAGTAAACAAAATAAACCGGATGATAATTTGTTCTGCTGTTTGTCTAATGGCTTGTATGCATCTGCGACTCGTCAGAAAAGCTCGGTTGGGCCCAGGCGAGTGATTGATACAGGTCTTAAATCTTAATGTCCCCTAATCCAGATCATTTCTGCAGTAGCGCAAAAGTTCTGACGTGTAGATTTGTAAAATC
The DNA here is from genome assembly GCA_026939265.1 of Oreonectes daqikongensis. Taxonomy (NCBI): domain Eukaryota; kingdom Metazoa; phylum Chordata; class Actinopteri; order Cypriniformes; family Nemacheilidae; genus Oreonectes; species Oreonectes daqikongensis. Next base: position 326,673 of record JAOTQM010000542.1, read on the forward strand.
CAGCCCTCGGAATACGACCACAGCTATCTTACTACACATCAAACATCGGAGCTCTTTATCTTCATTATAGTGTTTGTATACTGTATACATGCATACATTTACAAACGCAAATCAGTGTAATATACTTCTTTTAGCATGAATAGATATGATTCTGAACTTAAACTTCAGATGCCTTGAGATGCAAATGTCTAGACCTTACCTTATACTCATGTGTTTATATATATACAATTAGAAATTTAATTTAACCAGAGACGGTCGGTTTCAATTGTGTTCCTCAACGCACGTTAAACTCCTTTAAATGAGATGCACTTTTCGATGTCTAGCTCTATCTGATGAAGAGTCGGCATAGACGAGAGTCTCATCCCTGTATAAGTCTCAACTCCCATAGGGGTCCCCACACGGAGAACAGGAGATCACCCTGTCAATCACACGGACGGCGTAATTGAAGCGCTGCTGTACGAGGCACATTTTAAATTAGCTTCATAACGTTTGCCGTTGTCTCTGTGTTTGTTTTCAAAAATCTGCAGTAGGAAAGAAGTTCAAAGTGTTATGGTCATGTTGTGGTGTGCATGCAGAATAGAAACACGATGAACATGGAGATGTACGCATTTTGGGGATGCTGGCAGAAAAAAGCATGTGTCTCTGCCTGGACCACAAAACCAGTCTTAAGATGAGAACATTTGTAGTAGGAGCCAAAAATACATTGTATAGGTCAAAATTATGCAGTTTTCTTTTATGCCAAAAAATCATTTTAAGCCTTTGATGGGTTGTGTTGTCCAGGGTCACATGTTATTACAAAAATTATCATTAACAAACTGGCATTGTCAAGATCATGATTATTAAATTTTTTATATAAAAGTAATAGCTCAAAAAAAGTATGCCATTAATAATATATGTGAATAACAATAAAAGCTTTATTGGGCTACATTTATAATTTTTCATAGGATTTGTTTATTATTAATATTATTATTATTATTATTATTATTATGAGGTTTTAAAAATGAATTCTCATTTTGTTTTTTACACAAAAAAAACCACTATGCTGGTTTGGAATAATATGAGGGTGAGTAAACAATTATAGTTTCTTTTTTATTTTGGGGCATGAAATGTTCCTTTAAATATTTATTTTGATCATTATTTTGAATTTAGCACTTAATAAATGACTTTTTGTACACCGTAGTGGCCAAAAGTGATGCCCCAGAGGGAATATTTGTACAGTATTTTCTTTTAATGCTCCCCCATGTTTTATTGAACCATGAAAATGAGGTTTATGGTACAAAATTAATGTAATGAACTTTTAATGTATTTATTGTCCAAAATCATTTGGCTAAAAGGCAAACCAGGGATTGTGGGTTTAATTTTAATATGCACAGACAAATGCATAGAAAGTAAAAAGCTACTTTTGTAGTCATTCTTCTGGGCTATGTCTTTATAACTTTCTTTTGCCAAGACTTCTTAAATTCTTGTCAAAGTTGAACTTCAGTTTATACTTCAAACACACGATTGCAATATGCATTATCTTCAATAAAATATTTAAGCAAAGATGGACATTGTTTTTGGCCATGCATGCATGAATAAAATCCATATAAATGATTGTATGCAACATCTGTAACTACTACAAAAACGTTTTTGTTGGTGTTAATACAGATGGAAAGCCCCCAGATTTGCAGAGGTGTTGTGTGGGTTAATGGTATTCAGAAAAACAGGCTGTAATCCCCCAATATTGCTTGAGCTTTATATTCTGACACTCGCAGATATCTAAGTGTTCTCCGAATATCCCGCAGAAACTCAACCAAGAGATTGTAAAGCAGGGGTCTGGGAATGTGTTAGAGAAGAGACACCCTTTACCCTCTTGAGCAGACGAGATTTCCAGCAAAACAAACAAACAGATAAAGAGGCTTAGGTTCATCCTGGAATGAGAGTTTAGTCTGTGTAACCTTGAGCTCTGCTGCGGTACGGGACATACAGGAAAAAAGTGCCCGGATATCCTTGCAGGATGCTGGAGAGCCGAGAGATGGAGAGCCGAGAAGGATCAATTGCCACAAACTGACATTTCATTACTGCCCCATGCTTATGAATTGGCAATATAGTCCGTGTATTTGTGCGTCTGCCTGTGCGGTTATGATCCGGGCCTGCGTTCGGTCCCATCAGGAAACAATTCGGGAACCTGCAGCGCAAGCAGGTGAGTAAAAGCACTCCGAATATTGACAATACTTCTTGACGGAGCACGATAGCTCTCTGTGTTCCCTCTGAAGGTGACATTGTTTTATAATGGCCGCCAGGAAACCTTGTGGCGAAATTCAAAATTGATTTGCAGTTTGCTTTCTATCTGTGATGTCCTGAGATAGCGTGCATTAGATATGGCTGTATGTATGTGGGCAGCCCAAGGTCATTTTGCATATAAGAATGATATATTCTGACGTTGGGCCCTGCGTTCGGAATGGGCAGATGCTTTGGCTCCGATGCCGCTTGCCAAGTGTCTTTATTAATAAGCTAAGGGAAGGTCTGAAAGCTGTTGGAACCCCCCCAACCCTCCGAGCGCATTAGCCACGTTGAGGCCGCCCGACCCCTGTCTGCGTTTCCGTCAAGGAAGGGAAACTCGCTCACCTTAACCAAAGATACTAAAGATTATTCACATTATATAAGTGCCCTTGTTTCTCATTTCTCATCATAGCTTTTGCAGTCTCGCAAATCCGCAGTGCTTATTCAGTTGGGCAGGTTATTACGTTTAAGCGGGGAGAGCTGTCTCTTGGACCTTCACGTTTCCAAAAATGTATAAAAAAAGTGAACATCCCATGAATAGTTGGTAAATGATATCACGGACCTACCAAGCGAATACTTTGCTTGATAAATCCGATGATGCGACATATCATGAAAACGTTTAATGATGTATACTTTGATCTGAAAATGAGATATGTTTCCGTCTTTTAAGGTAAAATGTGACTCTTGACGGCTGACATTAAAACGTGGCAACCTGGTGTATCGATCACATAAGGTTTCCGAATGAGGTTGAGAAAAAGTGCAGCTGAGTTTCTTTGACTCTGTGGTATTTACCATTGATCGTGTGTCATACCTTCAGGAATGTGCCATAAATGTTCTCTCGTCTTTCCAGGGCAAGCTGGGAAAAATCTCTACGCATGTCATCTCTGTGCCTCTCTCTCCTCTGCATGAGTGGCCGTGCCTGACTTCCCTCAGTCTGTGAGATGTAATCTTTTCGCACAAGACGCGTCAGAAGTGTGTATGCGTTTAGCTTGAGAGGACGGCATCGGTCTGTGACTGTCATCTTGTGTTGGTACTCTGAATTCTGATTGGATGAGCTGTACAGTAAAAAGATAAATGCACATCTGATGCTTAAAGAATAACTAGTACATTTCTAATGAGTAGAGTTATTTAACTTATTTAAAGCTGCAATCTGTAACTATTCCCATCTCTGTTTGTAACATAAAATTGCAGGTTAGCTACCTTTTATTTCTTTTTTACTCAAGTTAAATGACATCAGATTTCCCACAAACACTGAAATTAAATGTACTTGCTTGTTTATACTCTAAAAAGTGCATTGTTTGGTCAGAAAGGGGCAAATCCAGTTATATGTTTACATTTGACCTGATCTTCAGAACTTTTGCCGTGCCAAGGTCCACCCAAGAGGTCATGACAGGTAAAGCAACCAATCACGTTTTGTTTGGTGCTGCGTCATGTTTAGAGATGTAAAAATGTCCCCACAGTAACAGATCGGTGTACGTTGCACGAATGTGTCTAAAGTTAACAGCAACAACAACGTTTATGAGTTTATGCGTTTAGCCGATCGTGAATAATTGATGTAAACACGATGACTTCAATGAATTTTAACATTGCTGATGCCACTGTTTTTTCACTTTTTTTAACCAAAGGAAGATTTATTCATCAATAATCTTCCAGTGTCACAATATATATTTATATACACAATGCATATCACACCATAACACCATTAAGGTATTGCTAACAAACTTATGAGACGGGCAAAAAGCGAGATTAAGTATTAGTCAGGAAATCTGTTCCATTTGTTGATAAACTGGTTGGTTTAAACAGCAGGGAACAGTTCTGTGATACTGGACGTGTACGAGGCTGCCAAGCTCCACAAGCGACTGATGTGACATTGCGATAACAATCTGTTATCGTGTCAAATTAATGATATTGGCATCTCTCCTGTCTGTTTTGCATGTTTTCAGAGAGCCACCAGAATGCCTTTATTGAGGTCACACTTACTTTGATTGTAAATTGTCCTCATCTGTTCGTCGTGATGTTTCCTGGGCTTTTGATTTCTGATGGTCATGAGATTTTATTGGCTATGCAGAAAGCAATGAAAGTTTTCTGTTAAATGTTGTTCAGATCTGTTTAGAACACTTAACAGGACATTTTAAAGCTGTTTTCACCTACACTGAATTTCCCCTGTGATGGCGTTCACACAAATAAGGAAAGTTTTGATTTCAACAGCTAAGCTTTCGTGTTGCGTAAGTGCTACAGCATGCCACTAGCAATGCCAAGGCCATGGGTTTCATTCCCATGTGAAATCACATGTTCATTAAATGTAAAGTATAGTAGGTATTGTGGGCAGTCGTGGCCCAGTGGTTAGAGAGTTGGACTCATGACCAGAAGGTTGCTGGTTCGATTCTCAGCGCTGGCGGGTAACGGCTGAGGTGCCCTTGAGCAAGGCACCTAACCCCCACTTGCTTACTATACAAAATGTACAAATGTATAGTACAATGTAATGTAAGTCGCTGTGGATAAAAGCGTCTGCCAAATGCGTAAATGTAAATATAAATATAAATGTAAATGTACCTTTGTTTTAGAATCACTTAGTCTTTATTGATATTTTTTTACATTTAGTGTTTTAACAGTAAATTCTTTTAAACTTGGAATTGTTATGACTAAGAAAATCCCAAATATGTCAAACTATGTTATATATTTTCCAGCTTTACTTTAACTAGTTTCACCCTGAGATGCTTTTTAAAAGTGTTGAAGTAGTAACCGTATTTGCTGACATATGCCTAAGATCAGTCAAGGGAAACTTTTGTGAATTTATTATTTCTAGGTACGTTTCAAGTAAAATGATAAATTTTGTTTCATTATGTGTAGTAGTTAAAACATTTCCCCCAAATTCCAAATATTTTGTATAAATAATTTTCTATTTGCATTGTCTGATGAAGAGCCTCTGTGCTCGAAATGTTACGCCATGCTCTAGTCTTTGTCTTTTATTAATACAATTTTATTTAATTTGCATATAATTTGCATTTATTTACAATACTTGACCAACTGGTCAAAATAACAAAAAGGATGCAATGTTTGCACATCTTAAATCATGCAAAGAAAACAAGTTTATGTTCTTGTTTAAACAGCAAAATACTAATGTTTTTAAAACATGAACGTGATGCGATAAGCCTGATTTTTATAACTTTTATACGTCTGGGCATGCTTTCAGGTTTTTTTGAGTAACTTTGTCACTCCTGAGGTTTGTTTTTGTTAGAATTCGGTTTTGGTTACAATATTTTTGTAAAGCACTAGAACTCTGTATTTTCTAACTTTGCCCTGCTGAATAATTACTGCCAAATTCTTCTCCACCTCTCATCTCTTCCTGCAGGCCGTCATGACCCAGAGAGCCAGACACAAACTCCATGAGACCCAGACACAGCGACCCCACTTTATCCCAGAACTGAACATCTCGCTTCAGGCAGACGGAGCGTCAGGTGTGCAGAATCAAAGCAGAAGATGGGTGAATATATGAGCAAACCACATTTCCAACCGCAAGGTAAATCATTTCACTAAATCTGTTTCAAAACCCACTGATATGCTTTTATACGGTAAACAAACACTGATTTAAGCCAATTTTTTTAATTGATTATTTGTTCTAAAAGAAGTCTAATATGATCTAATATTGTGTTATTGAGTTGTATTGTTTATGATTACTGCAATACATCTGGTTATTGCATGTGTAAAGATGTGTAATGTCTTTAATATTTATTTAATTTATATTTTAATTAATATTTAATTTATTCATTTGATTTAATATTTATATGTAATTTCAAATATTTATTTCTTTAATTTCAAATATTTTATATTTAATTAATTTCATAGTTTTAAACACATAAGATACATAATATACAGATTGGTAAAGACATACCTGCCAAAAAAGTGAAAGAGAAGTAGAAGACAGTAATGTTTTTACATCAAATATTGATATTAAATGTCATCATAAATGAATGTAAACAGTATACCTACCTATTTAAAACAACATTGCTATGAGTAAATAAAGACTAAATGATGTATTGAAGTGTTGTTTTAATAAGCTGCATGAGACCGTGACCTCTCGTGTTTCGAGTCCGTGTTTCTCGGTTATTCTCTAATCTGCTAAACACCCTGACAAGAACGCATGTATTGTTTTAGACGTTAAGGTGACACATGGAGCCGCGGTGACAGCGTAAAAATATCTGCTGTTGCCAACGTGCCGTCTCTAGTGTCGCTTCAGGCTGTGGCCGTGGTGAATTATGACTGTCGTCTCTCGCTCTCTCCCTAAAGCAATGATGTGAGCGAGCAAAAAACAAACAACCTTCCTTTCCTCCAAAGTCACGCTCTTGTGGCTTCAAACAGGTCCTGTGTTGTTTACAGAGTATGATCAGTTTATCTCATTATAATGCTGACGTCGATTACAAAAGTTTTCAATGTTATACAAATGTAGTCATACTGTAGGATGTATTTTATAGCTCTCACGGATTAATTTATCCGGTCTGTATAATGAATGTAATAATATGCAATTATACTGTAGCGATGCATAATACATCATTTTGTTTGTAAATCAGTATAAAGCATCCTTATTTTTAAATAAACATTTTATAGTCAATCTACTGCTTTTACAGCTTCAGATTTGTTGGATACTGCTTATGATTTTTGCCTTGATCTTATAATTTATAGGCATTTGGTAAAGCATGCTTCACTCTCACTATTGCTCTGAGGAAAAACCTCCACCGTGTGCATGGTGCGTGAGAGAGAGAGAGAGGTTTTCCGGCTCAGATCCGAGCTGTAGTAATATTGCGGTGTTATGACACACTGGCCTGTTCCTGATCTCTTCAATATCTCGACTCTTATTGAGAGCAGAGCATAAGCGGGCCCTGCACCTCCACAGCAGATAAACAACCCACACACAAACCTACATTACACCTGACCCTCCTTTAATCTCCAGTCATATACGCTAAACACAAATCATTGGCCGCAAACATTTATAAATATGTTGAACTGTTATCATAAAGAAAATATTTTAATAAATTAAGGATCTAAAATGCATGAACATGAATCTTGGTGTCTGTCCTGCTTATACAGATAATAAAGCCACATTTTTGTATGTTTCACTCTCATGTGTATGTCATGTCAAGCTTTTCTAGCCATTCATAAAGTATATCTACAGTGTAAATGGTGTAAAATTGACGTTTTGTACCGTCATGCCGTCCAGTTTTGAGTTCCTGTGAGTAGAGACATTATGTAATGCGTTGAGTTCTGTCTGCACTGAGAGAGAGAGAGAGAGAGAGAGAGAGAGAGAGAGAGAGAGAGAGAGTATTGATCTAAAAGGTCTTGTTCCTTTAACACAGAATAGTGTGAGGAAATCTTTTGCCCTGAAAGACACAAGACAAATGAAATGTTATCTATAGTCGGTCAGTGAGTAAGAGACTTCCCTGAGCTTTTCTAGAGCTTGACGGAGACATTGATGTTCTGGAGTAATATCCAGCCTAACACTAAACTTCCTGTTACCCCAACAAATGTATTTTTTAATTTTATAAAATGAATTTAAAGAGTTGGACTAAAGGACTAAAGGATTAAAAGCATTTTGCATTGTGACAACTTACCCCATATAGTTTAGTTAACATTAACCTTCAGTGCAAAAATACATTTCTTTCTTAATTTATATGTTGGGGTTTTTTCTGTAAAAATATCTAAAATTTCTTAAATCAAGATACATTTACTTAAGAAGCAACATGAACCTTATGAAAGAAATTTGCTGAGATTTTAGCGGCATCTAGTGGTGAGATTTCGAATTGCAACCAATGGCTCACTCCAGCACTCACTCCTCCCTTTCGAAGCACTATGTTGACTGACACAGGACAACGATGTTTTCACGTTTTTGCTTCTTTGCCGAAGGAGATAACGTATTTACAAAACACGTTCTGTAGAGCAATTTAACCGTTTAGAAACAGCTCATTCTAAAGTAATAAAAACATAACGCTTCATTATGTACGATCTTTATACACCTCTGATGACATAGTTATGTATATTATATTGCATTTCTGTCAATAGATCTTCCTTAAAATTACACCCTTTTAAGATATGAATTCTGCTTTATAGGTCATTTTGCTTGAATTGTATATACAAAACTCATTTTTGTAGTGTGCAGTATTGTGTGTATTTTCTGTAGTGTGTCACAGTGTAGATGCTTCTGTTATTAGTTGTAGACTCTCATCTGAGATGCTGAATTCTGGGACATTTATTTGTACTCACAGCATGTTGTTTTAATGTCTCTGTAGTACTCCGCCTCTAGTTTGCTTGTTTTACAAGGTTGTCTGATCTGACGATTGAATCTGCCATGGTATCTTCAGCCCATCGCGCCGCCCGCTGATACACATTATTTCTTTCCCTCTGTCCTTTGTTTCTCTCTACTTGGATCGGTTTGAAGAGGCAGCTCATTTTTATTTCAAACTGGCTTCTGGATGCTCAGATGTTGCGTTAACATTATAAGAAAAACAATTCTATGAGTTTTATACAGAACGGTGGTTTGGGAGGAATGATAATGCTGGAGAGATGGGACACTGTGCTAGATGTTTAGAGAGGTTATGGCTGTCAGCTGAGACCGATCACTGGTGTTTACATCCATCTCGTGTGATAACTTGTGGCCAGTTTTTGACCTGCTGTTACACTGTATTATATGACACACTGCGAATGCTTTTTGATGTGATAAATACCAATATTGTTGAATGATGGTTACCTTGATTTATATAAATAACCAAAATAACCATTGGTTCTTCCAAATACAGTGTTATGCGAAAGTTTGGGAACCCCTTGCCGAATCTGTGAAAATGTGAGTTATTCTAACAAAATAAGATAAATCATACAAAATGCATGTTTTAAAACTGTCATGAGTAAGATATTTAACATAAACATTTTTTACATATAGTCCACAAGACTATAAAAAATAGCTGAAATTATTAAAATAACCCTGTGCAAAAGTTTGGGCACCCTTGGTTCTTACCTGGATGATCTACGATTTTTTTGTGCTGTGATGGCTGTTCACGAGTCCCTTGTTTGTTCTGAACAGTTAAACTGAGCACTGCTCCTCAGAAAAATCCTCCAGGTCCTGCAGATTCTTCAGTTTTCCAGTTATCCATCTTTTCAAATTAGGACAACTGAGGGACTCAAACACAACTATTAAAAAAATTCATTTAGTACAGCCCTTCAGAAGCAATTGAAGATACTTGCGTGTTTCCCAAATTAAGTACAATTTACCTTGGTGTTCAAATTCAAAAGGTTTTCATTATTTCATATTTTTGGCTTAAATTTAGCTAAAGAAATTTGGCACATACTCATATACTGTATTTTGACAACATGCCCTGTTGTTGTGTCACAAAAGATCATAGTGTGCTCAATAAATATATCTCTTTTCCTCTAGGTATTGTTTTGTTGCTTGGTTTTTCTCTATAGAAATTGACTTTCAGAAATATACCTGCTCTGATCACTGGAGTAAAAAAGCGACAACTCGCCTCTTGGTCTCCCCCTAAAATCACTATCAGAATTTCCCGAAAGTTGTAAAAAGGTTGTTCTGTGTTGGGTTCATTGGTTTCACGGTGTTGAGTGTTAGAGAACTGAATGGAGATTTGAGTTTTGTTCTGTCTGTCGAGCTAATGAAAGGGCAGAATGGCTCACTCATTTCCACCCTCCGCTCACATGACACATTTGGTATTTAAAAAGCGTACCGAAAAGATGAACACCAACCGCGGAATGTTCTGGAACACCAATAGCTCCATAAAACTGAAACAGTGACACATACACAGACAAAAGCCTCTGAACAAAAGTCATGCTTAATAGTTCACCTTTCTGTCTTTATTTTTATAGAAAAACGCCATAAAAGAACAGTTAAAGTACTCTGAATGACTTATATAGTGACGTAGCATAGTCTTCTGAAATCACACGATGGTTTTGTGTAAGGACCGGATATATATTTAATCACTTTAACCGCTGGTAATATTCTCTTAGTGTAGTTCTCTAATGTAATTTGCATTTACGTTATTAAACGCAGACGTATGAACCGATAGTCTAGAGCAATGTCTGAAGGCACAGTTTTTAATCTAAATGCAGTGAATAATGGGGTCTCTTCCTTAAACAAGAGCTAGCGTATAATTTCAGACGACTATATGTGCCATATGGGTTATTTTACCGAAAGTTAAATGTTGATAATGTCTAATCCAATCTAAATGATATGAAAGAGCATTTTTCTGGGTGAAAGGAAGGGAAAAGATTTTCTAACCCTGGTTATTGGCTAATTTTCACACATCAAACAGATAATGTAATAAAAAAAATTAAAAAAAAAGGTTTTACCAGTTTGAAAGTGCTAAGTCACTGGGCTCTTTGTCTCCTGTGACGTTTTAACCAGACAGATGCTTTGATCCTCATCTGGAGGTTTGATGTAGTCGTAGCTTTTCTCTCCGTACAGTCCAACATGAACAATGGCTGCTTCTCTCAAGTGCTCTTGTGAGTGACAAATTGGAGTTTGAATGACTCGCTGGTCAGAGACATTTCCCAGTGCTGTCATGAGATCCCTCCACTTACTAACAGATGGAAGTCAAAGAAGCCATTGAAGAGTTTTGTTTCATTGCGCGCAGCTTTATTGCATTTTTTTATTCACAATTGCAAGTATTTGCGAGGTTCATATTTTATTAAATAATAAAATATTGAACCTCAGATTTCAAAAACAAATATGTGACGTCCGTTAGAAAGGAGGCAACATATAGACCACTTTGCAAGATGTAAACACTGGAGGCAATTCCAGTTTCATGTTTATTTTTTGTTTTAATCTTACATATAGAATGAAATCTGACAGATATTTGTTCAGTTATAAATGTTCTGTTGGTTGAATTTTGTGTAGTGGTAACAAACTGGAACAGGAAGTTCTTCTGGACCAGCGTTGTTTACGTTTTCCAAAAAGGTCTATATTTAGAAAGGATAGTATATAAAATAACATTCTGCATGTTATTACAAAAGTAATTTACTGCTTTTTTTTGTTTTCACCTTATAAACGAAATTTTCACCATCACCCACTACACGAAAAATGTCACGATGTTAGTCAATGAACAAGCAGTTTATTCATGTGTGTAAGATCTCCCGACAGTGTGTGTTAGTAAGAGTGTGTGTTTTTATTAATGTGTGTGTGTGTTTGTGTCGTGAAGAATGTCGAGTTGAAAATAGACTGCACTTTCACAAAATAAATGTCCTCGCACTGTTGTGTCCAGACGGCACTATATTCATTCCTCTGGTCCGGCTGTTGTTGAGGGTCAGACGAGCAATGAGAGAGTTCGGCTACATGCCTTAGTGCAGCTATTTCCTATTTCATCATTGAAAAGTGGTCAAAAGCCTAGAGTGGTCATTGCTGTTAAGCACCGGCAAAATAGAGCTTGATCAATCCACAGGAAAAGACTGATGGAGGAAACAGAAACGAGCCCAGATATGATATTGATAGGCCTGTTTAGTGAAGATAAAACGTCATCTTTGGGTGTAAGGTAAAATCTTCAAGGATGATACTCTCCTTAAAACTTACTTTCCAGTCCAGTTTTCAGAGGTGCAAAGAACTTTAGTTATATGCATTTTATGAGTGTTTTTACTTTGGAAAAAAATACTTCACCACATTATAAAGCGTATCATACTTTTACTCTACATTTCATAAATAAATATTTTTAACTTTAAAGGTGGGGTTATTATGCGTAGTAATGTGTTTTGTTGTTGATTTCAAATAACAACAACAGTTTTTAGACATCGCCTATCCCGCCTTTAATACAGTATTTAGGTGCATGGTACTTCCACACTTTTAGAAGTAAAACAGTACCAGATTTGAGATTGTACTTAAGTTTTAAAAGGTAAAAAATATTTATGAAATATGGAGTACAAAGTATGCTACTGTAGTGAAAAGTAAAAACACTCTCATAAAGTACACATATTAAAAAATGTTCTTTAGAGTAAATATATTTGAGTATTTCAAACTTACTTGAAGTTAAATTTATTTATTTGAAGTTATATCTGTGGATTTTCAGCGATAGAAACCTAAAACTTCAACTTTTGCCGCCTCAGGTTGAAACGCTTCATAGTTTTTCTCACTTTTGTAAGTCGCTTTGGATTAAAACATGTAAATGTAACATGACAGCCATACGGACACGATCCAATTAAATGGTAATTTGAAGACTTGAATGTGTACCAATCATCTCATATCTTTATATTGAGATGACAAGTGAGATTTTCTCTTTTCCCCACCTGTTTTAGGCCTTCAGAGACTTGACCACAGCAGGAGATCAAGTTCTTTGATTTCTGTATAGCCCCAAAAACAATGCTTTCTAAACATTTTGGAAATAATAAGAGTCCAAACATCAGCACTGTTTATAGTAAAGCGTTTGTGATGTCATGTGATATACGATTCTGCATCATATTTTTTTGTTCATCGGTCTTGTAGTTGCCTTCATTAATAATGCAGGATGCGTAGCGCTGTTTATTATGTTTCCTTTCTCATGCGAACGCGTCGGACGAAAACATCAGATGACGGTTGTGCACGGAGGCATAGATGCTCATTATTTATGATGTCATCCATTCCCAGGATGCAACGTTCTGTGATTCATATACTGTGTGCTGCACATGCTTATAAAGATGTATGTGCTGCATACTACAGTACATAGTGTACAGTGGTGTGTTTGTTCAATCAATGCTCATTTTTCAAGCCACACTCTATACAAATCCACACATACGCTTGCAAATTGACAGGCGGAGACGAGTAACTACAGTTAAAAGTGAAAATACGGCCGTAAAGTATAAAATAACTACCCCTTGAATCTCGTAATGGAAGAATGCATATTATTGCGTGTGCATTCGAGACAAAGCGAGAGAGCGTGTGTGGCGTTTTGCATGCTTACAGCCATTTCACAGTCTGAGGGAGCCATTTTATTGGCAATCACACAAATCTGCCACTTGCTCAATATTTAATGAGCTGAACAAATGAAGCACAGAGAAGGATGTATGGAGTCTGTTTGAATCAGCAGTGCTGCCCTAGAGACCCGGCTTCATACCCAACACTCTCATTACTGCCAAGCACCCTCTGCCGTTCTATTTGTTTCTCTTCTTTGTTTGTTTGTAATAATGTTTCTCGAGCAGTATATTGAAGCCAAATGAAGGGGCTGGTGTGAAATACCGCCTAATGATTTGCTGGTTTACATTCACTTTACGGTTTATTAGGCACAATAGTGTCGGACAGCTCATGCTGCGCAGAACTAAGGACTTTATGAGGTTCAGATGTTTGAAACTCAACACAAAGTTAGAGCCTTCTGAACTTTAAGACGGCATGAATTCAAAAGTGGGAGAGTCCTATCAAATCTGTCTTCATTTTGTAGCATTGATCCAATCAGTTCTTGATGTGTTGGATATCAAGTCCCGCCCTACGTTTTTTCATTTCAGAAGCCGTTTTACTCGGACATCGGTCACGATATGGAAAAAACTGCGATCTTCCATTTCATGCCGACTTTAAGGGTCGTCAAAAGCATACCGAAAGCCCCCTGATTGTATTTATTTATGTATTCATTTATTTTACGGCTGTCAACCGATTATTTGCGACTGATCATATGCAAAAAACAGTTTTTGTTTACATAATTTATGTTTGTGTACTGTATATAATAGTTATGTATATACAGGCATGTATAATTTTAAGAAAAATAAAATATTTATATATTAAATAATTATAAAAATATATATACATACGTACATTTTTCTTAAACATATACCGGACATGTCCGTGTATTTATATACAGTATATACATCATCATTATACACAGTACACACACGTATATTTGTTCATACGATTAGTCGTCAATAATTGTTTGACAGCCCTAATTTATTTGTCTTGGTAGTAAAAAATAGATTTTTAAAGATTATATTTGCGGTATCATTTATTGTAATACCAGTTCACGTGAATTATGAAATATATCATATTCTGGTTTATGTAATAATGATGTAAACATTCTTGTTATGTTTGACATTAAATTGTGTAACATAGTCCATTAGCTATTGCATTCAAATTCATAACTATGTTTTTATTGAATATTTAATAATTTTGACTACTCTAGACTCCCCTGCGATACCGCTACAGCCCACCAGGGAACACAGTTTGGTCTATAATTTCCTTAAACAAGGCTGTGTAGATTCAAAGGTTAGTTTTCTGTGGGCATCTAAATTTCAGTCTAAGATTAAGCTTACAGTTTTGTTATTTTGTGATTTACAATAGCTGCTGTAATGTTTAGTTCAGATTTCAACGATCATGAAAATACAGTTCGTGCAGCACGTTTAGGAATCATAACTGTTCCTAACACGTCAATAAATGTGCTACACGCGTTCCCACTATTTGATCTCAAATCACTGTATGTTAGTAAACCGTGAGCCTGTTTAAAACCCAGCTTGTGTCTTCTCCTCCAGACGTCCCTCTGTTCTCTGTGCCTGTACCTGAGCTGAGAACTGTGATATGCTTCAGAAGTAAATGGGTCATTTGGTTCAGTGTCCTCTGATGGTTCAGGGTGGGATTAGGCACAGATCACACCAATCACTCACTGATTGGTTCCTGTAGAAGGTGAGAAAGATCTTTTTGGCCTGAGCTGTATCCCAATGAGCACTAAAACTATGAACTTTACTATGATTTTTTAAAATGAAATCATCTAAAGGTTTCAATATTTTTATAGTTTGTAAAAGTGAAATTGATGAATACATTATTTTAAATATATATATACAGTATCAATCAAAATTTGGAAACACTTACTCAGTAATGTATTCCATATTTTAGAATATTAGAAACTCATCAAAACTATGGAGTTTAACAATTGTAACTGGGGAAGTATTAATAAAAATATTTAAAATAAATACATTTTTATCATTTAGCATCCTTTGACTAGAATTTGCAGAATTGATCTCTTGGAATTTTTAAGATAGTATCTTGAGGTAAGCTTTTAATGAGTTTTTCTTCATTATTGAGTCTAAGCCATCCATTAAAAATGTTTTTTTTTTAAATATTGTTTCAGTTTGCATTTACACTATGCCAAAAGTATCTAATAAACAGGTTTGATGACTTTAGTAATTTCCATGAGTACAAATCTTAATGCTGCAGCATATCATGATATTCTATGGATCTGTGTGCTTTTAATTTAATAGCAACAGTAAATTGTTAATCTACATTTTTTTTAATTGTGTCTGTAATGTTGCTTTTAAAAGCTGTTTTGCATCAAATATGAAAGCTGAAGTTGTATAACTTCACAATAATAAATAGCTTGTAAAGAATATTCAAATAATCCTTTTTCTGACAGTACAGTATGATTTTATTGCAAAACAAACTTGGCCTTCGAATACTGCAACTTCAAGCTCCGAGTGTCATATCACGCTTTTAATTATAGGTCATTTTTACCCATTTAAGAGCTTTTCCAAACATTCTATAAAGAATTCGGCCTTCTAGCGACAGAAATATATTACAGAATAGCATCTACCAGCAGAGCTACCTGGACAAACCTTGACACCTTTGGGTCCAAAACAATGACTTGTCCTTCACAGCCCACACAATATTGTTGTGTGTTCATTGTGTGAAGGAAGCAAAAAGCTACAGAAAGAGTCACACAGCTGCGTGAACGAAAACTACTCAGTGCGTTGAAAAGAAAATGAGAACGATTTGTTAACTTTAAAGATTTGTTAAAAACCACAGAGGCGTTCATGAAGAAAACACCACTAATATGTGAGGCGTAGAGTACTTCTCCAGAGCTACACATTCAAATCCTCCAAAAATCAATAGCACCACCAATTGTGTCTGTGTGTCTTTGTGTTTAGGGACGTGACCCACCAAGGATCACGCTGTCAAAAAACTACATCCTCATCTACACATCAGCTCCGTTTCTCCGGTCGTCCTAATCCCTGAGCTCACCCAACTCCAGCTAATTCACATCACTGACGCCCCTCGTGTCTCCTTCGGCGTTTTTTTCTTCTGTCATTCTCAGACGTACAGCCTCGGTCCCCGGTTCCTCATCCACTCCATCACTCTCATCGCTTTGTTTTTCTCCTGCCATGTTTTTGAGGTGGTTCTCTAGCCTCAAGGCTCAGGGATCTGGTATCGCTTTCTTATTCTGTTGGGATATTCTCATGAGATTCAACATATTCTACATTTTTCTTTCTCTCTTTGCCATCCCCTTATTTTCATTTTCGGTGTATTTCGCCTCATTTTTATTCTCATGTTGTATGTCTCCGCGTTCCCTCGTTCTCTACGCCTCCCAAATCTCTTGGCAGTCTCTCTCTCTCTCTCTCTCTCTCTCTCTCTCTCTCTCGGAGACCAGTCCATCTGTTTTCATTCATTAGGGCAGATCTGTTTCTCTGGCTATCTGACACCTTTTCACGTTGTACTGCACAATGTAATTAAGAAAGGCTGAGGAATCATGTCTGGCCAGACGCTTCTTTAACCCTGTGCTCCTCTTCACCTCCTTCAGCCTGCCCTTCGCTTTTTCAGGTGTCTGGTGACATGGACGACTCAGGTGAAAATGGATTAACCCGAGTAATGTCATGCCAAAGCTGTTTGCTTTTCTGTAGAACACGACAGAAGACCGTTTGCAGAATCTTTACAAAATTATTATTCACGATTTATTCACCCTCATGTCATTCCAAACCTGTATGACTTGATTTCATCGGCAGAACTCAAAAGAAGATATTTTGAAGAATGTTGATTAACTTTCATTGTATGGACACTTCTCAAAATATATTTTTTTGTGTTTTGCAGAAAAAGAGTCAAACACAGGTTTTGAACGAAATGAGGATGAATAAATGAAAAAATTGGTATCTTCCGCAATGGGCAACAGCTGACATCAACAGTTGACATTGATTCAGTCTTCATAAACCGTGTCGGTGGACGTGAGTCCGTGTGTTGCTTCATGACCGACAAAACATACGTAGCACAATACATCACAAAGTTCACGTCCCAATCCATTTCTCCTCTATTATTAAACATGAACACATCTGGCAGATGCTTTTATCTGAAGCACTGGTTTATACTGCAATTTGAATTGCAATAAAATGCAAGCAATTTTGTGAGTTCCCTTAGGATCGAACCCACGACCTTTGCGTTTCTAACGCAATGTTCTACAAATTGTGCTAGAGAAACACACATTACTCGTGACTGTATACAAACATCTAAGAAAGAATGATGAAACATGAAAGCAATACTCTTGAGATGTACCTACAGTATCTGTTTATTCAGTTAGCATCATTTGGATATTTGGTTAAATCTTTCGTGCATTCGAGTCACTACATTCAATATCAGTATATCTGCCTCATCCATTACTCAGCAGTTGGGGTCGGTCTGTTGCTGTGTGTAAGCTGTGTTTTGGTTGTGCATGAAAGTGCCAGATTTTGTCGAAAATTAACCATATTTCTAATCAGGCCCCCGACTGAGGCGCCCATCCGCTGTTGAACAGACCGTCTCAGTGTGTCTCTGTATAGTGGGCAGCTTGTGTCAGCATGGATCTCCTCCACATAATACCTCAAGCAGTGGATGGAGGCCCCTCGGCTTTCATGACGCTTTACATATACAAAGATAAACGTTGAAGAACATGTAACAATGTGACTTGTCCTGTTTCTTTATTTTTAGGTTTTGCTTTTGCTTTACTTAATTAAAATTTCATATAGACAGTTTCAGTGGCAACAACATAAACACTTAAAAACTTCTGGTAGACCTCAGCAAAGAACCAATTACTGCTGAGTAGTTTAAATGTAATTTAATACAATTAATATACAATTTAATATGAATGTAAATTAAATCTAAAATAAATGGTTATATTATAGCCAAACCCAGACAAGAAGTTAACTTCGGTCCAGGCGTGTTTGTCCAATGAAACCGTCTATAGTCACTTTTGGAAAGCTATACTGTACATAGCAAAACTGCAAACACACACACACACGCACACACACACGCACGCACACACACATATTGAGTAAAATAATACATTTTTTTTTTAGTTTATAGTTATCCTTAAAGGGAAAATGAAATCATTTACTGTATGGCTTTCTTTCTTCTGTAAAACACAAAAGGAGATATTTTGAAGAATGTTGGTAACCGAACAACGCCGGTACCCATTGACTTCTATTTTATGGTCAATAGGTGATTTTCATTTTTTGGGTGAACTATCCCTTTAAGGCTGACATATTCCTACTGAAAGCCCAAGATTTCGATTTTAATTTTATTTTCCTGATGCACTGATCAAAAGAACCTGTAATATAACATTAAGATCTGTCTTAATCCCCAAAGACCTACAACAGACTCATAAATCCTATACAGCAAGAAATGTTATTCTTTTCTATTGAAAAGCTCTTTGATATTTTATAGAATGTAGGCAGATATTAAAACAACCTTTTTCTGAATAAATGACACGCACTTCACTCTCCTCCGTTCTGCCTATCTAAAATAAACTCGATTATTCTCCGTCGTCTCTTCGTTGTTAGATTGAGTCTGTTCTCTGTATTTGCAGTGAGTGTGAGTGACAGAACCACCCCGGTGTACAAACAGCTGCGATGGCGAGACCCGTATCTCACACTGCGACTGTGTCCAGGGCTGCCCTACAGTAAACAGCATGAAGATGAATCGAGCGCTAGCACATAAATAAACCTGACCTTTGACTCTGGCAAATGACACACAAGAATAAGACACGCTTTTTGGCCCCCGTGGCGATCCCCGTGTCAGTTTTTGCGGTGACTTGAATTGTAAACAGATCTTCTAAGTTTAGAACGTATCCCTGGAAATCTCAAGGATAGAGCTTTCACCCTTCATTCCCAGCTTTAGTGCCTGCTCGGAATTCCACAAGGAGTGCCAACCTACTTCTGTTATACGGTATGTGAAGCTTTTTGAGAAGATACCAGAACAATGGTCTCAAGACCTGATTTCAGGTGGAATTTGTCAATGTCAACAGAAGTGGAGAACTTGGAGAATGCATCATTTCTTTGAGAGAAGCCCATCTGCCATCTGCACTGCTGCATTTAAATGGAACATCTGCATTATAATGTGAACGAACATCTTATGTCTAACACTGCTGTTGTGTTTCCTTTAGATTTGTTTTGGTAACTTTCACCATTTGTTTGCTTTTAACCAATCGCATGCATTTACATTTACATTTACATTTACATTTATGCATTTGGCAGACGCTTTTATCCAAAGCGACTTACATTACATTGTACTATACATTTGTACATTTTGTATAGTAAGCAAGTGGGGGTTAGGTGCCTTGCTCAAGGGCACCTCAGCCGTTAACCGCCAGCCCTGAGAATCGAACCAGCAACCTTCTGGTCATGAGTCCAACTCTCTAACCACTGGGCCACAACTGCCCACAACTGCATGCAAAATAGTTCACACCGTAGACCCTCACAGAGACAAGTGGGATTTCTCAGGACGGTTTTTTCAGCAGTGTCTCTCAGGTATGACAGTTTGTTTCTTTGTGTTAAAAAAACACTCAAAATACTTCCAGCTACCTGCCAATTACGTTTATGCAAGACCGGAGTAAACACATGAATTTGTACATTGTGATTTGTACAAAAACGTACAATTACTAGAAAAAAAGCAATTCTGAAGCCCCACCCCTAACGTCCCTGGCGCGAAAGCAAATTGTACTGAAATGTACGAATCAGATTACTGGTACTGTGGTGTGTTCTCCAGTTTGATATCATTTTAAGGTATTAATTGTATTTATTAAAAAATTAAGTTAGGCATAAAAATGTATATGTTAATAAATATTACTACAAATTTAAAAGAGCCTAAAGTTTCCACTTTGAAATCGAATTCGTAAAATGTAATGGTCGGTTTCCCAAACAGAAATGATCTTAAGTCAGGATTAGGCCTTAGTTTAATTAGGAAATGTATGTAGTTTTAACAAGCAAGCCTTACAAAAAAAACATTACATGTATTTTAAGATATGCCAGTGCAAGTTGTTTTTAGTTAGGTCAGCTAGGACTAATCTTAATGTATTTGCTTAATGTATTTGCTAACATTAGTCAATGCATTAGCTAACACGAATGAACAATGAATAATACTTAGTTATTATCAGCATTCATCAATACATTTTTTAAGTCAGAAATGGTATCTGAAATGGTATTAGTTAAAGCACAGTGAACAAACGTGAACAACTGTATTAAATGTAATGGCATTAACAAAGATTAATAAACACTGAAATATTATATTGTTCATTCTTAGTATATGTGACCCTGGATCACAAAACCAAAGTGTTATGGGTCAATTTTTTTAAATTGAGATTTTACACCATCTAAAAGCTGAATAAATAAGCTTTTTATTGATTTATGGTTTGTTAGGACAATATTTGACGAATTACAACTATTTTAAAACCAGGAATCTGAGGGTGCAAAAAAATCAAAATATTGAGAAAATCGTCTTTAAAGTTGACCAAATGAAGTCCTTAGCATAGCATATAACTCACAAAAATAAAGTTTTGATACATTTACGGTAGGAAATTTGCCAAATATCTTCATGGAACATGATCTTTACTTCATATCCTAATGATTTTTGGCATTAAAGGCTTAAATGGCAAATTTTGACCCATACAATGTATTTTTGGCTATTACTACAAATGTCCTTGTGCTACTTAAGACTGGTTTTGTGATCCAGTTGCACAAATGTTAGCTATTGCATTTACTAATGTTAACAAATACAACCTAATTCTAAATTGTTACTTTAATATCTTTGTAAAGTAAGCATCATAAAGTATGTAAACCCATTTGTATACAACTTCTCTCCATCTATCAAAGGCTCCTTTGCTTTTAAAATAGTAAAACTGCCTTAAGCACATAAGAAAGCACAGTACATAATAAATGCGTAAAGAAATGAGCCGGCCTGAGTCTAGCATGTTACTCTTTATGTTTCACAATATGTCCAGCACATTACATCATCTCAAAGACACCCGTAGGTTGAGGTCTGTCCTGCCATTAAAACAGTTACCGCAGCTTATTAGGATTTACTTTTTTTTAGTTGTGGTGTATTTGTGTAGGGTATAGACGTCTAAGTGTGAAAAAACAAATCTCACCTATTGACAGCATGACAGAAGAGAATAAAAAGAAAATTTGAATTTTTCATGCAGCCTTTAATATGACTTGTGTTACAAAACAAATGAATTACTTTTTTTGGTATAGGATTTGATGCACTTGAATATGTTGCATGAAGAGACAAAATTGCGTGTTTGTAGTTTTTAATGTTCCTGTAGCTCATTTGTTTAAGCATTGTGTTAATAAAGCTCGTGACTCTGAATCCCAGGGAACAGGGAACGGTGTTAAAAATGTACACACTGTAGGTCACTTTGAATAAAAGCATCTGTCAAATGCGTTAATGTACTTTTAAAAATTCACACCATAAGACGTTTTAGGTCATGTGACATGTCATCATTTCTTAAGGCGACCTTATGTGGCCATACAACATGACAAAGACACTCACTATTCATTTTCATATTATGGTCAAGTTCTTCTTTCGTGTTCAGTAGAACAAACAACAGCATACGGGTTTGCAACAACACGAGGGTGAATAAATACAGGCAGAATATCAATTTTTTTTGTGAACTATTGCTTTAATATTAACATAGCGCAATGTGCCAGAACTTCATAAATATTAAACAATGCGTTACATCATGTTCATATGTGCAGAGAGGAGTGCAGGGAAATAAAACTCAACCAGAGATTCTTCTAGAATGAGCCTCGGCTTACTTTCCAGTATTTTATTTTCAACGTTTTTGCTACAACAACATCTTTCTGCAAGGTTTTGGGCCCAATTAGTGCATTTTCTTAAGAATGAGAGGATATTTTAGTATGTACAAAGTGCATAATTCATTTACCCAGAAAGTTAAATGACCTCTGGGTGTGAAGTGTTAATTGCCTCGGCAGATTAACATACCCACGCCGCCACCTCACTTCCTGTAAAACTGCTGAAATATACACTATGTTTATTTGAGATACAAGTCCAGAACTCAAGACAGACACTTCAGTGAATGAAGTGTCAGTAAAATATTTATGTATAATTCACATTTATTTATTTACTTTGCATTCTGTCATAGGTGTTTAAATCTCAGATTTAGATTTTCTGTAATAAAAATGTGCTTTTTGATTAGTGACCCAGAAATACTGCAGAGTTTTAAATATTTATTTTTTTAAATTTACAACGAAAATATTACATTGCAGCCGGTTGCATTTTAAATGCTCAACATTCTGTTTAGGAGTCACTGCATTTTTAAACTTAAATTTTTTAGAGAATCAAGTTTTTGAAAACCAAAAGTGGATAAAGTTGAAACTCAAAAACATTTGCGTGGCGGAGTTTGGTGTTAGAAAGAAACCCTTAATAGTATCTTTGACTAATGTCCTTTCTGTATAGTGCTTCCTTACCATCATAAATGAAAACATGTGTCATTAGGTCTGTATTTCTATTACAGACACAATCTCTTCTAAACAGTAATAATCTTTACATGACACGGCGTCTGACACTTAACTGTGTTTATTGCAGCAAATCTCTAGAGCCATGTCCCTTTTTACTGTGTGTGTGTGTGTGTGTGTGTGCGTGCGTGCGTGCGTGCGTGCGTGCGTGTGTGTGTCTGTCTGTCTGAAATGGACATGTTGAGACTCAGTCAAGCGGATGACTCGTCAGTCAGCCACACACACACACGCACACACACACACACACTCACACACACACACACTTCCATCTGCTCCAGGCTCAGTCTCTCAGTAGCTGTGATAGAGACAGGAGTGCAGACGCGGAGAGGCTGCAGGCTGCAGGCGCTGTGAGGTGATAACAAGGTGGTAACAAGGTGTAAGGTTTGTGAGGGTCCACTCAGTGCTGGTTGTGAGGTGACACCTCACATCATTTTAAATCAAGAATTGCTGCATAAACTAGAGAGTGTAGATGTTTTGTTTGCTGGGTTTTGACACTTGTAGCGTTGAGGGTGTCAGAGGTGGATTCTATTAAAGTCCACATCCAGAGCTAAATCTGTAAAGTTTGAGGGCATTCAGGTATAAATAATGTTCCTTCTAATCTTTCTTCAGTTTCTACAATATAATACAGATATATTTTAAGCGTGTATGTCAAGTTATTGGTAAGATCTACCTTGAGATGAGATCTTATACACTCTTAAAAAAAGGTGCTTAAAGGTTCCATAAAGAACCTTTAACATCTGAAGAACCTGTCTGTGTCACAAAAGGTTCTTTGTTTATAAAAAATATAAAAAAGTAAGAAAGTGATGGTTCTTTAAAGAACCTTTGACTGAATGGTTCTTTGTTGGCATCACTGTGAAGAACCTTTTAAGCTCCTTTATTTTTAAGAGTGTACCCTTATACTTGAAGTTTATTATTCAAGTATATTTTTTCATACGTTCAAGTATTTCTAAGCGAACTATATGTAGTAAGTGTACTAATATGAATATACTAGTAGTGTACTTGTACAATATTATGTATTTCAATACTACTTAATTGAGACTATATTGGCTCACTTTTAAGTTTATTAAAGTAACAGTAGTAAAACTGAGCACGCTAGCACAGTAGTTTCAAAAGAGTACATACAACTACAAGTATACTTCATTTTATAAAGTCTGAGTACAAGTACAGTATAGGCCAAACAGTATAGTGAGAAGTACATAAAAAGTAGACTGGAAGTATACAGTACTTAGTTTTAGTTGTCAGCTACTGAAGGACACACACTCTCTTGGCAAGTGACTTTAGCCAGAAAAAAAGCAGGATACAGACCATGTCCTTGACTTTAAAATGCAGGGGGAACCAACCACGTTCCAATGGAAACTCCATTACCAACACTGGAAATTTCTGTTTACCTAGACGCTGAAAGATACTGTACTGTACACAATGATGTATCTCAGAAAGATGCTCTAGAAGCGACATATGGCTCGGCCGAATGCCAACCCAAAAAAGCCACCTGGTAGTCTCTAAGGTAATCTGGTAATCTTCCAAATAGGAGGAGAATTAATCAGACCACAGGAGAAAAACACTGAGCCAGTCTACACACCGAACTTTTCCTGGCCACAGACCAAAACTAATGTTCTTGTCTTTCTCTCGTTTGAGAGGGAACAAATATTATCTCTTTATGATAGACAAAGGAAGCAGTGAGAGCAATCTCTGTGCTCACATTGGAAACAGTCCTGCAGACTTCATACTTCACTCAGTTGTACACTGGAGGATTTTAAGGGGCCGTTCACATACGACACGCTCTTGCATTAAAAAAAAGCTGGATTGAGAATTAAACGAAAAGGTCTCAAGATGCGTCTCGGTTTGACACAGCATACAGTAATTAAAACACAGCGCTTATGGCACAAGACATTAAAAACATAACGCAACATGAATGTAAGCAGACAGTTCTAAAACAATGCAGAACGCAACACAACCCCTAAGTGTCTCTTAATGTACGGAGCATCTTGATAAAGTGCTGCATGCAAACCAACACAGGAGAAACATTACCCATGTTTACTTGTTTAAATGATAAATAATTTAAAATCATCATGGAAGTATTTATTAAAAACAGTTTGTTTATCACTGTAGGGACATTTTTACAGTAGATTTCAAGCATTCGAGACCAAATCTGCGATCTGTTCCTTTTTGCAACTTTGTTTTATTTTTAAAAATGTAATGAGTTAAAGGGACAGTTCACCCAAAAATGAACATTTCGTCTTTCATCTGCAGAACACGAAAGAAGATATTTTGAAGAATGTTGGTAACCAAAAAACCTCATTGACTTTCATAGTATTGACACAAAACCACTGAGCCATTTCTCAAAATATCTTCTTTTGTGTTCATATACACATTTTGAACAATATGGTGATTAAATGATGAGCTAATTTTTATTTTTGGGTGAACTGTCACTTTTATAGAACACGTTTCTTAAACATTTTGCCACAATTTTAATGAAGACAATGTTCAGTCAACATATTTATTACACATCAATTGGTTATATAAATGTAGAAATGTGTTATTTTATACATACAAATTATGATCACAGTATGGATTATGTTGACTCGCGTTGCACACGTGTGTTCTCAGAGGAACCTCCGCCACAAAAGTTTAAAGCAAATTGAAGCGTTGATTCCAGAACATATATAAACTGTGCATGTAGCCTATTAAAATAATTGGACTTGTCAGCTGTCAATGAAAATATATTCATGACATGCAAATGAGAAATACACAGAAATGGATGTGGAAGGGGTGAGTGTATCTGAGACACAAGGGGCCACTTCTCTCCCCGGCCCGAGCGATCTGACAGAGCCGAATCCGTCTCTCAGCTCTCGGTTGCATATAAAAACAGGCTCTGTGAGGGGTTTGGGGAAATGGGCCGCACGCTCTCGAGTAAAGCAGTGTTATTCTCCTCTAGCGTCGCTGGAGTGATTGGAGGTGGAGCTCACTTTGTGATTGTCTGTCTGGTGATGATGCTTCAGACTCATGCTGGATGAGGGAGGATTCAGGCATGTGGTCCAGTCTGAGATCCTCGACCATACAGCACAGATTTGAGAGAAGCTACACAGAGATGTTCTCGATATCTGATTTAGTTAAAAAAATTATTAACCTCAAATGAGAAAATAGGTTTAGTGAAAGAAAAGCCTTTTCTGGTGTTGACGTGAAAAGTATGCATGAATAGAAAGGG
The DNA here is from genome assembly GCA_026939265.1 of Oreonectes daqikongensis. NCBI lineage: Eukaryota > Metazoa > Chordata > Actinopteri > Cypriniformes > Nemacheilidae > Oreonectes > Oreonectes daqikongensis. The sequence continues at coordinate 352,624 of JAOTQM010000542.1, forward strand.
AACATTTTTTCATCACATCATCTTTAGAATGATTTGGACCAATAACTACATCACTCTCTCTATCTCCTGTAAATATAAAATCATTACAGCGGCAGGAAAGGTCACACAGCAGTGCAATAAACAAGACAATTATTCTGAACAATAGTTGGTGTATATCTAAAAAAAGGATTGAAAAGGTGAAAAGGGCCAACAGTCTTCATTATAATAATTCTCTGATTACTTTAAAGTAATTCAATTAAAAAAGAAAGACTTTCATTTACATGAACTTGAAAGAAACTTCAAAAGAAAAAAATTCTGACATTGTCAAGAGTGCAATTTAAGATTGAATCATCTTTAAAAGAATAAAACTCAAACCCATTAAAGTGCTCCTAAAAATGAACAGAATAGTTCTTCACACTGATGCCATTTTGGTTCCTTTTAAAAGGAAGTTTAAGGTCTTTAAAAGAAGTTGTTTTAAGAACCTTGGCTGTAAAAATATAAAAAGTTTTAATATTTTTTTCACAACAAATAACCAGCACAACTAAAGATTCTTGTTGATATACAGTTGTTTTAGTTATGATGGGGTCTCAGCCAACTATCAAAATACACTATTGCTTTTTATCCACTTTAAAAATGTTTAACTTTTCACAGTTTTAGCTATAATTTGTCTTGTTGTTATTAACAACAGGAAGGTAGAAAGTCAGAAATGTAAAATATTATATATATCTAGTGGTGAGGTTGTGAATTGCAACCAGCGGCTCACCCCTCCCTTTTGAAACACTACAGTGGCTGACACGGGACAAAAATGTTACCATGTTTTTGCTTATTTTCCGAAGGAGGAAATATTTATCTGTAGAGCAGTTTGTCCGTTTAGAGATACTGTAGAAACAACATGACGAATTCCATGTAAGAGGACCCGCGGTGTATGTAGATAGGAATAATTCATTCTAAGATAATAAAATCATAAGGCTTCATTATGTAAGATCTTTATACACCTCTGAACACATAGTTATGTATAGTATATTGCATTTCTGTCAATAGTTCCTCCTTAATCTTACACAGTTTAAAAGAGTTTCCTTTTAAGTCAAGTCAAGTCACTTTTATTTCTGAAGCACATTTAAAAGTAACAGAGTTACGCCAAAGCGCTGTACATTTACAACAGAACATACAACACACAATTCTTAATCAAGATATATTGACATGCTTTTAAGGATATTTCTGTCATCTCACTTAAGCTTGAATGAGTTTGTCAAATCGTGTCGTATCGTGTCCTTGCTTCTGTATTGTTACCTGTAACAACTCAAATATCTTAGAACTCCAAGCCAAATCTTTGTGAACCTTCTCAGAGCCCTGAAAAGAAAGTTAATACACACAACGTCTCCTCAACGTGTATTTAGCGTTCAGGTCAGAGGTATTTGTCATCTGGCTGACTTTCCCTTCATTCGTCTTTGAAATTGAGTTTTGGTTATTCAGCTTCGAGCTCGTGCAGTTCAATTACTCCTCAAGTTTTGAGCCAACTCGCCTTTTAGAGAACAATATTATCCATATGATCTCCAGGGGTCAAATTAATGAAGACAGGAAAAATAATGAATTTATTTTAATGGAGTTCTCTAAATTTTTCTCCTTCAGAAATGGACGTTTAGCGTAAGGCCTAATGAATGCGTCTCAACAGTGTTGCCAGGAGTGTATTGATTCAGGACGCTCATTTTTTCACATATTTTAGTGAGTCAGACATTTACATATAGTGGGTAGGAAAGCAGTTCTCTCCTGTTGTACTAATCACTTATTATCTTACCGGCTGCTGAGATTTTTCTGAAGTTTCTGAGGCTTTTTATTCTCTCTGACAAAGAAAAATGTCAGGCTTTTCAATTAAAGACCCTGTCTACAAAATGTATTCGAATCTGTCTCCGGTTCCATAATCTTTCATGAAAATGTAATAACAACGTTTCCACCTTATTGCCACAAATATCATAGCTTGCTTTTCACCATCAAATTAATTACAGTTAGACTCCACATTTATTTTCATGTCCTCAATGTTGTGTTAAACTTGAGAATACTTCACACTATGAAAGTTAATGGCATCTTTAAGCACTTTAAGAATCCTAACTTAGCTCATTTCTACTGTAAATTGAGCACATCTCATGGCAATGTTTACCTTGTATTCCAGTTATAGCCAAACCGTCAGACTGATGGCAGAAGGTTTGGACTCCCTAGCAGCTTTCATAGGTCAAGGACCACCTCATACCGTGTCTACACCGGACGAGAACGCATTAGAACCCATTATAATTTAACATTTTGTCCTCGCTGGATGCGGCGCGGCGCCGGTTGCGTCCGATGTAGACACGGTGTAAGAATTCATTCAACTAGTAAGGAAAGCAACCAATCAGTTTGTTTGGTGTGAAAATGTAAGGATGTCTTTATGTCTCTAAAATACTGTTGAATTTACCAATCTGATGAAATAAAACTGCAGCATCCGTGTACTTCAAAACTTGTTGAGACTAAATAGGCACACTTTTTACTTTATAAAAGTATACTCTAGGTGTAACATTAGTAAACTTTGAGTACACAGCTAATTTACAACAGTTTTCTTTCACTGCAACTAGAATACAGATGTACTGTTATTATGCTGATATTTAACTAGTGCAATTTTAGTAATAAAAGTACACTATGAAGTCTACTCTCAGTAAACTGGAAGGTTATTATAGTTTTTTTTGTACTTAATTATTTTCACTGCGAGTATATAAAGACTTTAAGAAAACTTAATATCATTCTTTATACTTTATATATATCTCGCTGCTCTCCTTCTAAAACCTTGCATCTCCATATTTTGTGCTATTTACTTTTTGCCATAAATCATTATTATTAGTCACCCTTTATATTTGTCTCTGTGTTTTGCAAATATCTAACCAATACAGTTTTTTCCATTTCCTGAAAAAATGAAAAATTGTATCTGAGGTTTCTGAAGGACAGCGACAATATTATTAGTTTAAAAGTATAGTACACTTGAAAAAAGTAATATTTGTAAAGGTGAAAAAGACAGTGGTGTATTGGGAGCAGGTCCATGTCTAAAATTCACTTGGCCTGTCAGTAAGTCAAGTATGCTTCGTATATTTCTGAGAAAGTTATAAAAATTAGATTAAAAGTATTTTATTTTTTCAGTTTAAATGAAGTATACTAATATCACAACCTCAGAAGTCACACTGTGAATCATTGACTGAGTAGCCGATGCTCCACTTCACTCCACTTTTAGTTTTGTATCTGGTAAACTGAGTATTTGAGACTGAGCAGCAGTGAATTGATAACAAGTGTAAACACCCGAAGAGACGCATCCTCCACATTTCTCAAGCAGAGCTCTCCCTGAGTAAGCAAGAGCAACCCGCCGTGAAATGAAGGGAGACCCTCCTAATAAATGTTTGGATTATATTTGAAATTAGCATAGAAAATGCAATTAAAACAAGAGCCGCCGCATGTAGATTGTGAAACGGTGCATTCTGATAAAGATCCTTGGCTTTTAATTAGCTGGTTTTAATGAGCATTGAATGAATAGTGATCCTTAGATGACTTTTTTGGCAGCGTCAGAAAGTTGGAAGCGCAATTTACCTCCTTATTATGTGGCGGCCAGGGAAGCATCTGTATAGCCGGCACATTATTCAGGTTAGGGCTTGTGCGGTTCAAAAACTCCTCAAAACTGAAGCCAATTCTGCTTTTATAGCGTGATATCATCCATATGATCTCCAAGGGTCAATTTAATGAAGACAGGGTTAATAATGAATTTATTTTAATAGAATATGTACAGGCTGAATTTACCTCTCCGCATGTTGTTGCCAAAAATAGCAGGTACGTTTATCCTCATCCACATAGAGCCTGGGTGTGCAACAGAGAGACGGTACATAACCAGAAAAGACCCACGCATTAATATTAATTATGTATTTTTTCCTCTTGAAAGTGTTTTTTTTACATGGAAAACATCCTTTAGAAAAAAATAAGTATACTTCATTTTATTTGAAATAGTTTACTTTATAAAGTATACTTAACCCTTTCAGATCCTGCATCCATTGGGATGGAAACCATCAGGTCTGTACTATACTAATATTAATGTAGTAGTAGTAGTAGTATACTTTTAAGTGTACTACTTGGGAGTAGTATTTTAATGCTACTCGGGGCTAAATTGGTCCACATTTTGTTTATTAAAGTATACCTTACTTCAGATGAAACCATAGTAAATTTCTACTTCAGTACACAACTGCAAAATTGGAGTTTTGTTTGTACTGCAACTATACAAGTAAACATATATAGTATACTGATTTTTACTAGTTCAATACTTGTAGCACATTTTATATTGTAGTACACTTTGAAAGTATGCTTTTACTAAACTACTAGTTTTTATATTTCAAATATACTTGCATATATTATTTTAACTTAACATCAAACCTGTATCATTTATATATTAATTTTGCACTATAAGTATACTACAAGGTTCCTATTAAGGTATTAATTTTACACTTGAAGTATATCTGTAACTGTACTTTAAGTAGATTTGAAGTATATCTTGAAGTATATTAGAAGACAAGCATAGGCCAAAGATGTTTAAGTGTAGTACAGTAAGTCTGAAAGAATTCAACTTTTTGGGAGTAGTATATCAATTCTACATGGGTCTAAAATTGGTCCGCTTTTTGTTTATTATAGTATACTTTTGAGTAAATAACTACTATAGTACACAGCTAGTTTACAATTGCATTGTTTGTTTGTACTGCTACACAAGTAAACTACAGATTTTTGCTAGTTCAATACTTGTAGCACATTTTATAGTGTAGTACACTTTGAATTAGGCTTTCACTAAACTACTATAATTTAGTAGTTTTTATACTGCAAGTATACTTGTATTTATGCTTTTAGTGAACACTTTAATTTTCATACTTGAAATATATATGTAACTGTCCTTAAATAGATTCGAAATATATGTTGAAGTATATCAGAAGGCCAAATATGCTTAAGTGTAGTACAGTAAAAGTAATCTGGAAGAGATGCACTACTTAAGAGTTTATCAGTTCTACTTGGGACTAAATTGGTCAACTTTTTCTTTATTATAGTATACTTTTAAATGGGGATGCACCGATACCAGTATCGGTATCAGGCCCGATACTAAACTCATGTACTCGTAAAAGTATACCGATACCAAAGCCCGATACCTCATGTGACATAACTGACTGAAATTTGTTCTTTGAAAGTTTGTGACAATAAAATTATTTATTTTTTCATAATGTGTTTGAGGTGGAGTTGTAATTATGAAGTTATTCTATTTTAAATAAAAATACAGATAAAGGGATTGGTATCGGCGAGTACCAGAAAAACATTATATCGGTACTCGGTCTTTAATAAATGGTATCATTGCATCCCTACTTTTATATATACTTGAAATGTAACAGCTACTTCGATACACACTTTTACATAAAAAGTAGTCTGGAAGAATACTTTTTTTTATTGTTTTAAAGAAGTATACTAATAGCACACCTCACTAAATGTCTTTTATCAGAAATGTATCAAGGGTGCAAAGGTTCATTATATGATACATGATCTTGATATCTGAACCTAATGACCCTTAGTAAAGTACTTCAATGCGTGCTTGTATAAACACACTACAGTACAAAGTTTTTCACCTCAGATGAACTCTCAAGTGTCATCCGGCTCACTGTTGTTTTGTTCCAACATTCGGTAAAAAGTCTCTTATTTACAGTAGGTTTCTATAACTCTTAACTCTAAAGATAATCTTATAATTAGCATTTAAACTTTCATTTAGCTCTTTATCATGTATGAGCAATTACACGTCATGTTAACTCCAGAGTAACAGCATGTTTGGCACGCCGTGACAGGTGTGGAAAAACACACTGTAGCGGGAACTTAAATTGGCCTGTTGACATTTACACTGGAATAAACCTTCTCTGTTTTCACCTTCTAGAATATGTGTGGAGTTGTGTGTCAAAGTATTGAACAGTCTGATGGGTCCTTCAACACTCTTTAACCCCCTTGAGCTTTTTAATAAAGCCGATCATTCTTCTCTCTGACTGTCAAACGCTTGCCGCGGTTTATATTTACAGTCTGATCGTCGTGCTGGAATAATGACTTTTTCATTCGCTTAAAGACACGTTGTAGGTCACAGAGAGTCTTGCGTTACAGCGCCATGTAATTATAAATGTAGGTCATATAAGATATACAATCATTTTACAAGACACATTTATCGCTTTGTGTGGTATTGTCTAGAGAAAAAATGAAAGACATTTGTAAGGATTGTAAGTCTTTCTCATTCAGATACCGTATGAATGCTATATTGGATTTATTAATTTACTTAATTAAATATAAATCTATATTAAATCTAAAATTTACTTACATCTAAATAGTTCCTTAAAGACAGCAACGAAATGATGGAGATCAGATTTAGAAGAAGCATTCAAGACAAAGTTCAAACCTATGAAACATATTTTGTCGCAGTCCTTCTTAAACCTTATATGATGAAATTTGCTATTTTTCAGGGAGTGGAAAAAATACTGCATTGTCAAAATTGGCAAGCTCTTTTAATATTTTTTATTGGTTAAATATTTGCAAAACCCAATGAGAAAGTGCTAAAATGCTGACCAATAATATTGATTTATGAAAAAATTAAAAAGATACGAGGTTTCAGAAGGACAGTAGCAAGTTTACACTGTGTTTATTTGCCAACAGTTGATCAAACAAATGAGTGTATAAAAACTTTTTTTAACAATATGTTGCCCAGTCTGTGAAACCCCAGCTGAAGTCATTTTATTGTTATTTACCGTTTTCTACATAAACTCATCCTACACAATGTAAAGACCATTCTGTGAAAACTGTAATCTTGAAATCTTTAATACTGACAAGTCTCAAAATTAGATGTTGAGACTTGGTTTTAAAAATTATTTGTTGTTTCAACTTAAAAAATTAAGTTATCCGGCTGCTTCAAAACTTTTAGTTAATTCAACTTAAAAATATTAGTTAACATAACAATTTTGCATCAAAATCACGCAAAAACTTATAACAATATTTTTATGGCAGCTGGGTAATTAATTTTCACCTGGGTTGTTTCACCTGGGTAATAAAAGGTGAAACAACAAATACATTTTTACAGTGTAGTATTCGAGTAATCATGTTTTTACTATAAATACCATGGTTAAACTGTTACTATCAGTACAGTTTTATAATCACTATAGTTAAACCAAGGTTCATTTACATATGAATGGGCTTTATTTCATTATTTAATGGTGTTATTGGTTCCCATCTTTCAGATACTATCCCTCCAATAGACCATTAAAGTTTCCATTAAAACCAATACAACTCCCATTATAACCATCGGGGTCTTTCCTCTTCTTTACAGTAAACCTTTACTCAAAAGCCCGTGTCTCATCATGCAAGTTTGTGATTATGATCGGTCAATATATCGACTCTTGAATGTCTTCTGCAGCACCACACGCAGATGTCGGATTAAAGCCGTAATGAACTCGTCTTCTGACATAAATGTGTAAGATGTCGTTCTCTTCTCTCCAGCACTTCTCTACATCTGTTCTTCTCTTTATCAGCCCTGTTTTCATCAGCATTTTCCCTCTGGCCCTTCGACTGGGCGGTCAGCAGGGACTGTTGCAGAACTACACCTCTATCTTCTCTTCTCAGCTGGCGGTGGAGATTTGAGAGGCGTTACCGTAGAAACCGCACTTCCTTCACAGTCTCCTGTTAAACACTGTCGATCGGTGGTCCAGGATCGTGACGATCGGTGAACGGCGTTCAGCAGCTACTGTATGGTCTCCCTGAGAGGCATTTTAAGACTGTAAAGAGACCAGTATTTACCTGGCTTTCCCTGCGCAGCGGTATATTTTATTCATTAAAACACTTCAGGATGTTACACTACTGTGCAGTCTATTACGCAGTTTATATCTGATTTTATGCTGCAAAATGCAAGAGACTCTAAAATAAACATCTTATTCAATTGTATACTAATATAGTTTAAATTTAATATTGCATTCATTTTTTTTACAGTTTGTATTGCTAATATATTCATCCTACACTCAGTTAAAGTCGTTCATCATCTACTCATCCTCTTGTCTTTTTAAACCTGTATGACTTTCTTCTGCAGAACACACAAAAAAAAGATATTTTGAAGAATGTTGTTAACTGGCACCCATTGGTTTTGTGTCCATACAATAGAAGTGCCACTGTTGTCCGGTTACCAACTTTCTTCAAAATATCTTCTTTCGTGTTTTGCAAAAGCAAGGTTTGAAATGACAAGAGGGTAATTAAATGATGACAGAATTTTCATTTTTGGGTGAACTGTCACTTTAAGGACAACACGTTGTGTGTTACTTTAGCGCAACTTTTATTATTTAATACAAATGAAAAAACGACACAGAATGTGTTAAAACAGTGCAAAGACATCCTTTTTGAGAGTGTCTGAAAAAATATACCATGTTTGTAATTTTCTTTTTCCTTATTTCTATACTGATTATTCTTTTGTCTCCACTTTCTGTACTAATATGAATTTGCAACGATGCAAAATTGTGGAAGTGCTGAAGAAATGCGTTTAAATTGAATTAATGATGAGAGTGAATGAGAGAGTCCTTTAACTGGCCACTATGGGATTAATACATATACTGGTCAATATCTAAACCATAATCCATCGGGTCATGAGGGCTAATGGAAGGGGTCTGAGATACAAACTGTAGATCTCTCTCCCGGCCCGATGAATAAATGATAATCCGGTCACTTTGTCAAACGGTGACTGTAATTACACACATTTCAAGCATGCATTAGCACAGGATTAACCTCAGGGCCAAAAGTTTCATCTGCTCTTCCCCCCCGAGGTGATGACTGTAATGAAACCAAGAACTTTGTCATTTGTGAATTTTGCGATAGAGGATCCGCGGATATGTATCCACGGATGAATGCAAGCAAATATTAAGGGCTGGGATTTTCAGGAACGTGTTTGTCAGGCTTTGCTCTTTTGTTCGGGGGGATTCGAGGTGCATGAAGTTATTTATAGATGGAGAACAATTTGCTCTGTAATGACATGAGGCCATGCATCATTTCTCACACATGAGTGTTAGCGTTTGTGGCAAGGCCCATTAACACATTATAATGGAACTGTGACATTGACGTACCTCAGAGGGTAGGCACACACGCGGGCGTCTATTAACATAGATCAAGCTTGTGTACCCTGATTGATAGAACATCCTTGTTTTATTTACGACATTGTTAGCCGCAGGTAAATAAGGCAGCGTAATCCGGGCTCGTGGCTCACATTACCCGCTGGAGCCGAGACCTGCTCTCTTACACGCCGCCGACCTCTAGCCAACCAGCCGGAAAATTATCCATTGTGGATTCATTCAAAACCGTGTTTGTGTTTGCGTGCGCTGGGGAGAGATTGTAAATGGATGGAAATTGCAAATAAGTTTGGAAATGATAAACAAAACCCTGACATGCCGTCTGACACCCTCCACAGCCCATCTGTGCCCCGATGACTATTAAACAATGATTTTGAAACCAAGCAAACTTTGTTGAACGTAGTATCGCGCATACGGAGGAAATTCAACTGCATAGATTCACGTGTTGTACTGTAGGTTACCTTTGAAGATCTTGAATGTGTTTGCATAGTTAATCGATAAGCATCGCTGAATAGCAGAAAGCTGTTTGAATATACTCAAGATAGTCTTGAAGTGCCTATTAGGAACTGTAGTGATCTACTTGAACGTCTCTCGTCAGCTTTGCTCGTGCCGCTGTTTGTTCAGTAATGTGACACTTGACAGCAGGGGTCTTAAGCCCCTCACGATCAGACAGCACATGCTTACACATCATGATTTCACACCAAAACATATTACACATGTACACATCATAGCATCTGTGTCCGGATCTGCTCACCATCACAGTCAACTGGATCATTAATGAGAGTAGAATGTTGTTTTCTGGGAGAAATAAGTACTTCAAGTATATTTCTAGTAAGTTTACATAAGTTCAAGTACATATTTATGTAGCATTACTAATATACTAGTACAGTATACCTATTTAAATACTACTTGAGGTAACTTTGGCCCACTTTAAGTTTATAAATGTATACTACAATAAAAGTAGTTCACTTTAAGAACATATAGCTTACAACTACGTTTTTTGTGTGTAAGAAAAGTGCACTAAAATACACTTAAATGTACTTAAAGTGCCCTATTTATTACACGCACTAATGTTGAACTTAATAAACAAAAATAGTTTTTAGTAAGCCATGAATAGAAGTAAAAACTATATTTTTAGGATATTAAATACAAAAATATTGACAGTGCTTAAATACAGTGTGTAAGAAATCGGTATATTGAGAGCAGGTCTAATATATATATATATATATATATATATATATGTATGTATGTATGTATGTATGTATGTACATACAGTCTAAGCTATTACAGATATTACAGTTTAGCATTCATTACAAAAGTATTTGAGATATGCAATGATCTGAATGTTTCTGGATTTGTTGGATCACTGCATTATTCCCAGTTTCGTGATTAATCGCATTCAGAATAAAAGTTTGTGTTTACATAATAGATGTCTGTTTACTGTGCATATTCATTTTGTATTTATGAACACAAACACGTACATGTAGGCCTATATATATTTAGGAAATATTTAGATGTATTTATTTATAATTGAAATTATATTTGAATGTTTATAAATTTTTATATTTGATATTTTTCTTAAATATATACATGTATGGGTTTATTTTTATAAATACAAAATTAATATGCACAATACACAGACATATATTATGTAAACACAAACTTTAATTCTGGATGCGATTAATCGTGATTTATTGTTTGACAGCCCTAGAGTACGATTGTAAAAATGACATTCATGTTTCCCAGCATGCTTCACTTCAAACATAATATTTTTTGTGCAGTGGGAAGCAGCCATAAGAGTTGATGTGCAATATATATATATCAGTGCAATATCTTTACTCTGACACTTTATGTAAATCCATATTATTATATTTTCTTGATCTTAAACATGTACAGTACACAGTTGTAATATACAGTACTTACTAGGCACACATAACTAAACTGCACCTTTGTATATTATTATATTTTTATCCATATTTATTTTAAATTCTTGTGTTATGTGTATACTGTGTGTTTAAGAGCTCCTGTAACCAGAACGAATTCCTTGTGTGTGCACATTTGGCGAATAAAGCTGATTCTGACGAAGCAAGATCTTGTCTAGACAGGAGTCACTAAAGGCAGCGCACGTGGCACTGCTTTGCCATTATCTCCATAAGTGGGCGATTGGGGTGTGAGAGATCCTGGTGTGTGGACAGAAGAGTCAGTCAATGTCTTAAATGAATCAATCAGCCACTGAAGCATGAACCTGAGAACAGGAGGGTTTGTGTGTTTTCTGCAGCGTCTCCTCTGGTACGGCTGAGGTTACAGTGTGATCAGATTTCTTCAGCTGACATCATGTAAGTAGACTCCAGAGAGCCATTGATTTTCTCCAAATGCAACATTGTTTCCTGTTCTCGGGTTTATAGCCAATCACAAGGGTTTAGTCTTTGATATTGGATAGATCTGCAGATCTATGGTTACAGTGGAGATGTTCTCTGTCAAGGCAAAAAAAATTTTAAATGGATTATTGTTGCTTTTCGACCACGTCTTGTAAACCTGTCTGTATGTTAGCGTACTTCAGTTACTAGACTTTACATTAACACAAAATACGTCAAAATAATAGTAATATGATTCAGCTGTTTTCTGGAAGAATATGAAAAATGATTGTGACCTATCTACACACAAAAATAAATTTTTTCAAGTGTAATTTTAGTATACTACTACTACTAAAAATAAGAAGGTATACTTTTTATTTACTTCGTCACACTTAAAGTGTATGTAGTCCCAAATAGTATGGAAATAGTACACTTTCAAGTATACTACTAGTACACTAATATACTTAGCACATAAAGAGTTGAGCTTTACTGTAAGTGAGTGGTTTACACAAACACACACCAGTGCAGCTGCACCGGAAAAGCGCACATTTGCTATTCCACAAATTTCCACACGGCTGTAATTATGCAATTATGTTGGAATTATACAGTTTTGAACATGTATTAGTGCATGAGTGCTCAACTGGGAGAAAACATTTATGAATAACATTTATTATTGCTTATTTATCCATTGCATTAGTAAATCAACACAATTGCTGAGCCGAAACAACACAGACATCCAGCACTGAATCCTAAACCTTTATGAGGATGTTAGTTTTGCGCATGAATCATGTCTCTGTGAATATGAATCCAGCACACAGAGGAAGAAACCAAACTTCGAGTCTTTTCTAGGATCTGGGAATACTGTGCTTGTGTGTGAAACTGACTTGCACATCCCAAAGTACTTTATTAGAGAGTGTTTTTAGAGAGAAATTGAAAGATATAAGGTCGTATATGTGTATGAATGTGGCCTAATGGAGGACTGGTTGACCCTAAGAAGTTATTTATAAAACAAGAATGGCAGACTATAGGACTGTGTTTGTGCTGGTATGACTCCCAGTTTGTATTTTTCTGATATTTAAAGCAGCCCAATGTAGTTTTTCGACCTTAAAATAATGTCTATAAAATTATTTCAGTGGTAGAACAACTCTTAACTGGATGCATTTTACTGGCACTGCTTCCTGAGCAGTCTTCTAGCTGCAAAAACCAGACTCTGTAAGTTACACACACACAGCACCGCTAATCCCCTGCCTGCGGAAGAGCGCCATATGGTTTCCAAACAACCTTTCTGTATGCGACGCTTCCATCCGCTTAGTAAACAAATTCATGTGTATTGCGCTGCCCACGAGGAAACTTATGCAGCGACATTATTTGCAACATTGGTAAAAGACAATTGCGCTTATCAACCACATGGAGGAACCTGTGAGCAAAAGGTCATTAGTGGCGCTTTAATAGTCCAGGGTCACTTGTAGTAATAAACCAACTTTTTGTCCATTTCACCATCTGGACTGTTTGAATTCACCGCTTTGTATTTGGTCGTTTTCATGGATGTATGTGAATGGAGATCGTTGTTGTGTAAACGCACACTAGAGGTAAACATTGAAAATGCTGTCTTACTGTAATCCTAACCACGTTTTTATGCTATTTATTAGCCACTTAGTTTGGACTTAATTTTTTTTTTTGTCGTGACCATGTCACCAGGACCTCTGTAATTTTATTCCTTTCATGTGCTTGTAGATAACAATAAAAAACAAAGAAATAATAATTTAATAATTTATTTATTAATTTAGTTAGTTTTTAGGTCATCATTATTGTGTAAATGTATTCTAGGATTAACAATATTTTATAGTTTCTTTTAATTATTTTTCTTATTTTTAATGTTTTAATTTTGTTGAAATTTCATTTCTTTAGGGTACACATGTTATGGAACGACTATAAAGTCCCTGAATCCTGAAATCATTGGAAATTAAAAAAAATCTACTTTTAGTTCATTGCTGTTGTGTAAATGCACCGTAGCATTTAACATTAGGATTTTTCTCTTTACACTAGATTGTATTTGAAAAGCAGAAGCATGCTGTGCATAAATCTCTCTGTTAGACCTGCAGGCACATAAACGCAGTGAAAACAGCCCAACAGTACGGATTCTGCCTCTTTGGTTTAATATATATTACACACAGTCGCTCAGGATGTGTGCTCTATATATAGCGCTTGTTTGCCTTTGATTGGATTGTGTTATTTATTGGATTTTTAGACTTCTATATAATAGTTATTGCACAGCATTCTCTGCCTAGTGCATTATTGTTCTGTATTTCAAATCGGACACGAGGAGCGGTCCTTTAATAACCAAAGCCCCAGCTCTCCAGTTATTCCACAAACACTTCACTGTGGTCGTCAAGGTAACGGCTGTCCCTCTCCCAGTGGGAAGGTAAGTTGGTGGGATTGTTCATTGAATTTTTTAAATGAAGGGTCCTAGTTTCACGGCTTGTCTCACGTAGCACCGGGGCCTTTTAATGCTTCTCTTGTTTCACATCCATATACATTTGCTGGGTTTAATTTGCGACGCTCCCTGCTCTGTGTTTGATTGCTGTTTTCCATTCCCTCAGTACAAATGGCTTGCGACAGCAAACCAAGCCGCCGAACGAGAGGAATTTCAATGTCGCCGGTGCCGCTGGTGAAGGAAAAGCAGACAGCATCTCGCTCGTGTCGCAAGAGAAGGCGAAGGAATCGAGAGGAGTTGAATTGAAAACATTGCTATTGGGTTCTCAAGTGAATTAAAAAGTAGCGAGATGTTGCTATTGGATGATACTACTATACTGAGGTAAACTTTACAACAGAAGTGAAGTGAGAAGAGAGAAAAATGAAGAGAAAACATTAAGAAACAATATTGTTTTTTCATCCACGACACACAAAAACATGCATTAATAGGCCTTGAGAGTTTTTTAGCTATATAATGTTAGACAAAAAAAATGTTTCTTTGAATAAAACCATCTGCTAAAAGAATAAATGGAATGTAAAAATATATAGAAATATGCCACATTACAATCATTTGTCTCATCTACAAGAAACCAATGATTTTTCTTGTTTATGGATCATTTTAACGCTGACAATGAATGCAAGCCTTAGACGCTGTTGAATTGGAAGGCAATCCACACAACCACCAGCTCAATTCTTTACCCATGAGCTATCACCGTGTTTGTCTTTTTTCTCAGAGAAAGGACCCAGACAGTTCATCCATCAGGTTCATCCGAAGCAGACACTTCATCAATCAGGTCAAGGTGCATCCTGCGAGCTACACCGCGAATTAACCAACGAACAAGCGGGAGGAACGGATGGGCGGAAAAGAGCTTGCACACGCACGTCGGAAGCCGAGAATGATTGAGGCTGTGAATATATCTGCTTCCCGAGCGGTTGGGAATTATTCTTGAGAGAGAAAGAAAAGCAGAAATGTGAGCGGGCCAGAGAAAGATGCAGGGAAGCAAACGGAGAGAGAAATGGCAACTAATGGGCGTCTGGGTCTTCTGTTATTCCACGGCGCTCGCTTTTGTTGGCTCTTAAATTGCTCGGAGATTTAAAAGCTCCTGGCCTCTCGTGCTCACCTGGGACTGCATCAGATCCATGTCTCGCATACACAGCCAACGGGAACGCTTCCCTCCATCAACCCGGCCAATTAAAAAGGCTTCTCTTCAGCCCACGCCTCTGTCTCGGCCGAGCGCCGTCTGTAATGAAGATGAGACGGCTGCCGGAAGGCTGTGGGTCACTCCGGCTGCCGGAGAGCTGACTGCTGGTGCTCTGTTCTATCAGTGTACAGGTCAGGGGTTGGGGATGAATACTTATGGGAAAGACTCCAGGTTTAATGCGCATTTACTTTCACTATTTTTGCATTTACATTTTATCCAAAGCTTATAGTGCATTCATGCTATACATTTGAAATATGGACAAATCCCACGGTTGATTTACATTCTGGGTTATTTTAACCAAACTGTTGCGTTTATCCGTATTTGACTTGGTCATGATCGGTCACAAGTTTAAGAATATTTACTTATTCATATTTTTCCACAGTAGAATAATACTAAACTCATCAAAATTATGAAATAAAACAAAGGAAAGTATATTGCAACTACATGGAATTATGTATCGGATCAACAAAAAAAGTTGTATATTTTAGCACCTTGCCTACAGTTTGCAGAAATGTTTTATTGTCATTCTATCAAGCACCCTGAGATGCTTTTTAAACAAAGTTAAAGGAGTTTCTCTGATTCTATTCTGAGCTCTTATTGGCTGCTCTTTCTTCATTATTCAGTCAAAGTCAAAAACATTTGTTGTAAAATGTAAGTTTTGTATCGAAAAAACATTTATGTTTCCAAAATTGCGTTTGTCTACGAATTTCATGCATTTAAGCATACACTTTCCGATCGAACATTCTTTTTTTAACATCTTGTTCAAAAACGTTCGACCGATAGGTTACGCACTTTATCAGCATGTGATAAATCAAAGCTGTTACCAAAATCAGTCAGAAACGTGACATTTGTTTTAGTGAATCAAGTGAGAAAGTTTTCATGGTTTGTTTTAATAGTTGCGAAAACAACAAATGCATGTAAAACCACTTGTGAAAAATCTGAGGTTATAATTGTGCATTTAAAACATGCAGAAAATGCTTCTTAAATCTTTTGTTGTTGACATCAAAAGCCTTGCATCCAATTTAATCCGCTGTATATATACAACTTCATGTGTCACTTTATGCAAAACATGCTGAATTAATGATTCACAATGACTTTGGCTTTTAAAAGTGGCTTTGCCCAAAAGATCATTCAAATATGACTGAATTAAAAGCGTTTAAACAGACTTTTTACCATATCTTTGCTCTCTGACTCCAGTGATTTGTACTTGTGAAATGCTTGACCCATCAATATTCATCATTCAGTTATTCCCTGTAAAAGATCGCACGTGTTTAGCGTTTCATTAAACCAGATTCCTCCGGAGCCCTTGCTGTAAAAACACACACACACACGGCCGTTGAACCGCTTTGACGCTGACCTGCGAAATGCAGAATATCGGAGAAGCTCAGTTGGGCCTCAATCTCTCTCCAAATGTTCTTGAAATATCTCACGGTCTCCTGTATAATACAAGCTCTGAGGCCGACACGTCTCAGCTACCATTAAAGTTTTATTAAAGCTGTTGATGGGAATTTAACATGTTAGAGAAAGAAATGGGAAGAACACTATTGTAGATGTGAGAGGTGAGATTGTATCAGATATTAGTTTGAGATATATCTAATCGAGGCTGGATCACCAGGTTGACTAAAAGAGAGAGGCCAGGATTAAGCTTACAAAATATCTCAAATGTGTCTATAAACAGACACACAATCCCAAACAGAATACACAGCAACGTTTGAGATTCTGGTAACTTACGGCCCGTTCCATCCGTGTTTCCCATCCTTCAGCCTCTCTGAGCTTGCATACGGAGTTATTGTCCCCCAGGAGTCCACACGCTGACCCTGCTTGACATGGAGCACTGAGCTCAAGACACAAAGAAATTAAACACGTCGACCCGAGCGCTACACAGCGCTCCTTTGAGCTTTCTGTAATGAGGAAGAGCAAAACTGAGCTTCAGGACCTTTGGCAGGAAGTTCTTCATCTGTTTCCCAGTGTCATAAAAAAAAAGTTGTGTCACTGTGATTTCGAGTTCATCTTGCGATAGCCATAAACATCATGCTGGTTTACTCTCTCTCTCTCTCTCTCTCTCTCTCTTTCTCTCTCTCTCTCTCTCTCTCTCTCTCTCTCTCTCTCTCTCTCTCTCTCTCTCTCTCTCTCTCTCTCTCTCTCTCTCTCTCTCTCTCTGTTTCTGCCTCTAATGCTCTCTTTACCCATCATTCATTTCTGGGGTGTCATTTGTGCTTTATCTGTGTCCCAATCTAATCTTTCTCTTTTAATATTCCAATAAAGGCTCAAGGTTGACTGATGGCTATGCATTTTGAGCAGGAAAATATATTAAATCACAAGGGATAGTTGGCAGAAGAACACACGCTAAGAGCAGAGTTATCAAACATATTCTATTCTGTTCTGTTGGGTTCTATTTTATTCTATTCTACTTTATTCTATTCTATTGCACTTTGTTCTCTTGTGTTGAGGTCTTTATTATTCTATTCCATTGCATTCTTTTCTGTTGTACTTTATTCTATTCTATTGCATTTTGTTTTGTTGTGATGGGGTCTTTATTCTGTTCTATTCTGTTCTGTTCTGTCGTGTTCTATGTCATTAAATGGCATTTTGTTCTGTTTGGTTCTATTTTATTCTATTGTACTTTATTCTATTTTATTGCATTCTGTCATGTTTTGTTTAGTTCTATTATATTTTATCCTGTTCCTTTCTATTCAGTTCTAGTATTATTTATTCTTTTGTACTATGATCTTTTCAATTCTGATTCATTATAGAAAAAACATTCAGAAGTCTACTTCTATTGTCTATTATTGTATTGCATTCTGTGTTGTTTACACATTTGAGGAAAACAAACAAGGAAAACATTCAGAAAAAAATTGAGAAATCTTTACCTCATCAAGCGCCATCTTAAGAGTCGTTCATTACCAGACAGAATCCGCTCCGCAGAGTTCCGAACATCCGCTGCCCCTGTTTATGTAGATCAGAATCCTTAACACAAAGACAAGAGACACTTCACCACACGTCTGCCTTACAGGTCTCACTCACACACACACATGTTGAGGACATCCATCACATTTATCTCAATTAAACACACATTGTAAACAAGCGGCTCTGATCTGATTAAACACACCAACTCGATCAACACGGGCGGACTCGTGGCAGATACAGATAGCAGGCGTGAAATACGGGTGCAAACGGATTATCGCGCACACCGGGGACGAACGTTCGCCTTCTAACAAACAACCTTTGCGGGGCGTCCACAAATGAGAAAAGAGAAACAAAGTTAGAGAGACACAGAACAAACAGCTCTTTGATCAGAGAAACAAGGCCCAAAATTGAACCTTCCTGTGTTGCTGTGTAGGTATCAGACCTCAAGGGGGTGATAGAGTTACCTCCCATTGCCATTATTCATATCCATTGTATTCATAATCATATTCATATTAGTAGTTAAAGTTTAAATAAATGCGCAAATTGGATCTATGGTCTGCAAAGATTGAAATGCATATTCTTGTGCGAAATCAAGTGCTTGCGTTCACATATGTTTCGAGCCTTGGGCGTAACTACACTGTAAAAAATAAATGTTGGTTCAGCTTAAAAAAATAAGTAACCTGGCTGCCTTAAAATTTTGAATTAAATCAACTTAAAAATATTAGTTAACATAACGAGTTGGTATGAAATTCATTAGTTTTTTAAGTTGAATGAACTCAAAATTTTAAGGCAGCCAGGTTACTTATTTTTTTAAGTTAAGCCCCCATTTTTTTTTTACAGTGTACTCAAGACATGAACTTTGAAGTGACAATGAGAAGCAAAATAAATAAAGCAAATTAAATCTTGTTTACTAACAGAAACGGAATGGATTTTCTAAAACAAAAGAGACGGCTAATTGGTGCTTTCAAAAAACACATCCTTCCACTTTGATCTCAGAAATGACATTCAATAGAACAAAGCCTCAGAATGAGATTATTGCAGAACAGGTCAATAAAGCTTGTGCATTGCAATTACCACATTTTCCTGCTTGTTTAAATGTGATTCACAGTGTTATGATTCAAAACAAAATGTGTGATAAATCAATAATTTAAACAGTAGTTGAGTTTAAAATGCAAATATTCTATGCTGGATCAAAATATGGTCCTTTTACACCTCTGTACTATTTTAACAATTGTCTGTCTTGTTTCTAGTTTTAGTTCTTCTAAGCAATGTCAGGAGAGACATGTATTGACAGCAAAAAAACTCCACAAACTGTTAGCAAAACTTAACTAACTAAAGCTAATTAAATGAACAATATTTACTATTTAATATTCACAAATACTGATGATGTTATTTAATTCTGCAATCGGAGCTGTATTTATCTGGCATGACAACAATGAAGATCTCCATTAGTGTGACAGCTAATTTACAATAACAAATTGAAAACAAACTAATGAACAGGAGAACTCATTTCGCTGTAAACAAGCGTTTCGCTACAGACCGTCTCTCTGATTCACGAAAATGAGTTTCAAACGCTACATCTGAATGAGAGAAGAGTTCAACGCAGCCCGTCTGACTTTACATTAGTAGTAAAGTGCATACTCTGCAAGACCGACATACACATGTAAATACATAAATTCTGTTTCCGCTACCGATGCTTTTGTTCTGTAAATTGAAATTCTGAGCTCCTTCCATGAATATCATATGTGGCTTGCCTTCATCAGAGGAGCTGAAAAAGCGACGGCCTCACCGTATCATAAATCTAAAATGAAGAGGATGATGTCTGCTCGGCTCATCTTCTCATCAGTCAGTCTGTAATGATGGGGACTCTTTTGATGGCGGAAGGGCCCATGGGCCCCATTGAGAGAGCCATTATAAATGAGGCTTATCATAGCAGCATAAACTGTCATTCAATCACACTCCGCATGTCCTCTATACATCCTTTTATCAGTCTGTGCCTGTGGTTTCTCAAACACAGGTGCACACACAAACACATTATGGATGCAAAGGCTCCACTATTACTGTATGTTTCTGTATGTGTTTCATACATTTTCATACAGTACATAGTTTTATATGTCATAAAAGATATGCATCTGACTAATGTCAAGCGTGTTTTAGTAGGAAGACTAATGAAGATGGTTTCATGTCAAAACAATGTTAAACATAGAACAAATTGATAGCTAGAAAGATCATTTCAATGTGCTTCATAAGACAAGCATTTCTATTATGGCTAGTGTAGCACTCGAGGCCGGTCTTACGTTTTTTGATTATTTTGGTCTTGTCATTCGTCTCAGTCTTGTCTTAGTCTCAGACTTAGTGGGATTTTATTTCAAGACCACAACTGTGGGAATCATACTACATGTACTGTATGTGTTAACTTCATTAATGTAATCGGATGTAAAACTTTTGGATTTAAAAGCAATCATTGACTTATTTTTTATTTGATATCTTTTGTTACCATTGTGCTGGTAAGAGATGAATAGGGCACTGTCCTAAAAAAATGTCAGCAAAATTAATACAAAGGCCAAAATATCGAAAAAGGTCCTTGTATGAGATCTTGTTTTTTTATATTATAACATCTGACGCTACCTGAGTTCATAACTTTTAGACACAATAACAAACACAAGTTTTCTATTTTGGCTAGTCCCAAACAAATCTAGAACCAGAACTTATGTGCACACAGTTGTTATTTGCTACGGAATAGAAAAAAACGTTTAGAACAGATTTAATGACATTTTAGTGCTATGTGGATATTTTTCTATAAATTGATCTTGTTCTTCACTCGGCCTCAGCCTTGGTCTTGTCTTGGTCTTGACACTCTCTGGTCTTGATCTTGTCTTGTTCGCAGTTTACGTGGTCTCGACTACAACACTTATTATGGCAACTGAATTTAACTTTGCACTCGTAAGCACCGCTCACTATTTGTTCAGAATAGACATACATTTAAAATGGAATAACTCAATGACTCAGCATGCCATGCCAAACGTGTCACTACATTGTATGTTGTGTTTTAAGGCTGAATCATTGAAACATTTGAGTGGGTTTGTAATGGTAAGTGACAGGTGCTTATGCTTTACTAAATGATAATCTCTTGTAATGTGGTGGTTAAAACCCATCACAATAAAACTCTTCATGTTTGTCTGACTCTATTGTAAAGAAGAGCAGCTGCACTTTCTATGTTTAAACCCATTATCAGATTTATCAGTTTTAATGACTGTGTTTTACCAAAGTGAAGGAGAAAAGGGTTTTTAAAGGTCTGAGTAAAATACAGATTTTTTCAAAAGCTGTAATTCAGTGAGAGGAGGTAAAAAACACAATTATGTTGTGTTGCTAACTGACCTGGGAAACCTCTAAACACAGTTTTTAATCGTGATATATTTTGGTATTTGCTCTTTCTCTCTTTTCATCTTGATCACGCGTGCTCTTTGTCTTTCAAGTTTTCACTCTTAATTTTGTTTTCTTCTTATGTCTAATAAAGAGTTTCTTTCTCATTAACCCAGAGGTACGTTTGGACACATCCCAATTTTTGCTAAAGCAATTAAAGACTTTTTAATGTAAATGATGTACTGTAGGAACAAAAAATCGATCTATCTTCTAAACTATTTCTGCAAAACTCTCGTATATTTGAGATTTTTCAACGCAAGCGCTCATAACCTAGATTACAGCTCTGCACACCTCAGGCATTCTCTCAACCAGCTTCATAAGATTCATACTGTTTCATTAAACTGGGTTGGTTTTCCCATGTATGCTGCTTTTCCTTAAAGGGATAGATCAACCAAAAATAAAAATGATATCATCATTTATTCACCCTCATGTCATTCAAAACCTGTATGACTCTTTCTTCAGTGGAACACAAAAGAAGATATTTTGTGAAATGTCTCAGTGGTTTTGTGTTCATACAATGGGGTCAATGTTGCTCGGTTACCTACATTCTTCAAAATATCATCTTTTGTGTTCTGCAGAACAAAGATTGTCATACAGGATTGGAATATCAGGATAAGGGTGAGGAAATGATGAAAGTCTTTTAATTTCTGAGTGAAATATCCCTCAATCTATTTTTTTATTTGTTCATGCGCAGCCCTTTACATCAGAAGGTTTTTAAACTTGGTAATGTAGACTTTTGGTGCACTGGATATTCATCTTCGTTTGTCTCGATTCCCAATTCAATCTGTAACAGGCGTCTGGAGCGGACGTTCTCGGTTGATCAATTGATCTGTCGTGCATGGTACAGCTACAAGAAACGACACGCAACCCCAACTGGAGTTTTGTGTAAGTATCTTCTGCATCCCTCAATTGAATTCATAATCCGATATTCTCACCGAAAGTAAAGCAAAGTGTAAATTGATTAAACATCAGTTAAGAGCATACAGTACACGGCAACCGCTTCAGAGGGAGTAAAAATTCGATTAGACTGTTTATTTTGTGGGATTAAAGTCTCTCTTATCGGCTACCTGCACATTTTAGCTGCTGATACTTTGTGAGAGGACACAGACTGTAAAACACAACATTTATTATTCCCAGGTCTTTTATTTTGAAGGACAGGTCTGTGTTTATGGCAGAGCTAAAAAAGATGGATAAATAATGACGAAACTATAACACGTGAGTCATATGGACATTGTTTAGTTGCTACATTTTTTATTCACCTTTATGGAAAAGATCATATATAATGAAGTTTTTGGTGGAACTGTACCTTTAAAAGCTCTGGCCGAGTTTAACGTGCACTGTAAAAAATAAATGTTGGTTCAGCTTAAAAAAAAAAAGGTAACCTGGCTGCCTTAAAATTTTGAATGAATTCAACTTAAAATTATTAGTTAACATAACGAGTTTGAATGAACTCAAAATTTTAAGGCAGCCAGGTTACTTATTTTTTTAAGTCAAGCCCCCAATTTTGTTTTTACAGTGTGCTGTGATTTCAGCTGAAAGTCTTCTGTAGCGTCTCTGTGAAAATGTCAACTTTAGATGGTGTCATCTTAGAGTTTAGCCGAGTAAATCCCTCTCTCAGATAGCCCACTTCAGGCTTTACACCAAACCTCTGGGCTAATCTGTGGGATGTGAGGAAAATACCAAAGCGCTAATTAACGAAAGCTATCTTGGCTATGATTTGGAAATAAACTCTAATTTAGTCCTGAAAGCAATTAAGCGAGTCTGTAATGGTAAAACAAATGATAGCAGAAGGTTAATGGGAAGGGAATTAAAATTCAGATTACGCTGATTAAAGTCAACTGTCATGTGATCAGACAGAAGCTGAGAGAAGTGAGAGAACTGAACACACTTACAGGAAACTGAGCAGCTACTGGGTTGCAGTTTTGATCATTTACCCTCATGTATGATCTCCTTTCTTCCATGTTTTCTTCTTGAATGGGTTAATACATTTCTACTTGAGTAAAACAACAGGGTTGTGAGAAATGTATATTTTGAGCTTGAGCTTTTCGTTTACATTTTGTGCTCATTTAGAAGTTATACAGTAAATGTTGTGATTATGCAATGCTACAGATCTACAGTTTGTTCAGTTAGCGTTAAGCTAATGCAGCACAAAGACAAACACCCTTCCACGAGTAAAACTGGGGTTTTGAGACATTTTTTGAGGAAAATAAAGAAGAGTCCTTTCAGTTTTGAATCCATTTCAGTCCAGTGCCTGTTGAATTTCAGCAGAAACCTGAGGAATAATATAAAGTCTCCCAACAGCAATGTGAAAGATCAACAGACTGCAGAGACACATGAAAGTTATTATGAACAAATTATTATTATTATTATTATTATTCCGTCATATATTTATTTTTAAAGTTATCCTAAAATACATCTAAACTTCACTGTTAAAAATAAAGGTGCTTAACAGGTTCTTCACAGCGATGCCATAGACAAACTTTGTATACTTTGTATAATCTGAAGAATCTTTTTTCACCACCCAGAACCTTTTGTGAAACAGATGTTCTTTATGGAACTATTTAGACAAAAGCGGTTCTTCTATGGCATCGTGAAGCACCTTTATTTTTAAGAGTGGGGTTTTCTTTTAGGATCCGCAAACATTGGTATTTTGACCAGTTTGCCGGTTTCGATTTTCTGCAAGTAAATGCAAATAAAAACAACATTTTCATTTGAAATTTGGGAGAAATTGTGTGATCAACTCACAAACTGAAACAAAAATGATTGTTTTACTTAAACACAAACCTAAAAATACTACATTCTGAAAAACTGAAAAAATTTTTGGAGTGGTCTCTTAATTTTCTCCATAGCTGTGTATATACAGATAAAAGCATGCACACCATTGTAAGTGAAATAAAGTCCATGAAGACATTATGACTGAATTATTGAATATTTGAATGAAGAAAACAAAGATGAGAAACAGTGACATTTTTCATTATTCAAGATTTTGTGTAACTGCCCTGGAGTTTGGGTTAAAGAGGTGCTTTCTCAATTCTCTGGTCATTTCTGAGGCTGTACTTTTCTGGCATTTAGCCGCTGTCATGTGAAGTATCCGCTTGTCTCTGTTATTGAGCTTTGACATACGACCACAGCTTCTCTATTTCAGCTTCTCTGTCCGGGGACTACGGCTGTCAGCATTACCTCAGTCAACTGATAGAAATACAATCCAATGCTCCAGTATCAGCTCTAACCGTTCTGTGCGAAGCTGATATTACTGAACATCCCATCCGGCTTTTAACTCCCAATATCAGGTTTTCCAATATCACTCGACCCAATTGGCCTTCAAGACATTTATCTTAAAACCTTTTGTGGTCGGTTTGTTTTATTAGGTGTTTATCCTAATCATTTAATTCACACATGTACAGATAATCGTGTCCTGGGTGGAAAACTAGTTTGAGTAACTTACCTCATTCCTGCATCATTTCTCTCTGACTTTCTTCCACCCCTCACCATTATTCTCTATAATTCATTAGATGCAGAATTAAACCGAGAGTGAGCTGAGCTCTATATTACAGAAAGCTAGCTAAATGTGTTTACTTTATTACAATGACAGATTATATAAGCATGCATACTCATGAAAGAAAGACAGAAAATGCAAAGAAATGTCCACCAGAACTTAACTTGGGTCACTTTTTGTGATGGCGATGTGGTGCACTATTGGAAGAAATGATAATCTAGTTGGATTTCTTTCAAGCTAATAAAGTTTAATATTACACAACAATTAATAACATATATGACATATTAACAAATGATTAAACCGAATGGCCTGTTCGTTACATTTGAACGTCTTTTCTTACCTTAAAACCGAAAGTAAATGGCTTTTCCTTGCGGAAGGTCTGCGTTCGGTAAAAATGAGCTAATAAAATATTTCAAATTTTAAAAAAAGTAGCCGTGTAATAAGCGGGATAATGTACAGGCAGCCGGTTGTTTTCGTGAAATAAGCTTATTTCTGCCTGTACATTATTCCTTAATTGTGCCTAATATTTAAATACTGCTTGGGACTTGACTGACCCTCTTTAAAGTTAATAAAATTATACTTTTGAGGATACGTTATGTAACACACTTTACTTTAAAAGTGTGCGAACTTACTTCAATATTTTAATATTTTTTAGTTTATAAAAATGTACGCTATGACGTATACTTACATACTGTAAATAGCCTATAGTTTAGGAGTTTTTACAATGCAGATTAATCATAATTGATCAAAAGATTGAATAGTGTAGTGCACATATGCATAGACTCCTTTGTTAGTATGGATCAAGTATAAGTTAAGTGTAATTGTAAGTATATTTTAATTAGTTTTTAATATTTGAATGGTATTTATAGAAATGTGCACAATATCTGAAACACAGCGAGTTTGTGTGACACGATGATTTCTTTCCATGTTCTTTCAAATAAATGACTTCTAAATAAATCAAACGCTGTGCGTTTGTTAATTCATAACCTTAATGGATGTCAGAATGTAATTTAGTTTAATGCAACACATTCCACAAATGTAATTTATATGGCAATTATATTATATAACACTTATTGATGGTGTCTCAAATATTTACATTATACATTTAGCAGACATGTTTTATTTTTTTGGGAAGCAACATACTAAAGAGGACTATAAAAGATTGATTCAGGGTATAGATCGTAACATGAGAATTTCTCAGAAAAAAGTATTGTATGAGCTGACGCAAACCTTTGCTGGCTACTGCTGCCATAGTTATTAGATAATGTACAAACATCCCTTTGAAATAATTCAGTTTTCAAGGGCAGTAAAGCTTTAATTTTGTAGGTTTAAAGATAAAGTACATTTACCTTTATGTATTTGGCAAAAGCTTTTACCCAAAGCATCTTACAGTACTTTCAATCTATACATAGCCTATTTAAAATTCTATGTGTTCTTTGAGAACTCTATAAACCGAGAAACATTAAATAACACTAAAATAAATACAGCTTGTTGTATATTAAGACATATTTACCCCAAACAACAACTTAAATATTCATGACACAATTCTATAGCCAGCACATAAACGTCGGACTAAGCATTGAGAAATATCACATGCTGAAGCTGCACAAATGCTTCGCTAATTCACCTGTAAGAACATTAAACTTTATGTTCAGACCGCGTCTCAACAGAACAGATGCCGCATGCTATCCTGCAAGAAACTAGAAAGAATTTACCGCCAGAAAAACAGAGCAGCGTTTCAAAGCAAATAGCTTTTTTATTTACCACCCAGCTCTATCAGTCTCGCAATCTTTAATTGCATTTTTACGGCATGGACGAAGAACAATCAGCAGAAACCAAAGCGAAAACAATAAATAGTGGAAGGTAGAAAAAAAGAGTGCGAACGTTCACTTTACACCTCCATATGAAGCAGCTGCTTCTTGTTTTTCCACAATTTATCAATCAAAATCCAATCAGTCCACATACTCTCTGCATTTCTGAGAGCTGCTCTCATCCGGCATTCTACAAACATCTGTTTGTTTTCTAGTGCAAAGTTTTAAGGGAAACTGCTGATTCTGTTCTGAAGATCAAAGGCTGATTTATCAAGCGTGTATTGCATTCATATCAAACATGAACCTGAAACTTACAACTGCAGAAAAACTTAACAGACCATTTTCAGTTATAGGTATGTATTAAGATCAAATGATCATTTTTGTTTCATTCTGTGAACTTCTAACAATATTTCTCCCAAATTTCAAATAAAAATATTGTGTCTATTTGCATAAAATGAAAACTGGGGAAAAAATGCTCTGCAGTATTTGAGGTCTGAAAAAACACAAAGCAATTCACTTTTAAGAAACACAACAGTAATATTTTGTACATACAGTAAAAAAATATGTGTTACGTGTTAACCTGGATTTTTTTTCACAGTTTTATATGTGTCTTGTCATGCTGTCAGTCTTTCACATTGCTGTTGGATGACTTTGTCACTCCTGAGGTTTGATTTTGTTGAAATTTAACAGACGCTGGACTGGAATGACCACAATACATCTAGAAATGCTGAATAAATGAAAATTTGGAATGATCTTTTATTTTTATCCACTGCTGAATGTGTTGATGAAGTAAATATGTGCGCTTTGGATAGAGCGTCAACTAAATATGTAAATGCAAGTCTTCAGTTCATTACTGTAAATCATTTTCTTTGTAAATGAAGTACATACTGACAGAATTTTAAAATAAATGTAAATTTACGTATTGATGTATCTTTCAAGTGTCTGTCATCAGGTTTAGAGATGAACCTGAAGAGACTTCACGTTAGATTCCTGTTGAACACTTTTGCTTTCAGAAGGTTTTGGGTCTATAGTTAAAAAACAGAAGCAGTCCTCTGAGAGATGTGTTAAAGAGACTTCATCCAGTATATGACATTTAGAGATCCACAGAAAGGTTAGACTTTCAAACAAACACACGCACACACACACACACACACACACCTGTGAGTCTCTCTATCTGTTGTGATTATTTCAGCAAACTGTTGTCCAAACCCCTCCACTGTCACAGCTATGATTCAAGAGCATGTGTGGCCATAATAAACAATGATATACAAACACAACAGACCTATCAGGTTGATATGTTTAACAGTTTCCAAACTGTCCTCAGCGGTCAAGGTCAGTGTACATCGAACGATGACTATTTACAAACTGGATTCTCGAGGATGAATACCATTTGTATTATACTACAGATTTTTGGAAATTTGCGCTTTGGTTTTACTTCAAATATCATGGTGGTTACTTGAGAATACTAGAGAATGATACATTTGTGGTTTCTATGACTTTACTGTCATGGTTAAACTACTGTATAGTGTGGTTAACTTTCATAAGGATTGAAATCCTACGACTTCTGAAGAATGTCTTACTGTGATTTTACTTTTAGTCACCATCAATCCCACAATTCACTTTGACAGTGCAATACTTGGCTTGTTTTATCAAAAGCTGATTTTTAAAGAGATAGTTCATCCAAAATGAAAATCCTGTAATCTTTTATTCATATCATATGGTTTAAAATCTGTGGAAATCTTTCCTCTGTGGAGCTCAAAAGAAGATATTTTGAGAAATGTGTTTTGCGGTTTTGTGTCCATACAGTAGAAGTCAATGGGGGCCAACGTTCTTCAAAATATCTTCACTTGTGTTCTGCAGAAGAAAGAAAGACATACAGGTTTAAAATGACATGAAGGTGAGTAAATGATGACAGAATTGTATTTTTTTGAGTGAACTGTCCCTTTAAGGGTGTTATTGTAAACAAAGTTAAATTTGTTGCATGGTTTGATTTTAATAATAGATATAATATTGCACAATAATTGTTTTATTTAATATACTGTGTGATTTTTTTTAAATATATGTTTGAGCCCGGAGAAAGCGATTAGACAGAAGGATGTTTATTGTTTGGAGGGGTATCCCATTGTACACGTGTTGATAAAAGTATTTTATCTATGTGTCCCATTGGTTGCTAGTACAGAGAGAATCTGTCTCTTGTTTCTGTTATGTTATGAAACATGGTTAGCAAATACATCTATATTTATGTATGGTTTGTGTCCAGTACAGCCTGTAACTTTGTCTGTATGGTACGGTTCCAGTATGTAGTTAAACTTTTCTTAGTCCATATTTGATTAAAATGGGTTTCCACCACTGTGTATTCTATATTAATGTTATTAAGTTTGTTGATTTTTATTACAATAAATGATCATGTTTTGTAGTTTGGTTAGTTATCTGTGATCAGACCTCATGAATCAAAGGAGTTTATTTATTTATAAATGTTCTCCTCATCTCATCATATTTAAAGCGTCTCACGTCTGAAATCTCATTTACACTCAAGCGCTGGCGTTCTCTCCCGACGTGATGAAAGTAATTTCCATGTAGCGCGATCCCATGCTCCGCTGTGTTTGCCTATGTTCTCCAGTGAATAATACCATTTCCAATTCATTAGGCTGCACTTTTGTTTTAGAGGGTCTGCAAATTAAACAGGAAGGTGTTTTTCCACAGCCTCTCGTTCTCTGTTTGTTTCTCACCCTCGTTTCTGTCGCGAGGACTCGACGCGCGCGTGACTTCATCTCCAGATCTCTAATACAGGAATCTACCCGAGAGACCAAAAGCCACGCTGTCACATAGAAGCAGCCTTGTGTCTGTGATTACTGTCACACTGTCAGTTCTACATGATCTAAAACAGACAGAGACAGCTCGAAAATTGTGCTAACACCCCTGATGTTGTTGAATGCAGGGAACCCTGTTGCCAATTTGAGTGCTGGATTTAGATTTAGGCAAGACTTTTGCGCATTGCTAAGGCTGAGATTTGGGAAACCTCTAACCTTAAAGTCCAGGTAAAGTTTCTAAACACATAAATGTTAAAAATGTATTGCTAAAACACCGCAAAATAGTTTTGCAGTACTTTACAGTATCATTTTATCTTCGCTACAGACATGAATGATAGTGGGGCGTTTTGCAAAGGTGCTAATATGCAATGCAGTATTTGAGAAAATATTTTTATATATATATATTATATATAAAATATATTATTTTTGTCCCATGACCTTCATCAGGCAGCAGAATTGTTTGTTTGATTGTTAGTAAAAATAAAAAAATATTTAGGCCTACATATTTTTTGAAAACTTAAGCTAAACAAAAATAACATAAAAATAAAGTAAAATTGGTTTAAACTGCAACATTACAATTATTAACTAAAAACTTTTTACTTTTTTTTCACTTTAATATTATTTCAGTTATAAAATAAAATATGACAAACATACATAATTAAAGGAAATTTAACACGTAAAGTAAAAATATAAAATAAAAGGCAATTCAAAATATTAACAAAAAAAAACCTGGGGCCTCATTTATAAGCGTGGCGCTAAGCACTTTTCCACGTCAAAGGCTGAGAAGTTTTGCAAAAAGAATTTGCAGCAATTTGCAAAAATACGCGGCAACGTTCATATTTATAAAAATATTGTCAAAATAACTTTGACGTGGAAAAGTGCTCAGCGCCACATCAAGGTCCGAGTACACGTACGCACTTTTGCTTGTCCGAGCGCTGCAGGTTTTTGGAAATATGAGCCATTCTTGACTCTCATAGTATTCATTTTCCCTACTATGGCAGTAAATGGGGGGTGAGATCTGGTTGGTTACTGACATTCTTCCAAATATCTTCCTTTGTGTTCATCAGAACAAAGAAATGTATACAGGTTTGAAATGACAAGAGAGTAAATGATGACAGAATTTTCATTTTTGGGTGAACTATCCCTTTAAGTGTCTTGTGCGTGTCATACATCAACTGTCCTAAAGACTTTACGTGTATTATTTGATATTATGATCATACTGATTGCTGTGTGACAAATAACTTGCTCCTTTTCCCTTACATGTGTCGCTTTGCATAAAATCACCTGCCAAATAGTCAGACACATTTTTTTATGGAGTCAGATTAACAGTCAAATTTAACAGGTCATCTCTGAAGTGCTTTATGTTCTGGCATATTGTTTCAAAATAGCAGAAGTTGAATGCCAATAGGGATCTTGTTCCCGGAGAGATAATGCAGTATGAGGTCAAGGGTTCGAGTGAAGAGAAGCTCTCAGCCCCATCACATGACCTCTTAACAAGTAACCCCGCCTCATTCCCCGGCTGCTAATGGATTGACTTACTGACCCACGTTTGGGTAAAGAGCCTGATAGCGTAGGTATTCGTGTGCTAGGTGATAGCTTGTATCTGAATTTAGCTAAATCATTTTAAAAGGAACAAGTTACATAAGAGCGACACTTACATATAGTGTTCAAAAAAGGTGAAGTATGTATGGATGAACTCATAGATTTAAAGAGGTAAATCATATCAACAAGGTTGTGAATTTAAAATATTTTTAATGCTTCGGATTCAGGATGTTGCCATTTTTGTCATTACCCCAGGTGTAAGGCATAATATTTGAGGAAAAAAGAACTCTAAATTTAGAAGGGACATTTCTTTCTTTTTCTAATCAAATTGCTTTGAACAAAACATGTTTTATTGGGAATATTGTTTTCATCTGAAATTCAATTAAATGTTTCCCACATCCCACACAATATCCCGTTCCTGTTGGACTTCTGTGGAAGCTAAAAAAGTTTGCGTTTACACATTTGGTCCAGTTTTACTCTTGAAATCCACCCAAAACTGAAAATTCTTCCTTCTGCAGATATTTTGAAGAATGTTGGTCTCCATTGACTTGCATTGGTTTTGTGTCCATTCAATAGAAGTGAATGGGGACCGACGGAACATTTTTTAAAATATCTTTTGTGTTTTGCAAAAGAAAGAAAGTCATACAGGTTTAAAATGACAAAATGAGTAAATAACCACAGATTTTTGTGTTTGGTGAACTACTCCTTTAAGGCTTGTTTATACCAAAATGATAACTATAAAAAATCTTTGTAAGTCATTTATATTTAAAAGGATTTTGATTTTTGTTTTTAATGTTTTTGTTTAATGTTTTTTTATTAGCCAGAAAAAACTATCCTAATGAATCTTTTTCATTATTGCTATAGTTTTTTTATGTGGACACCGCTGTTTTCTTCAACATGTTGCTTTTTAAAATGACACTTTTATAGTTCTTGTTCTCAGGCCTTTACAAGATTTTAAATTTGTTGGCTTCTCAATGACAAACTGCTCGTCTTTTCAATCGATTTGGATAGGAGTGTCTGCTGCATAATGAAACGTAATGAAAACGTTTAACCAAATATGATGTTCGATTGGGGACAACTGCATAAACATTTGTTGTGGCGGAAACACATCAGCGCATCCCAAACAGCTTTGACAAAAACACTGTCGTGTTGAGAATACACGAGAACGAAGCAGAACTCCGAACATTCTAGGTTGCCTTCGTTCCCCATTTCTTTCCCGAGAGGTCCGTTCTCCTCTGTAGGAACACAGTGGCCCGTCTTAATGTGCATGTCAGCCGTGGAGCGCTTTAATGCTTGTGTTTTCAGAGGGGCTTGTCAAAGCTAACCAGAGCTCTGGAGTCTTGTTAGAAACCCAATTCCTCTTCAATTTAGGGCCTCGGCTCACCAGGGCCCTTCTAACCAGGCTGTGTTAGATGCATTTGTTGGTGAAATTGAGCTGCACGGAGGATTGCAGCGGGGCATTTAGAGGCGGCATGGGAATGAGTGAAAGTGTTGAGATGCAAGTCAGGTCCACGAAAGACTCGCAGGAGTAAATCTCTGTTAATAAAGTTCTGAGAGAAAACCTGAGAGCGGTTCTCCTGCTTGAGCGAGCCAGAGGGACGGAGAGAAAGGGAGAAATGTCTCTTTGTAGTGGAAAGGGTTCTTTAGAAAACAAAAACGTATAGTACGGTTCTTTGGGGAACCAAATGGTTCTTCTATGGCATTGTTGTGAAAAACCTTTTGTAAACCCAGAAACCTCCAGAGTAGCAAAAAGAAAACATGTTGTGTGGTTTGAGTTGAGTCTCCTTACAGAGAGCGATGCTGAAGACCGCAGCTTCAAATCCAGAGATGATGACACTTTCATGAACCTGAAGTAAATTACCTTCAATTTGTCATTTTAAACATCGCATTGTCATTTAAAAACCTCACGGCCTTGCGGATACTGAAGCAAAATAGCAAACATCAAGGTTTGCAGACGTTCCAGCCACAGGTTGTTATAAGGGAATCGACGGCCGGATGAGAGTTTCAAGGACGAAATTTTCTGAAAAATTTGTTCAAATGTAGGTCACGAGTAAAGGAATCTGACTGTTGTGATTGTATTTATTACAGTTTCTCAGTATGTCTACAGAGATATTTATTATTTCAACCTTTTGAAATTGCAGTGTGGAATTTTTGTGCCATTAGTGGAACGCATTGGAATTGGAAAAAATTCTAATTCATTTCTAGAGCGCTTTACACAAACTTTCTAAATACATTTTAGACCAGAGAGTAGGGACACACAAAAACTACAGAAACAAGGAAAATAAAACAATTATGAAATATTTTGAGAAATGTCCACACAATAGAAGTCAACAGGGTCCAATGGTGTTTGGTTACCATCATTCTTCACAATATCGTGTCTGTTCTGCAAAATAAAGAAAGTCATACAGGTTTGGAATGAATACATGATGAATTTTCTTTTTGGATGATCTAAGCATTTAAGACGTGATGTGTCGACTGCTCAGACTAATAGAGCAATTTTCTAAAAAAGCCTTCAGCAAGTCAACCTGTGAATGGCTTACTTATTCGCATGAACTGAAATAGAAAAGTATAGTTGACAACAAAACCATCAGGTTTGAATAAACAAGTGATTCGAGTAATTAGTTGAGTGCTTTTCCAATATTTTACTAAATGGAATTGGTCTGGTGGTTTCCAAGGTAACTTGACAGATTAGTGTGGAAATGAAGGAATCAGTCATTAGCTCATTTGCACGTGACAGTCGGATGTTGTTTTGGGGGCGCGAGCTGTAATTTGAGCGTTTCTCTGGCTGATCTAAATGAGACGTGATTGTGTCGAGGTTTCCCAGCACTTTAATAACCAGCTCTGAAATGTTGTATCCACTGAGGTGTATCGACTCTTCTTTGGTTTCATCGCAGCGGCGATGCAGCATAGCAACCGGCAATTAAACTCCTCGATTGGAATTCTGTCAAGCGTGACAAGACGAGAGCGATATCTAGGAATTTGACTTCTTTTCTTAGTGACGAGACACACGGGCAACTATTAGGAGTCTGAGCATTATGTCTTAAAATAAACTTAAGTGATCAGGTGTCAGGAATGGATGGTGAGAGTTTGAGGGTGGGGGTAAATATAGACATGCTAAGAGAAACAGAATCAGGGGACAAATGAGTGTCCAAGAGTGAGAAATATACCCCAAAGGGTCATTTTGCTAGACTCGGAAACACTGTAAAACATTTTGCTGTTTGCCAGTAACTTTATTTATTTATTGGCAACAGTTTGTTCAAATATAAATGAACATTAAACATTAATACATTTTTTAGCTTTACAAAAAATACTACAAATTAACAGCCTCGTGCAAAGCATTCTGGGAAACAGAAATCCTCATCAAGAGGATTTAAAGATTTAAAAGATAAAGACTTGTTAATGTTTAATTATTTTTGAACAAATAGTTGCCAGTAAATTACATACATTTAAATCTACAGTAAGTTACTGCTGCCAGTAACACAGTAATTGACTTTTGACAGTGAATGACTTTTCATAATAATTTTCTATACAAAATAAGAAATTATTGAGAATCCTCATGATGTAATTTACTACTTTAAAAAATAAAAAATACCCAGTATACATATAGTCAGCCATCAATGTAAGAAAATTTTGCTGTACTTTTGCAGCAGTAACTTACTGTAGATTTAATTTCCAATTCTGTTTTAAACATACATTTTTTCTTTCATAAAACAAGACATCTAAGATATCTAAGGTCACTTTTCTTGTTAGATAAATGGATATTTTTACTAGAAAACAAGACAAAAATCTTTATCAAGAATGTCTGTTCTAATGACAGTACTGAGACCAGTCTTCTTGCTAATTTTGAGTTTCAAAAGTTAAAGTGTTTTATTTTGCTTAAAGTAAATCTTAACTCAAAAGTACTAATAGGAAAGTAGTATTAAGGAGTAATTAAATCTACAGTAAGTTACTGGCAACCTGCTGCAAAACTACAGAAAATGTATTCTTATTATTTTGACTGTTCACCCCACGTTTCTGCAGTTAATTGGATTCAATAGTCTTTTTGGACTGATAAGTTACGAAAGTGAAAGTGACCTATTTTTTGTCAGATATGGTGACCCATACCCGAAATGTGACCTCTGCATTTAACCCAACCAGTGAATAGTGAACACACACACTTTAAGTCGTGAACACACATACACCGGGAGCAGTGGGCAGTTAACACTGCAGCGCCCGGGGAGCAAACGGGGGTAAGGTGCCTTGCTCAAGGACACGTCAGTTGTTACCTGCCGGTACTGCGAATCGAACCAGCAACCTTCTGGTTACAAGTATAGTTCTGAAAGTTGTATATCTCAAAAACAAAAAAATGTCTGATTCTTCATGTTGACTAAGTGTTAACTTCTGGTTGTTTCTTTTAAAATTCCTTATGAATCAAAATGAACATGTTGTAAATCTCACGGTGATGTCTCGTAAGAATATGATGACGAATCTGATGTTATGACGCAGATTACTCATGGTGTCAATGTGAATCAATGTGCATCTGTTTTTGATAAACAGATGCATTGTGATGCTTTCAAACATCATGCTTCAAACAGATTTTTTCATGCTGTAACAATGTTGCTTTGCTCATGACGCTGAGAAATCGTAACACAAGCAAAGCTTTGGGAAATGCAACATGCTCCGGACAACGAAACAAAAGGAAGATCTTTTAATGGTTATTTATTTATACATCTTGGAGTCATATTTCAAATATATTTTTCCTCTAAAATAGTTCATTACATGACAGAGAATATACAACATCCAGCACTACAAGCTTCTCTCTCACTTGTGCACCGGTATCTAAAAACAAACAAACAAATATACATACAAAGAAAAGAACAGAAAGTCTTTCTCTCTGGTCTGAACGCTTTGCATACGACAGCACAGCCGCTCAGAGCTGCACTGCCCACTATAATGATCCATTCAACATACAGAGACATTCTTCAACAGAGACATGAACGCATGTGTTTGACAATGTGTGTTGGTGACTTTTACGGATAAACCTTCTGTTGTTTTATTACGATATTATCTCATATTTTACCCTGTCATAATTTAGAAACTATACTTTGCTTAAAGAAAATGTGTTCATTTTTTTTAACACAATGCTAAACCTTTCCAATTTTTCCACTGAAATGTAAAAAAAGTCACTGTAACTGAAATAAATAAAAAGCCCTGCATCAAACTAGAGATGCACCAATGTATCAGCCAATAATCGGCCAATAATCGGCACCGATTTTGTTACACTATTGGTCGATACAGCCGATGATCATATCCCATCAATCAAAAGAGGACAGGAAATGCAATGAATTTGTGCTCTGTGTATAGAAAATATTAAGAAGCATCACCAGTTTCACCTTCAATATTACTAGTCATTATCTGAATTAATAACAATCAGAAATATCAGTTTAATCTGCAGAATCGATATCGGTATTGGTGGAAAGAATTGGTGCATCTCTGTATTAAACTATAATAAGAATAACCCTTGAGAATTACACAACATACTAAATTGGCTGAATACATTAAGGTAATGAGATATTAAGCAAGAAATCCTAAAATAAGCTTTACTTTCTTTATCTATAACAATTTCTTGTGTTTTTATGGTGAAATGTGACCTG
This sequence comes from Oreonectes daqikongensis, assembly GCA_026939265.1. Lineage (NCBI taxonomy): Eukaryota > Metazoa > Chordata > Actinopteri > Cypriniformes > Nemacheilidae > Oreonectes > Oreonectes daqikongensis. The sequence continues at coordinate 389,414 of JAOTQM010000542.1, forward strand.
GACATTTCCATGGGATTCCCTCATATATACTGTTCAAATATAAATACATGTATAAATATAAAGACATGTGGCAGTAGGATCTACAGTGAACTTTCATAAACATAAACCATACTTGTGGTGACATGAACCTGATTACGAGACGTCTGGTAGGTAAACACATTTTAAAAGGGACTATTTAAAAGAAAATGCATCAAAAAACGTAATAAACATAAAATAATAATAATAGTGTGAGTTATCAATGACCCATGTCCTGTCTAAAAAACACATTTAATGTATTGCAATGAGTCCTTCATTAGTAAGTTTGTTTAATTTACATTCATCTGCTCATCATCATCATCATCAGTTTGTACGTCACACAGTATGTTGATCCTGCCTTTGTCTTCAACCTGTAGATATAAAACTGTTGATCTAAAATGAAAGTATGTAGTGTCAAATGTTACCATCTGAATGAAACATTCAGAAATGCATGAAGTGCAAAACAGACCAACACAAACAGAGGTTGTAGACATGATGAGCTATAACCATGTGTCACCAAACACACGTCAAAATCTGGAATACATAATGTACATTATCCTGCAACATAAAACGTCACAACCTTATATTCATTTATTCACCGCCATCGTCTTTCTTGCGTTAAATCTAATCGTCTGTGTCCTGCATTAGCATGGATTATAAATAATAGCAGATTACATGACATGTAATGAAGGCATTGTGCAAGAATTCAGGGTGTTTATGGTAACATACACTGGAACAGTATTACAGCCGTGGGAGTGTTTTTTTTTCCACTGTAGAAGAACCTGGATTGTGGTTGAATTAATTCCAGGCTCTGGACCTGTTACCTATGGAAATACCTGAGGAGCGAGTCTATGATAATCTCTTCAACAGTGATAGACGTACGCCACATTACTCCGTAGGTTAAATATGAACTGGTTAAATATGAACGTGAGCGAATTTTACAAGCCGAGAAATTATTCTGCACATTTTATGTTTGTAAACAGACTTACCTTAAAGCTTTACTGGGGATGGAGCTACTTTAGACGATATTAGCATGAGTTATACTAGAGCAAAGCAATCGAAATATATATATATATATATATATACTGTATAAGATTGCACGAGAACATCAAAGCTTACGCAAATTCGATAAAGGACACTCAACCAGAGGCACAAATGGTTCCTTCCATTCTTATACGATCAGTATTCAATTTTGTGTCTTCATCTTTCATACACTTTGTATTGATGGTAGATATAATGAAGCGGAGGACAGCGGTATAGCTTTCAAAGAGAATCAAGCACACCTTTAACATCAGGTATTGCATATTGCTACTAAACTGTAACAATGTGCTTCAACGGTATTGTTTGTGATGTGACGTAAATCCTTTTAAAAAGTATTCTAGAAAGGGGAAGCCTATGACTAAAATTGTAAAATCACCCATAACAGTATATTGCGTTTGAATCTTAAACTGTTGGCATCTACATTTTGCAATGCGTTCCATTTAAAGTCGGATTATGTACATTCCTAGTTTATATATCGCTTGACTGTAAAGTAAGTCAGAAGTTGATGTACAGTATAAGGAAGGTGTTTGATTGTCAAAAAAAAGGAGGATAACCAACGCTGAGAATCTGAGAGAATAATTGATCTCATGTAGTTTTACTTAATGCATTATATTATTTTAATTCTTAAAACGATTCTTTTATCATTAACTTTGTACATCAACTTGGTTATCACCATGTTTGCATGATGTCATCTTGTCAAGCAGAAAGTTGTTGATTTCTGCTGGAGTTTCCAGGTTGGAAGCCCTTCAAGTTTGTACTTTTTCCGTAGGAAGCTGAACATTGTGACTTTCCGAGTTAAATGGAACGCAACGTTAATGTAGATGCCTTAACACTATCTCTTGTGTGACAAAATTATGTTCATGTCAGCACTATTTGTTATCATCTCAAAACCTCCAAATCAAAATATGAAGTTTGTCGATGGCTTTCCGTGAAAAGCTTGCAAACATGCGATTTCTCTCTAATGCTACACAAAATTACATTCTTGATCATCAATGCCAAGTGCAGTCCGACTACCCAGAGGTGTCCGTCTTTTAATCCTGATGGAGTCCATGTGCCCATATCAATGAAGAAGAGAACATTCCAGATCTACTTAGAGGTATGGACCTATTGCTAAATGAGAAGACCCACACAGTGAGTCGACACTCTCCCGGCAGTTTGATTGAAGCTCGAAGTGATCATTCTCACAGTCTCTTCAGGTGCTTTATGTTGTCGATTGATGGAACGGATGTCCGTCTGGTCCAAAGTTCACATTGTGTCATTTTTGGAACCACTTTGTCTTGGACCGATCAGCGATGCAGCAGTGGCACGGTTTCTTTAAACAAAGCCAAAGTACATGAAGTGATACAGCAAATCCAGACCGACAAAATATCACATAAAGGAACCAAAATTACTACCAAAAAAGATATAAATTTGTGCTTCGTTAGTTTCACATTGTCATAGTCCCAGAAACTGGAGGCCAGTTGGGCTTTTGCACCTCTATGCTGAGATATATCACATACACGTGAATGTACAGATACAGTTCCATTTGTCGGTATCAACAAACTTTGTGACCATTTTTGTCTGTTTCTTCTCTACTTATTCCCCAGAATCACATCTCCATGCACTTCAGTCTGAGGAAAGAATAGCTCATTTGGAGAAAGGGCGTTCTTGTGTCCGTTCTTCCTGTAAGCCCTCCATCATCTTTGGTAACAGAGTTGACACTGTGCCGTGTCAGATACATACAGGGGGACATGGTGGTGAATCACGTTGGTGGAGAAATGACAACATATAAACATAAATGCCTGACAGTAACTGAGATTATGCTTATATAAAACACATCAGCCGTGCTCACAGGAACAACTGGATATAAAGATCAAGTGAAATAAAAGGAAACTGTTTCCTAAAGCACACGTGTCAGGCGAAAGAAGGGACGTGAGGATAAGCGACAGCAGGAAACACAGGAGGAAATGAGGATGAGGAAGGCAGCAGCAGGAAGGGTGGTCACATGTTGGGGCAGTTCTTATTGCTGCCACAGGGGGTGTCCTACGCAGGCGTATCTGTGCGGGGGTCTCGGTATCATCTGAGCAGGAGTGTCAGGCAGAAGGTGCACATGAGCTGGACGCTCGGAGGAACATGGCGGAGACTCCGGTCGGACCCAGAAAGCACTGCTGCAAATATAAACACAAGCAATAAATTACAGGTCAATGTGAAATAAGTGTCCTATATGTGCATCATTAAAGACCACCTTATGTCAAGAAGAAATTTTTACATATATCAATATAGTAGCTGAGGGGTCAAACTCTTCAGTCTGGATGTGTAGAAACAGCTGTTGTAAATGGTTTTGTGTTTCTGTTTGAGCAAAAGGACCTTAGGACACTAAAATAACAGATCAGATGGATGAGGTTACAACTACTGCCATCATCGCATGACTGAACCAGTGCCCGCGAGCGCTAACATCTACGAGCTCCGGAAGACGAATGACCTGCGTGAGGACAATTACAAGTCATTATATCTCAGAGGTAACGCTGAGTAATAACTCGCAGGAAATAGCCCTGAAAAAAGATGCGGCCCAGACGGACATGATCGTAGTGTTATTTAAACATTAATACAACAGTGACTCGTATCATAAACACACACACATTTCATTATGCATGCAAGCTGCCAACAAAATAAGTTTAATAAATAAAGAGTAGGTATTGTATTTGAAAAAATCAATATGAATTTATATCAAGAGTTTCCCCGGCTAGCAGGAAATCAATAAATTCATAATAAAGCTTTTTATTCTTCCTTTTCAATAAAGAACGGGATCGAGTGAGCCGTGACATCTTTCTCAAGGACCTTTGAAGGAGGTGGGTAATTTTGAGAGTGGGTGTACGGATCTGCTGGCAAAGGGATTGTGTGTGTGTGTGTGGACAGACTACATGTGTACTGTATCTGTGTAACTACAGCTGTTAAATAATACTATTATTGTAATCTCTGTTTAGTGAGAGAGGGAAATTAGTAAATAAAGTACACTTTCAAAAATTGATCCGAGATATCAATAAGCAGTCATTACTGGGTCAACGATTGGCTGTTAGATTGCACCGCCACTACCCCAACATCCCCGTTGCCCCTGCTGGAGGATAATGTAACTGCACCATCCTCCAACATAACGCTTTATTGAGGTCTTTATACACTTCTGAAGACACAGCTATGTATATTATATTGCATTTCTGACAATATTTATTACACATTAATTCCTTAATATACTCATTAAATCCACCAATAACACAAAGGGACTTCATGAATATTTCTCTCTCCAATAACGTGACTTTTTCACAACTGTCTGTGTCTATTATGACTGATATTATATCCTCTCATTATTTTCGGATTCTCCGTCAGGCCGCGCTACAGAGATTTTAAAGGTCAGTGGACACGGGTGATCAGATATATAAAAGCTGTCTGCAAAAAGGCTAAGAGTTGGGGGGTTGCGGCCCACAAGTTCCGGCACCCTGTCACCTCTGTTTCAGAGTCTGCACAGAGTTTCTCTCACTCTTCCCCTCTCTTTCCATTCTTCCTTTTCTACCTCTCCGCCCTACAGCCAAATCCCAGTCAGGGTGTGATTTATGGCGACGCGGTAACACATGGGATGTCAGAGCCAATCATCATTCATCTCTAAAGAACAGCTCATGCTTGAGCTCCCATGGGCAGCACCCTGAGCCGAACAAGCCAAAGAGGAGAAACGGAGGAGAAAAGACGAGAGTCACTGCAACTCTGGAGTACATATATTGTCTTCCCATAGCATTACATTAAATTAATAGTTAAAAGAAATGTTCTTGTGAATAATGGTGATCGATTTAATTTAAGACATCATAAAACAAAGATTATTACAGTTTAGCAATTTTAAAGTCTAATTTAAAGAGTTCAAAGTTGCTGAATTACAAGAATGAGACAGAGTTTCATTGATGAATGCACATACCCTCCACTGCAGAGCCTCATGGGTAAAAGACACAAACACACACAACATACAGTACACATTTCTCAAACCAACAACAGCTATCAGCGATCTGTGCGGTTCTCTGCGAGCTTTCACAATGATTGATCTTAATCATTAATTTTGGCTCTTTGCTCGAGCCCCGCGAAGTACCGCACGCAGCTCATGCTACACTTTGCCGTGTGTAAGCACAGTTCAGTACCTGTGGGCGGCACGAACAGGTTTTACCGTGTGGGCCGCACTTGCCCCTGTGTGTGATATAACAGCAGTGTTCATGTCTGCCCGGGCACAGAAACTGGAGGAGAGACTACGCTGCCAGATACTTGGCATGGTTGCATTAAAACTTGAAAAAACGAGTTTCTTCCTTTTCATTTCACCTTGACAGGTTCCTAGGGTGTTCAAGAATTTAAAAACAGAAAATATCACACCACCTGAGCTTTAGTAGCTGTGAGGGATTGGTATACAAATAAGAATATGTCCAGAAAAGACAAGAGAGGGAGGATATGTGATGAGCCAAAGCTCAGGTCGTGTCATGAAAACCGCCCACTTTTATCCCATTGTTTCCATTGTTTCCTGTCATCTCCATCACTGGCCCTGGTCCATTTAATGCAAAAAGCCCATCATTTAACTAGAAAAAGTGCACAGTCTGTTTAATTTATACACATTTTGATGCCATACTACATGCAAAAAATGTATGTGTCTGGACTATAAAAACGTGACGCAAACACATTCAACTTTCTAAAAATGTTAAAAACAAATATGAAAATCTATGTTAATAACACTAGTGTGTTAAAATACTACACTTCTGTATTTCCTTTAAATATTTGATTTCATTACTTTCTTTGTGGATAAAATATAGAACCCAGACATGATCCTGATGGCTTTTGTGAGATTCTCCCAGTAAGAATAAAGCTTTTGCCAGTTTTAACATTCAGAGCAAGAAGGTCAAGCCTTTAATTCATCAAAATCAAATCACTATGACCTGAGATTTAAAACCTCGAGCAGAAAGAAGAGATGCTGAGCAGAATGTTAGAGACCGTCAGTCCACATTAACATTCATTGTATAGAAAAACAGCAATGTTAAAAGAAAACAAATCCTTAATAAAACATGAGATGAGTTAATGATGACAGAATCTTCATTTGAATGAACGTGAGGTGTTTTTAACAACACATTGATATTGATTTGTTTGGCTAAATGCTTTTATGTCACTGTAATGCTGTACAAAGGGTCAGGTTTGAGTTTTATTACTTATTTCAGAGATTTTCTCTGTATGATTTTCAAGGTTATATGATGAGCTGCTAAATGTTTTATGTGTTACAAAAAGCATTTTAACTCTGCACATCTTGGAATGTGCTTGAGGTTCCCAGACAGCTCTCGTACAGTAATAAAGAAAGCTTTTCATTATCACAATCTTGTTGGAATTATAATTTAAATGGATAGAAATAACGTTTTTATTCACAGACAATAACGGCAGCAGAACTACGGTCAATCCATCAGACAGAGGAAAAACTTTTCAGTCTGACGATGACGGGGAAATCTTACAAAAGCATGTCGATTCTCCAAACTCCAAATCAAAGCATCAGAATTCACAAAGAAAATGAAGGGCATTTTTTCTTTTAACATTGTAACATTTTTATGACTAATTTTTTACTTTTCCCACCTGATTCTCATTTACTTAATTTATTGTGAATTTTAATTCAAATAAATTCAAAGTGGTTTAATATTGTGACGATAAAAATACTTACTATACTATATATTTAACAAATACATTACTGTATTATGAGAATGTCTAAGAAAACCCATCACAAAATGACACAATGGTCCTAAAAGTTCATTGTATCTTTAATTTCGATTGTTTCGTTTGATTTTGGGCTGAATTATTACCCAGACATGATCTTGTGAGACCCTCATCTCCTCTGGGAAGTATGGTGAGATGGTAGGATGGCATTCTGGACAGCCGCCCAGTCTGGCGCTGGGCCTTTTCCTGTCTGTGTGCATGCGCTCATACCAATCCTGTGCCAGGACAAGCATCGAGGAGGAGACCCGGGCCATCAAAGGGCTGCACGAGGTGAGGAGAAGCCAGAAGAGTCGGGCCGTGAGCCCGGGCCCTTGTAGCCAACTACAGAAGCCTTCAGCATCTACGCTAACACCAACACTGCTGGCGTGGGTTCAAGCATACTCTCAGTCTTGGCCCATCTTACATTTTGTCATTTCATTTCTAAATCTCTTGGAGTTATAGCAATACTTCACCCAAAAATTAAAGTCCTGTCATTATTACTCACCCTCGTATCAAACCCGTATGACTTTCATCCTTCCGTGAAACACAAAAGGGAAACTTTGAAGAATGTATTCATTCAGCGCCACGGAAATATATAATTCAGCTCATTTCTTTGCCCAGTCTAGGGTCACTTTTAAAGACTCGTCGTTTCTCATACAATATGACCTGAACACAGACTGAAAATGAAGCTATGAAAAGATATAATGAAATTCATTACTGGAGGATTATGGGTAAGGGCTCTTCTCTTTCTCTCTGTACAAGTGTACTGAAGATGCTACGGCTACCTGTTTTGTCCACGTTGTCCTGCTGTTTGCATTTTCCCTTGGTAACCGAAACGTCATCGATGGCGATGTCTCCCTCAAAGCCGTTTCCACGGATACCTTCAAATACCACCTGACAAAGACACACGGGAGTGAGACGAGTCCATTAAAACAGACATTTGTCAATTTTCATTTCATCTGTGTCCATGAAACGCACACAGAAGGACTGATGCACAGGACGCTTGTGATTCTGTCAGATGTCACCCGATCACGATTTAAATCAAGATACGAAAATGGAGTTTGAAGTGAGACGAGACGAGAAATGTGTTACATTTAAATGGAAGAATTTCCTTTGTTCAAACATCAGACATGCAATGCATGTAATGTATGTGATTTTATATACAAAATAAATACAGATATCATTGGTGCGAATGATAAAACTTGTTTTTATTATGAAACATATACTTGTAATAATGATTATAAATATGAAAATACTTCACGTTACATAATTCATACTAAAAACAACTACAATGTTTTTAAACTTTTTAATTCATTCTGCATCCAAAATGCTGAATTTACAACAGAAATTCTGTATAATTTCTCAATTTAGCTCTGAATGGTGCACACCTGTGATATCACCAAGCATTGTTGTTGTATTCAGCACAGTAAACCTAACAAACTTGTATTATGTGTAATTGATAACATAACTGCAAAGCGGTCTATTAAATCATAATAATACGGTTCCACCTTCAGTCGTCGCTGGTGTTTATTTCTTCTCTGTGTAACCTGTGTTTGATTGACAGCTTAATTACACTGAATCTAAGCTCTCTGCAGAGACCTAATCAGATTCATGTCAAAGCCCACATTCAGTCAAACTGGAGTTTACCGAATTACCCCACTCCCAGCCGAAAACCACACGCGCGCGCACACACACTCAGCACCACCTCCAAGCTCCAGTTGCTACACTAACACACACAATTCATTTAAATGCATAAGCAAATGCTAACAGAGCTATTTGATAGCCGGCACATTTCATTTTACCCATTGCACCTTAGCAATACATCTAAATCAATTTTCCACATTCTGAAACTTTCTGAAAAGTTTTGCTGAACGTTTGCCTGATGTGGACAATTAGAGACATTATTAATGGGCACAGAAATTGCAAACTGTTTTAGCAAACTCTTTTTGTCCGAAGCAGCCCCCTCCATCTGCAGTGTTCACTGAATTACAATTGGGGCCAAGGGTATGGCGTACACAAAGCAATGAATTGAACAGCCATTGAAAAGTTTCCATACAGCAAAACAACAACATTAAATAATGAATTATTCTGGATGTTTTGAAATCAAGGTTGATTTATGTATTATTAATATTTGTATATTATATTAAAGTATATATATATATAAAAGTAATTATTATTATAAAATTAAATAATTATTAATTATATACAGTTCAAATATTCAAATAAAATATCATTTTCAAGATTAATCACGTAAGGAATAATTGACGACGGGCCGTTGAATTCTCTGAAAATAATGCACACCCAGAGGTGGTAATGCGGCCACGACGCGTAGCGGACACCTCAGGGTGTGCATTATTTTCAAAGAATTCAACGGACCATTGTCAATTACTCCACTAATACCATTAAACAAACATTTTTTCAGATGTTTTATCTCAAGACATTTGTTATGTTTGCTGCGCTTATAATGCTACTGTGAGTGGGGGACTATTTTCTCACCCGAAGCCGCCGGTAATTAAAGGTAGGATTGTAAAAATTTATGAATTACTTTGTTCGTATTTTATAGTTATAAGCATGATTCTAAAAAACAAGTATTCAATCCACGTTTATATATTTATTTAGTATTTATTCTTTCTTTGCATGAGGTGTAAAAAGCGGAACGTACTGTAGGCAATCACTAATAAATTCCTGTGGTCGGCTATTAAATTATGTTAAATCTGTTTTCGGTTTTATTTGTTAAAGTTAAACTGCACTTTTCCATTAATTGTGAAGTTGGACATAGAAAACGGCAGATAAAAATAAATATTAAAAATTATTTCAAGAAAATTGAAATAGTCTTCCATGTTGTTTGTGATGGACTTTACTGTACAGTATAAATCCATTATAACGGTTAAACTTGGCGGAGTGATATGGAACTGTTATTCGGTCGACAGATTTGGAACTACTTCATAGAACGTTCCTCAGCCAATCAGAATGAAGCATTCAACAGCCCCGTGGTATAAATAAAAGATATGATTTTAATATGATGAATCATGCATATTTAAAAGAAAAATCTTGTGCATTGCAATATTAACCGAACTGTTTTAATTAAGTAATAATAACTGGTTAAAGTTATAATAATGTAACATAACATAACATAACATGTAATATTATTTATTGTATAATATCTCATTTTATTAAATTGTTCTTGACAAATTATTAAACCAATCACCTACTGATTATGATTATTAATATAACTATATTTGTTCTTGAAATACCCCATATTGTGTGCATTATTACATTAATAATCTAATGCCAATTATATGTCCATATAAATCCAATTTGCTTTATGTTCAAATTCATTTTTAAGTTCAAATTAAGTTATGAAATTGAGCTGTGCCTAATCCTGGTGTTACAGATGAATATATGGCGTGAGACCCTTAAGTTAAAACAACAACCAAAGCACATCCAAGGTTTACATTCTTGATCCCAGGTGAAGACAGAATAGCTTAGCATACACACTCACAAACCTTGTGTTTTCATAAACACACACACGCACGCACGCACACACACACCATTACCCCAGTCTCTCTCTCTCTCTCTCTCTCTCTCTCTCTATGCCCAGCAGAACGAGTCACTTCTCTGAATAAATAACACAAGAGAGGAGAAGTACAGGTTCAAGGGAAGAGGCAGATGGGTAATTTAATTTGTTGGTTTCTGTGCTAATTGGCTGCGGGGGCCACGGTGGACGCAGAGCGACATGACATCAAGGCAATGTCAAGTACAGCATCCATACCTGCTTACCCGAATATATGTTCATTATCCGCTCACAAACTCACGCTCGCGTAAACATATTTAACCACACTTTCAATCACAAGGTCACTGTGACACACAAAGAGCAACTACACACACACACGCACATGCAGATGAGCTGATAAATTGCCACGGAAGGTGTTGGTTGTAATTGGTAGGTGAGGCGATGCCTGTGTTTTCTCTGTTAGTGAATGCAAATGGCTTTCTCGAACGGGTGGAGCACAGTTCAGTTTAGTGGGCCGAGCTCATTATGGGCATGACAGACTATTCACCTCTCATACATGAGCTTACATGCCAGATAAGACGCAGGGAGAAACAATTATGTGTGGCGTCTGAGTGGCACAGGCATCCAGACGCCTCTCCACTTCTACATTCATTACATCGCGAGGAGAGAGAGGAGCGTGCCGACGATAGACAGATATGGAGGGGAGGTAAAGTCGAATAAAAAAATCTGTCATTATTTATTTACCCTTGTGTCATTCCAAAGTCTCGTGACTTTATTATGGAACACGAATGGGGAACTTTTGGAGAACACAACACTGAACATTTATATGACTCCAAGCTAACCTCTCCACATACTCGGTATAACAGTATCAGATGCTGTGAAATTTAAACAGAAAAAGGGACAATTGTTCAAATGCATGTAGAGTATGGAGGTGTAAAATGAATGTAGATTGTAGAGGTCAAATAATCTGGATTTGGGTCAATTTGATGAGCGATGTTTGAGGTCATATTGAGATCATCAATAATATTGACTTTTGATTGCAAATCTGAGCTCAGTTTGAGACATTGTTGAGATTTCTTGTGATTCTTTTATGTCTCATATGCATCGCATTTAATCTCATAAATAATTGAGATATTACAGAGATCTCATTTGTGATTTTTTCTCTACTAGTCGACCAGATTTTGAAATCACGTATCTCGACTGTAGAGCAGCACCAGCAGAAACACGAGAGCCAAGCAAGATGGGAAATTTGAAGCGTACAGAGATGAGAGGTTAATGGATAACAAACACAACAAAGAGCTGAGAGCATGAGCAGAGAGACGAGGAAGCGCCGATAAAGAGGATAAAGAGAAGAGAGGAGATGATGAGGAATTCAGAAAGAGCTTAAAGCGTTGTGTGAAAGTGGATCAGTACTCGGCAGAATGGACGCTTTTCTCTGCTTCTCTTCGGCTCCATCTTTTTTAGAAAATCACCATTAAGCAAAGCTAATTAGCAGCCCTCCCTCAGTCCCTGAACTCTTCTTTTGTAAAGCTCCTGCGCTTTTGTCCTCGTCTTGTTTCCCTGCTGGCATCCATCACATGGACGTACTGAACATTTCTGCCTGCGGTGACCTTTTCCATTAACATATGCATAGACTTTAAATACAAGTGAAGGTAACTGTAGTATTTAGAGAGGAAAATGTGATCAAATAGAAAAGGTGTTACAATAGCAAACATCTCCACAACCCAGTCCGTAGTTGAAATACTTTGCTTATTTAAAGTGATAGTTCGCCCCAAAATAAAAATTATAATTTCTTTACCCTCAACCTGTTCACACAAAAAAAGATATTTTGAGAAATTAAAGATTTTGTGTCCACACAATGAAAGTCAATGGAGAACAATGCTGTTCGGTTACCGACATTCTTCCAAATATTTTTTTGTGTTATGAAACAGGTTTGGAATGACATAAGTAAATTTTCATTTCAACTATTCCTTTAAAGGGCAAGCAGATTTGAAGGCTCAACTAAAACCAATAAAATCAATTTAATGCTGATAATAAATACAAAATATAACATATATTATATAGTCGTGGAAAAGATCATTTCAATTTTTCATTTAATCAGCATTTCTAGATGTATTGTGTCCATTCCATTCCAGCGTCTGTTGAATTTGAACAAAATCAAACCTCAGGAGTGACAAAGTCATCCAACAGCAATGTGAAAGACTGACAGCATAACAAGACATGTGATGTGATAAAAATCTAGGTTATCACATAATTTTTCTAAATACAAATAACTGTTGCATTGCTTAATAAAAGTGAATATGAACGTTTTCTTTGCAGTATTCGAGATCTGTTAGTAAGTTAGTAAATTCAGAAAAACTGAAATAATCAGGAGTCTTTGAAACAGTCTCTTAACTTTTTCTGTGGCTGTGTGTATAATTTTATGGACGTATAAAACGGTCATATGACTTAACCACAACTTGAATTTAAACAACATAAAACTCTTAAATGTATTTTGTAAATTGTATTTAAATTGGAATCCATTGAGATTGTGATTAAGCATGAAGTTACAGTGTGTTAAACAGCACAATAAAAGGCAGGTGGTATTTAAGAGCGCTATAAAAAAACAGACTGGTAACCGATCATTACCATGATCAAACAGAGAACAGAAACAGCAAAATATTCCAGCTTAAACATAAAATGCACGCATGAAATATAGGTACTGTACATATAAAAAATGATTAGCAACAAATCAAATAAATAAACTTTAATGAAACTGAATTAACCTAACTGTAAGAAATTTTTTTCTTAAGAAATCTTTTTGTCAGAAAACCTTGACTTCACTGATCAGTTGAGATGTAATGTGTAAATGTAATAAAGAGAGGATGCTTTTCACTTCTGAAGTCAAAAAGACCTAAACACAAGACGATATCCTGTTAAATGAAGACGGGGATTTGATTATAACGGATGAGCCAATCAGAGCTGACGCATTGTTTGATTTCTCTCATTATTATTGTGTATGTGCGTGTGTTCATATCTGTTGGTTTTCTACCAACAAACCAAGAAACCAGGGACACAAAGCAAAACAATGCAATACAACTTGTAGTAATGGGAAATTCATTTTCTCTTCAATAAAACCCATCACGTTCTCTTCCAAATGATGTGAGGTCTTCAAGATCTCTGTGGAAACTGTCAGTCGTGCTTAGATTAACCACAGACTCATTGCCAGTATAATGCATTCACTCGGTTGAGTAAAGTAACGCTAGAGCGAAACCACATGATCCATCAGGCTTAGCCGTGGGTGAGACGCCCCATGCACCGATGCAAAGTCTCCGAGTTCCCTTTCCTCTCCGGTTCTGTGGGAAAATGAATCTAATTCAACTCGGCAAGACTCAGCAGTCGGTCAATCTACACGCCGAGAGTCAACGGAGCAACAGAGGGAAGACGAGAAGAGAGCAAACAAACAGACAGCGGAGAAACACGGCTGTCTGCTGGACCTGTCAAATCCTGCTGTCCAGCAACGTTTGGATTGGTCTTTAGCATCGATTGACGGAGGCCAACTGGGGCCTGGATGAGAAAGAGAGGAGAGGTGTGGATCTATTTACCTCTCCACGGTGTCAAATACGATGCCTTACTGAGAGAAATGAATCTCAAACGGCATAATGTTACAGAATATTTAAATGGAGGATCTGACTGGATCATTAAAAGCATTACGTAGCACAAAGAAGACAGGTGGCTGAAAATAAGAGGTTTTCGAAACGAAAAGCTGATTCAGAGGCTGAGCAGGTTATTACATTTTGATGAAAGATTAAAAAACAAACATGTTTTTTTGGGAATAACATGCAAGGATGCTTCACAATAAGACCAGGGACGTGACTTAGAGAAGCAAACAAGATTCATTTAGATTTCATATATCGACTTCATACTTATTGTGCACGATTCATCAGTGCATGTTATTCTGAAGAGAACAAAATCATAATCTTTCATCGAAACGTAATTTTAATGAATATCTTAATCTCTGATACAACTTTTCTATTCTGCTGATGTCTCTGAATTAGCTCAATATATTTCCATCTTTGTTCTATTTGGGGTCCATTTCTTGGAGTTTTCTTAACTTTATAAACCTCCCTCTTGAGGTCTCACGGCTCTTTCAATTTGTAATTTTCTGTCTCCAGCACCTTTTCTCCACTGTGATGAGCAGTAAAACGTCTCTTGGTCTTAGCAGCTGCTGCGCTCAGAGCTCGACTCAGCAGAAACGCGAGTCCAGAGGAGAGAGAGAGAGACGGAGCACGACTCAGTGCTTCCTCAATCATTTCACCCACACACACACACACCCACACACACACATACACACACACACATACACAAAGACATATTACACCTGCCCAACAGGACTAGCTGATATAGCTACAAAAAAAGAAAAACATCTAGAAATTTCTGCCGATATTTCACATGCATCACATTCACATCACAACTTATTTGTCGTGTTTCTAAAAGAGAAGTCATCATGCCACAAATAAAATACTGTTGCCACACAAATTCTGTGTTTTACATTTAAAAGCTACAATTGTAAAACGGTTCAATATACACTACATATGAAAAAAATCTGTCTGAATGTGAAAATTTACAAAAAAAATTATTTTACAATAAACATTTAAAAAGTATTTCTCATCCTGCTTAGAAACACACATAAAGTGAATTGTCAAAATTTGATCATAAGGTACAGTACAGTAGACTTTATCAGACACACACTCCACCACCCTTTGGGTTAACCCCCAATGTCCTTCAATCTTAAATACAGCCCTGATCGAACTTATACTGTACATCAAACATAAACATACTCACACAAATCTCCAGTAAAACTGGAGTCTTACCTGGAATGGTCCGCTCGGATAGATCACAGCATCCGCCTTCCTCCATTCGGGTCCCTGGTGTCCGGAGAGAGTCCAGATGGCAGAATCCACAGTGGCTATACTCTTCACTCTCATCAGAACATTGAGCGATCCTGCAGGCACACAGAGCAAAGCTCAGAGGAACATCACATATTTCTGTGACCTGCACACTTTACCTTGAGGTATGTTATCACCTCTGACAAAAGAGATTGTCTTCTGACCGCAGGCATGCTTCGCTGCTTGTTCTGACCAGGACAAACTCTGAAGAACTTTTAAAGATTCGTGAACCTCGCAAACTTTCTTAAATCCACTGATTGATTCTTCCAAAGCCTGATACCTTGTTAACCATAATTGAGGATGGAGAAATTAGATTGGCGCCTGTGATTTAAGAAAGCTCTTGATTCGCATTAGGTGGTCTACGGGTGGACTGTGGGAGGTCTGTGGATGTGCCGTCAGAGACAAATGTAGGATAAAACATCCCGCAGTGCTCCATAGACAAGAAAACACTGTGATTATGTTTAGCTTAGTGGTTAATATAGACATTAAACACACACACAGTCATCTGAGATGAGAAAAGCTTTTGATGGAAGGCAATGAGGCCAAGTGGAACCTCTATGAGTCAGCCATTAAATTATTGCTCTGACTTTGTGCTTAAAGGCAACTAATATATAACTCACATGCACTCTGGGACGGAGAGAGAGAGAGAGAGAGAGAGAGAGAGAGAGAGAGAGAGAGAGAGAGAGAGAGAGAGAGAGAGAGAGAGAGAGAGAGAGAGAGAGAGAGAGAGAGAGAGAGAGAGAGAGAGAGAGAGAGAGAGAGAGAGAGAGAGAGAGAGAGAGAGAGAGAGAGGATTAACTTTTGTAATGCCTCAGATTAAGCCCAGTCATAAAGCGAATCATCCAAACTTTTCCTGCACAGTCGCAAAAGCAGACTCACATCATCTTTATTCATTCACAAAGCGCAGAAATAAATGAAAAACACAATGTAGAACAAGCGTGATTAACAAAACAGATGCGGTGACAAAAGCGCCCCATAAACTCATCTTTACTCATCTTACCAACCGATGACCAGCAGATATACTCAACATATCAATCCAGACACAACTACATAATAGGGCTTTTAAAATCTATTTTTTATCAAAGCTAATAATTGTCATTTCTTTGATATTAGAACTTTTTGGGGGGAAGTTCACCCAAAAATGAAAATTATTCACCCTCATGTCAATCCAAACCTGTATGACTTTCTTTCTTCACAAAAGAAGATATTTTGATGAACACCAAACCCATTGACTTCCATTATAAAACCATTTCTCAAAATATCTTCTTTTGTGTTTCACAGAAGAAAGAAAATCTTTGGAATGACATGAGGTTGAATAAATTATTTTTATTTATTATTATTATTTTTAGTTTTGGGTGAATTATCCCTTTAACTTTATACAAACTGCTTTGGCATCAATGGTAAATTGTGAGCCAGAAAGGATTTAATACTGCACAAGGTCGTACATATAAATATTGGCACTGGAGTAACACTTCCAAATGAAAGTAAAGTAGAAGTACAATGTAAAATGGTACTTCATGGTTATTTTTATGATGATAGCATGGTAAAACCATAAAAAAAGTGATTCAAAGTAAATCAGTGAACCTTCAACAGGAAAGCCGTGTTGTATTCGAACCCCACGATTATAACTCGCTGCCCCGGCTGAAAGCGTCTGTCATGTTTCAATGACCCCAATCACTCTCAAGAGGTGCTTGCTGGCTAGAAACTGTGTACTTGCGCATCTTTAAGGTGATTACAAACACTCAAGTCAAACTGTGCGTTACCTTTTGTGAGAAATGTACCAGGTACTTAAAATCAGCCTTATGTGAAGATGCTAAAAATAAGCAACCAAACAGTTGCTTTAAACAAGGGCCAAATCTCAGCTCTGTGTGCACTCACTGGCAAAGAAGCAAAGGATCTAAACATCAGAGAACCTCGGCTAACCTTGACGCAGGTCGAATGCATCCAAACATTCATTCATCCTCATAATGAGCAGAAGACAGAGGTGGAGAAAGAAGCCGGGCAGCGGCAGGCAATATAAGCCCGTGGATCAAGCTGCTTTGGTATAGTACAGTATAGTTTGATTGTTTAGTATAGTACAGTGTGTTCTTTCATTTGGGTTTTAGTCAATATTTAAGGAATTCTATACAAAGAAGAAAGAAAAGAACATACTTTACAAATCAATTAACACACGGGCACGCACACCAAAACATTTTCATAATACAAAATAAGTGCAAGCCCATAAATTCTTAAACAGATAATAAAACTAAGAATTTGAAGAAAATTTTATTTTATTTTAAATTATTAGTACATTGCTTTTCCTGCCATAAAAATAAATAAATAAATGCACAAATCGCATTCTAAAGCATCAAAAATAAATACACTCTAAAACTTGCTGGGTTGTTTTTGACGCATGTTGAGTAAATATTGGACAGAACACTCAGTTGCTGGGTTGTTTTTACCCAGCCATGAGTTGGAACAACCCAGCCATTGGGTTGAAATAACTTAGCATTGGGTAACTTTTACCCAGCATCTTGTTCTGTCCAATATTTACTTAGCACTTTTTAGAGTGTATATGGGTATAAACCCCTTAAAATAAATGTTCTTTTTGGGTCTCAAAACTTTTGCATTAAGTGTATTTAGATATCTTTACTGAAAAACAAGACAAAACACAAATTTAAAGGACAGTTCACCCACTCTTTTATCATTTACTTACCCTGTATAACCTGTATGACTTTCTTAGATAT
Source organism: Oreonectes daqikongensis (assembly GCA_026939265.1). Classification (NCBI taxonomy): domain Eukaryota; kingdom Metazoa; phylum Chordata; class Actinopteri; order Cypriniformes; family Nemacheilidae; genus Oreonectes; species Oreonectes daqikongensis. The sequence continues at coordinate 407,368 of JAOTQM010000542.1, forward strand.
TTAGAACATGAAATCCCACTGACATCCATTGTATAGACACAAAATCACTGAGACGTCTCAACATATCTTCTTTTGTGTTCCACAGAAGAAAGAGTCACATACGAACGACGAAAAATATATATTTTGAGGTGAACTATCCCTTTAGGAAGCCAGGACATCCACAGAACAGTGTAAAAAATCAATACAATTAATAGCCCAAACAAAAAAGGCTGTGCACACTTCAAATGCACCACCCAATGTAAACCAAACGCATGTGTTTATGTGCATCACTGAACCGTGACAAAGTATCTTTTCAAGTGGATATTGTGGTCTGCTAACAGTCAACAGGGTCTCTGTGTGTAATGAGTGAAGGATGTAATGAAGCGGTACCCCGGGTGCTGTGATTGACCGGCGCTGTATTAAATCCACTGGCTGCTGAATCCCTCCGTAATGAACCACAAGCCTAATAAACCTCTAACACATCCAACAGAACATGCTACGCTATTGCTCTTATTGAAGTGTCTAATAGACTACTGCACTTGTCCTCCTAATTTTATTAGACAGAAGCTGGTGAACACTTGAACAAAGTCTGTAGTGGGGTGGAATGGTTATGTAATGCAATAAACTTGACTTTTTTTTAGCCACCTGAGAAGTGAGTAACTCTCATTCCGGTTCACTTTCTTCCACCTTTAATGTTGTTTTAATACAGTCGTTTTCTGGTTTACATTGTTACAAGTAAAACAACAGGTGAAAGTTCCTAAAAAAACAACATAGATGTATGCCTCCTCTGATCTGATGAACATACAGAGAGGGAATTTCTCCGTCCCACTGCTAGTAAAGATTTATTCATCCAGTGAAGGAATGCAAAGCTTTTTATGTAAAACTATTAAACATAGACAAGCCTCACGAACACACGTAAGCATGTCCAGGTGAAGAACTGTTTAATGTTTAATATGAGACTGGACTCTCTTTGCACAAATGTGACCCTGGACAACAAAATATTTTTTTAATTGAGATTTATACATCATCTGAAAGCTTTCCATTGATGTATGGTTTGTTAGAATAGGAGATACAGTTATTTGAAAATCTGGAATCTGAGGGTGCAAAAAATCTAAATATTGAGCTGCTGCTAAAAAGAAACAGGTTTGTCTTAACGCTCTCTTTTGGCTTAACGCTGTAATGACGTTGTGGCGAATAAATGAACCTGAAAGCTGAAATTCTAAGCTTTACATAGATACCAAACTTGAGTGGGTAATCGAGTGAAGTTTTTTTTTTGCTGCATCCACTCACAAAAATAAAGTTTTGATATGTATTAACAATCTTCATGGAACATGATCTTTACTTAATATCCTAATGATTTTCGGCATAAAAGAAAAATCTATCATTTTGACCCATACCATGTATTGTTGGCTATTGCTACAAACATACTTACGCTAACTACTTGCGACTGGTTTTGTGATCCAGGGTCAAAACAATTTGTATAACCTATAGTCCTTAATCCAGCTCAAACTTGTCACTGTATGTGTCCAGAAAAGATGTATGCTGTGTCCTTAAAATCAATCACTTACATGCTAAACCAGAGCGGTGTCTTAATCCACCCTAGACGTGACATTTTTTATTCAATGCATTGCATTAGTGTGCAGTTGTGACATGGATGTTTTTAGTTTAAAGCATTTTTTTTCACATAAAAACAGATGTCACACATTTTTGGTCTCTAAAAAACAAACAAACCTAACAGGCCACAGAGTTAAATACAAACAAACCTCTCAACACCTCAAACACACTCTCTCTCAGAGAATGTAATGTGTCACAGCCGTCCTTCGTGTGAAAAAAACTACTGTCCAAATATCGTCAAAGTGTGAGCAAAGCACTAATGTTGTTTACAGTATGTCTTCACACATTGCTAAAGGAGATAAAAAACGGCCAGGGTTTCCAAATGCTGTCCCAGAATTACACTTTTTGGATATCATTGTGATGAAACACATCTGACTGAACACCGATCAGACCATCAGTGACCTGTAATGTGTGTGTCAGATAAGAAAGACATAAAAACACGAAGTGGCCTTCAGGACTGATTTAAGAAACCCTAAATAAGAAGAAGACCTGAACCAGTTTAAACTAACTACCCCGTAATGATCGGTTTTAACTTACTACAAATGATGCAAAACCAAGTTCAATTTGACTTTCTAACCAGATGAATGTCCAGGAGACATCAATCTACAACTACTGCGAGACCAAAGACCCAATGAGCTATTTAGCGCAGCCGATGTGACGCATTCAACGCAGAGCAAATCTCTCCGGTTGCTAATTGAGATGTAATCGAATCTAATGTAAGCACAGTGGCGCAAATAAAAGTCGAAACTCTCAGATGGTAAATGAGGTTGTAATTTACGGCGGGCGTTGAGTAGCTAACGCAGTCCTACGCATTAAGATCGCTAACAGGGACGTCTGTCTCGCGGCAGGACGTCTCATGTAATGAGAGCCGAGCCAGCTGTGCCTCCCTCCTATTGTAGCATCTGTACACACCACGCCGCCCACATGCCAATACGAAGACGATGATTAACAGATTAGCGTACACAATCAGACCAAATCACGTCACCATCCAGCAAATTACAGCCATCAGACAACATACCAGAAACATGCATTTCATAATCACAATGCATTATGGGATTGCATTCTCGATGAAGAATACATCGTATGGTAGAATTTCAATGTAAATAAAAGTACTGTATTAGCAAAGAGAGATTCAGCTAGCTACTGTGATATTGAATGTCTTTGAAAACCAGACACATGTGAGGGGTAAGAGATCTCAGGCAGACCCTCCCAGCTTTAGTTCAAGTGTACTGCGTGTGTGTGTGTGTGTGTGTGTGTGTGTGTGTGTGTGTGTGTGTGTGTGTGTGTGTGTGTGTGTGTGTGTGTGTGTGTGTGTGTGTGTGTGTGTGTGTGTGAGAGAGAGAGTTAGTGTGCACCCCAGGGTGATTGCGATTATGATTAATGCGATTCGTCTTTCAATTTTAATTTTCATTAAGGACCCACTGTCTCCACCAATGTCTAAATAGCAATGATATTAATAAAACATCTCCTTTGAAATATACAGCTCAGGCCTGCAGCAGAGAATCCAAATGCTCTCGGAAAGGCGAACAGATTGAAGCACTGTCTGTGTTCACCAGACGCCCCCTGCCATGACACCAACCTGTGACACGAGAGTGGCACCCGGCAAATAATTAGACAGCCCCGTCTCATTACAGCAGGAGAGACGGCCGAGACACACGTACAGAGAATGAGGTGGGGAAAAATAAAGCATACAGACAGCTGAAGAGGAGCGTGTAGATGAAGAGAGGAGCGAAGGGATTTAGAAGTAGGTAATGGGATGATAAAGTTAGTAGAAAGCGTGCAGCTTAAAGCTAATTCGGATTCTTTATTTGTCAAAATGGAGAAAACAGAAATCTGTGCTGTCAAAAGTTTAGTTGCAGAAGTTCTGTGATGCAGTTCTGAAAGTAACAAGCAATTACTGTTTGATGCGTCTGTGTGCAAGGTAACATTTCAAAACCGTTACAGATCTTTGAGCTCCATAAAAAATATTGAGATTGTGTGTGTGAGTCCATATTTTTAATAAAAAAGATTTTACTTTATAAATCATTCACCTCAGGTCGTCCCTAGATTCTTAAGATTTTGTGTATTCAATGGAAAAAAATTGAAAATAAACATTTCAATTCCTCTTATCAATTCCTGTGAGAAAATTTCTAGTTTAAGTTTTATTAGTCACAATAAATAAGTGATGGATGTGTGAATGACATCACCAACCCCATCTCTCTCTCTCTCTCTCTCTCTCTCTCTCTCTCTCTCTCTCTCTCTCTCAACAGAAGCACAGAAACATTACATATACTCGGTCACTTTCTCTTACTTACTGTATCCATCTATCTGTCTAGTTTTACATCTTGACTTTATTTGACTTTTATTATCTCACTTACACTTTAAATTCGTCGTACAATTTTTATTTAAATGATTCAAGTTCATACCATTCATTGTATATAAATTGTATTAAAACTACTCAACAGCTATTGATTCTTTTAGGAGGTCTACCAGAAGTTAAGTTTAGGCCACATAACGTTTGTTTATGTTGAACTGAATGTTAGAACTGAAGTCACTTTAACTAAAGACTCACCGATATGTTTTCCGTTCATGTGATAGTAGAAAGAGACACAGTATGGTGCTCTGGTGGCCCCAGTCGGCCCTCGTGCTGCCGTCACGTTGTAAAGCGGAGAGAGGAGCCGAGCTCGATCGCCCGCCTGACGTGGCCGTGACGTCTCTATGTACATGTAGTAACCTTGAAGACAACACGTGTGTTAGTATGTTTACCCAGTGCATGCTGGGTAAGACACTAGCTATTGTGTGTGTTTACCTTCTTTTGTTCCACTTCTGTCTGTATCAGGCCCTGTGTTAACCGAACGCTTGGGGTTCTGGGTGAGATGGTTCTGTCTGGTCCAGTCGAACACGTCGCTGCGGTCTTGAGTGTATCCACATATCCGCACGTCCTCGAACCCGCACACGTGATCTGCATGTGAGAAATGCATGAAAGAAAGTAAGATATCCTAGAGACGGCGCTTACACTTTAAACGGCTGATAAATGAATTTTCAATGCACGCAAAGACAGAGAGAGTGAATAAATGGAGAACGCCGTGGTGGTTTGAAACGTTCTCAATGTTTTCCTCTCAACACGACATTCACCTCCTTAATTCACTCTGCCCGTCTCCGGTCTGCTTTAATTGATGTTTTTTATTGTATGGCTTTGGCACAGCGCTGCCAGGACAACTCCGTTGGATTTAATTGGCATGAACTGAAAGGTAGAGGGAGTGGAGGATTTGGAGGAGAGAGAAAGAGCGTGAGGTAGAGAACAGATGGAAAGTAAAAATACAGGACTGTCTCACCTGAAGGTCGCGGGTAAGTGTAGGCTGCATGCGAAAAGAAACCAGAACGTAAAGAGTGACATCGGGATCTATACACTCATCACATTCATCACATTATAAACATCACACAAGGATGGGTGATAAAACCTCATCGATCTATCTGATGTTATTGAAACATCTTAAAGCTGTGATAGTTTTAAGTCGTATAAGAATTGAAGAATTGAACAGTGATAAATCATCACGAATATACTGTGAATATTCAATAATGTATGTCGTCCAGCCCTACCGTCACAGCAGAAAGGATTCTCATGCACGTCCTCCAGCACATTTTTTCTAGAGAACATTTTTTGTGAAAATGCTGAGATTGGGAAGTTGATGATAGACTATCCAATGGGATTAGATGTTATCAGCTCTTTCTAAGATCTCGACTCAACATCTTTTTGTGTTTCTGGTATTCTGTGGCCATCAGCAAACTCTCCACAGGATGACGGCCACACATTTGACATCTCAATTTTCCATAGTCCCTGAAGCGAAACCTCATCCCAAATGCACGATACTAGAGATGTTTCTACTTTAAGATTACTTCAGTACCTTTAAACCCCACCTGCTTAAAACATTTATCCCAACTACATTTAAAAAAAAAATGCAAATACAACAATATCATTTTATTTTTATGAATATGTTACAACAAATCTCCAAATGTGTATCTTTAGACTGAACGAAATGTGTAGACATCAGAATAAAAACCACACTCAAATAGTCCATTACACATTTCGGCTTTAGTTTACAATAGTTTTGATCATAAATCCCAAAGCTAAAGAAAAAGATTTAGGCGTCTTTATCCAAACTCTGTCTCTGTCTGACAAAGTTACATTGTGTCTGTTGACCTTGGACAGAGAAAACCTATGGAGATGATACGGTTATTCTCTCCAGCAATTACTCTCTGTTGTCTGGTACCAGTAAAATTAATGAGGCTTCTACATTATCCTTTGCACAACACTGTGATTATATATCAACTACACAAGCATTAATAAGACAGAATATCAGATATCAATCCTTAGGATCTCCCTGTAAAGATTTTATCTGCTAAACAGGAGAGATAAAAACTTAATTAGGATGAAACAATGCTTGGTGCTGGCCCCTATAAAAATGACATCAAAATACTTGATCTATATGGAATATATGTTCTAAAAGAAGGTCAAATATATAGTATAACCGGAGCACTACTGTAAATAAATCAATATTAATATATACTAATAAATATAATATATGAAATGAATAAAAATACATATTTTGACATTTATAAATACATTGAATAAATTAATATTTGAAAATATATAATATATATTACAACAGTATTTTAAATACATTAAATATTACTATTTATACTAATAAAATATTTATATATTACAAAGTATTTATTTAATATATTTATTTATATTTATTGAATAAATAAATAAATATATTTTAAAAGAGTATTTTAAATACATGAATATAATATATTAAATAAATATAAATTAATACTTTGTAACATATAAATAACACACTGAATAAATAAATACATTATTTATATAAAATAGTATTTTATATCAAATAAAATAATAAAATTAGTTTAACAATGCTGTGTAAGGTAAAATTATTTCATAATAAATGAATTTTTATAATATTAGACACAGGAAATGTTATTTATCAAGCAAGTTTATTAAGCAGCATCATAGATGATATGTGCCTGACATGACAAAATAAAGATTAATTGTTGACCTCTATCTATGCATCCTGTGCTAATACAGTACACAGTAGCCAATTATAGCTATTACTATATGGCTTTATTTTCGACCAATCAGCATCTAGACCAGACTTTTTTATGTTTTATAAAGCAAAATACTACACTATAATACTACACCATAATTCCATAATGTCCATATGAGACGTATGGAGAAACTTTCAAGAAGTCTTCTAAGGGATATTACTAAACTATCATGTCACTAGTAGATCTTTATAACATGAGTTTAGCTGATAATGAAGAGGACTTACGTTCTGAGTATTGAATGATGCGTGTGACCGAATCTCCAGTCGCGAAGGAAGTTATGGGGGCCAGGCTGACCTCATAGGACAGAGGGATGCGCAGATCCGTCAATGTGTAGGACATCAGGACACCCTTCACTGGTTCTTTGGTGTTGATCTGCTTGGACAAAATCTTCTGACCATTCTGCAAACACAGAAAAAGAAATTATTGAGTAAAGATTTCATAGTATTTGTATGCATGTTACGCTGGTACGTGCTTTCTAACAAGTTGACTAAAATTGCTTTGAGGTCTTCTTGCAGAAATTGTCATGTCGATATTACAAGCCTTTCGTGTTATTGTCTGTGGGGTAACTGCACAACATATGAATAATTTATAACTCGCAAAAATAAAAGGTGCATTTCTAATCATTTTTAAAAAATCATTACGCTCTGACATTTATGAGAAACGAATGATAAAACACATCCAAATGTGGCACCATTAACACTGAATTTATCATCTCTCAAAGGTCTTAAGATGTTTTCTCAGCTGCATGGTTTGTAACAAAATCACAGTAAAAACATGACATATTAAGCTCATCTTGGTTGTGTTTTATTTTTACTTTAGCGCAATTTGGCTTAGTTTAGGATAAAACAGCAGTTGGTGGTTCAGGTACTGATGGCATCCCACCTGACTTGACGCAAAAAATCTATAAAAAAAACAAAGTGAGATCCTACTAACTTCTAAGAAATGCTGTGTGTCAGGTCATTATCACCTCCAAAATCAATGAATTCCCTTTATTATAGACGGTTTCATTGGACACAAGCCTGGCCCGAGGTTAACTTTATTTATATTTATTCAATATATATACATTTTAAATAATATTCATATTTTATTGTATAATAAGTGTATTAAACAAACAATTTGTTGAATTTTATTGTATATTCATTTTATTAAATAAACTATTTGTTGAATGGGTCGTGTAACTTAAAGTTTAAGTCAAGTAACGGTTCTTCTACTGTAACCCAAAATAATACTGACTAGACATATTTTAACTTGCTAGCTAATGTCATTTACTTGTTATTTCTTTTGCTTGTTATCAGAAATAACCTGCAGAGACTCGGATGTGTACCGGAAGTTACGTTTGGGTCACAAAAGCGTGCATGCGCAGTAACGTTTGTTTAAGTTGTTGCTTTGAAACTATAAAGTCAATAAAAAATAAAATATATCAACTTACATTACATTATATAAGTCTTCTGTGTATATAATGGTTTGTGATGTACACATCTTATATATAAACCTAAAGAATTCAACTTAACACATACTTTAAATAAATGCTTTGTGTATACCTTAAACTAAAATGCACTAAATCTAAACTTTCAATCAAACTACACAATAGTGATTTTATTTGATTCTTCTATAATTCAGGAAATGAGAAGTGATGTAGAAATGAAGTAAACATATAAAGCAATAAAATACTGATTCTGTTGCCTTGCACTTTCATTTTCAGTAGAAAAATGACTTGATGCTAAAAATCACATTCGGTACTACACAAAACCACAAAATCACTGATTTACTGTGTGCACGGTCAGCTTCTGTGTGGCCACCCTGTCGAAAAAAAGGTTAAAAGTCTGATCTCAGGCAAAACGCAAGCATGCTGACTAAGAACACTTAGCAAACAGCGCAACCTGTCACTCTCTCCTCCGAGCGCGCTCCCCTGGGACACCTCGCATCGCCTCAGAACGCCGCGGGGTTTGAAAAGTTTCTGAAGATCAAGCGTTTGTTTGCCAGGCGTCTGTGATTTTCCCTTGATTTTTCTCCACTTTGTAAAAGAAAGCATTTAGTGCAAAGGGCATGAGCTGTGTTTGATACCAGGTAAACGCTGTTGGGCTGGTACATCCAATAAAGAACATCAAAAGCGAAGTGGATAACTTCTGCGCCGCCAGCTAAACTAAACCAAACAGAATGTAGAAAATAATGACTGTTCTCAGACAACTGTTGGTCACACAAACACGCAGCACAATGGTTATGGGTTTGAATCCCAGAAAAACACACATGCACTGATAAAAGGAATGAATGCACTGTCGCTTTGGATAAAAGCATCTTCCAAAAGTCAATTGCAATTCCTTTCCTTGCCACTAGCATGACTTTCCCCCTATTTCATACGATTAACTGTGTCTTATTAGAAGAAATCCATGTGCAGCGAGAGGTTCCAGGTCAGCCCCTGCATCCCCGAGGATGTGTGCTAATCACAGGGCCGCCGGCACCGTGGCAGTCCCGGCTTTTCCACATGGAATTATGCAAAGCAGCCCTATGGAAGCAGTGCACAATGGTATGAGAAATTATCTTCAGCTTTGCATGGAGACCTGAGCAGCAGGTAAACCTGAGGCCATCTCTCCAAACATGCCACACACGAGTACCTTCTCTATGAGTGAATACCTCTCTATACCTTCTCTTCTTCCTTTGTTTCTTCCATTCCTACAGAAAGCAGAAGTGTATCTGTGATGTTAACCTCGTTGGGTAGGTCAAACGCATTAGTTATCAGTCTAATTAAGTGCCACAATAAACCGGCGTTCACCGCAGTAACACGAGGAGGCGTGTCGCCACGTCTCCAACACTAAATTCATTTGAGCCAACAGAGCGCACGCCAAGAGTTAACGGCCATATCTAACACACACACACACACGCACACTCACACACCTTGTAAAAGTCACAGATAAATTGTCTCCGCTTGGCTGCTCTTCTCTGTTAACAGGAATTTTCTGTGTATCTCCCTTCATCTAAATCACCTCACACACGGCAGGAGTGTTTTTTCAGAGGTGGTAGGGTAAAAAAGAAACGTGGATGAGAAAATAATTGACAGTAGGAAAACATGGCTGATACTCAACTTGAAATGAACTTGATGAGAGACATTTCTTAGCGATGTAGCTAGGTTCATTTAAACCTACACCTCCACACTTTACAAAAACGTTTTTTTTAATTTGTATTAAAATCATAGTGCACGAATAACAAAGTTATTGGCTTGGAAAAAAGGATTCGACTCTGATTTACATAAACGAGTCGGACGGTCTAATTTCATTTCATTTGGATCATTCGGTGCAAAGCCCCTCCATGTTTTGCTTGGACCGCCCCCGCGAAAACTTGAACGCACGCTGTACGCGCTCGACCAATCACAGCTGCCTAGACCATCTGACCAATCAGATCAGAGCAGACTCACAGAAAGGAGGGGATTAATGAGAGATGAATCGCCAAACTAATCATTTGAGTCTAGAAGTATAGTCACAATAACTGCATATTATTAGAAAATTAAAGTGTTTTTACACCTTGTTTGTATGTAAATGTGTTGTTTGACACTCTATAAACCAAAATAAAACAAAAATAACAGCCTCACGCAAAGCATTCTGGGAACCAAAAATCCTCATCAACCCTTTTCTGGGATTTCTCTGTTTTTTTGGTTCCCAGAAATGCTTGCATGAGGCTGTAATTTTATAGTTTTATTCTGTAAAGATAAAGACTTGTGAATTTTTCATGTTCATTTATCTTTGAACACACTGTTGCCAATAACTTAGATGAATATAAATCTACAGTAAGTTACTGGCAAACTGCTGCCAGAATTTTTTAATATAAATCTATAGACATATATGACATCAAAATCATTGCCTGTCAAGATTCAAAAAGCCTTACTGGCATGGTAAAAGAATATTTATATTGCCAAAGCACAGAAACATTAAACATACTCATTGTACGCAAATAAATGGTTAAAAAAAATAATAATTTGAAAAAGCATGTATAGTTAAAAATAATGTATTTATATATCTACTGTATAAATACTGTAACACAAACACAAAACTCTCTCATGTCTCTCTCTCTCTCTCACACACACACACACACGCACGCACAGCACCTGTGCTTTAACCCTCCCACAATCTTTTCACCTCCAAATGTCTTTTTCCACAGTTATTTTCTCCTCTCTGGTCATTCTCTCACCCTCTCTCACACCTGCTGTGCAGACCTTCAAGGAATGTGTGTGTGTGCAGTCCACAGATTTCTGCTTGTTATTCACAAAGTCCTACACATCTCTGGCCCTTGACTGTTCACTTATTAAATATCTGGGGGAATTGGATTATGATATTAACTACCAATATGTGTGTGATACGCTTACGAGTTTAAGTTTTAACACATTTTTACCGAATTGGTATTTTTCTCCTTTATTAATTATTAATTTTCATATTTGACATCATAAATCTACCTATCTAAATCTATCTTCTGGTATAGCAACTTGGATGGCCCAAGATCAGATGTCTGTAGATCTATCTTCTGCCAGAATAGGTCTATGTTGGCCTGCGGTTAGGTCTTTGGGCATCTGGTCTTGATTTCAACACCCATTCTTCCATTATGTTGCATATAAACTACAGGCTTGAATTATTAAACATGTAGAACTAAGAGAATACAAAAACTACAAAGGTTACTGGCCACCGCATGGGGCTTTATGTTCTACAGACACACACATCTCACCCTCTCTTTATATCACAGGTGTGTGAGGTTGCGAGAGCAGAGTCATGTGAACTGTGTTTCTCTCAGCGCTGGATCCCCCTGCAGGTACGACTCGATAAAAAACGTGTAAATGCATTCAAGCGCTCGCTTTCTCTCACCCCGCCGATCCGAGGTCTGTCATTGGTGCAGAGGTTCTGATGCGGACAGCTGTTTGTGTCCCCGGCGGCTGTGTAACATATGCCAGGATGTAATTATACTTAAAAGATGAATCTAGGCTTGTTACTTGTACGCAAATTTAAAATGGATTGGTTATAAAGGTGTAAAAATGGGCACCTTTTTTAATTATGTGTAATGAAAGATTTCTCTTCTACTGTGTCAGCGCACTTTATTCTACAGGGATGCGGTTTCCTGTGTCCTGCTGGGATTTTCTGGGATCTGTTTTGTGAAAGTGTGACAAGAAAACCATCTAAGAGTACAAGCGCCCTTGCCTTACAGTCCCAAATAGAGTTTGGGTTACAAATGTATGATGTCATCGCTTTAGATATTACTTATCTGCAAACTAACATCACATATCAAATGTATGTTACAATAGTGGGAAAAGAATCATTTGCACCAATCATCCAGTTTATAAGTTCACAAACTCCTTGAGCATCCGCAAATCTTTTGTATCTTTTGTGTTGGCAGGCCACATTACCATACAGGTTGATATCTAAATGTTTTACAATTTCAGAATCGAAAAATTCGAACGATACCCAACTCTATTACAATCTGTCTCTGTGTATCTCTATATTGTGTGTGTGCTTGTTAAACAGTTCATTAACTGTATTCTTCATTATATGTCTTGATACGGCGGAAACACAACAGATGAGTAATGAGTTATGAAGTTCTAGTGTAAAACTCTTTTTGTACGATGAAACTGCTTTCTTCAGTTCATTACCCCCCTCTATCTCTCTGGGTCAATCTCTATCTCTCTCGCTCCATCTTTTTTTCTGTTTCTTGTCTACATTTCTGAGAGTAACATCTATAAAACATTTATCAACATTACCACAACAAAGCAGTTCAGCCTGTTCACACCCCTGACAAACGCATACGCACACTTACATGCAAACACACACAGCCCTGACCACATACACGCACAGAAATAACTACAATAATGAATCTTATACTCACACGCTGACATTCATTGTTATTCTACTATGATCAAATATGCACATATACTTCACTAGTCTATAGAAAAAGCCATCTATAATCTTTCTCCCTCTCTCCACCACACACACACACACACACACACACTCATAAAAGTTAATGCGTCAATGCTTGCCGCAGTCAGGAAGCTAATTCATTGGTCCCTGTAGACTCTTACTTAAGGTAAGGTTTTAAAGAGGGGAAGATTAGCTATTCATGCACACAACACAAGTGGCTAATCTCCCCCTCTCATTTCGCTTTGATTCCTGCCTCATTCCATAATTCATTGGCGCTCTTCCGTTCCTGCCGCCCCCCTCTGGGCCAGGGTTCTATGAATAGATGATCAGGACGTTGGAATCAAAAATCTGATGAAGAGTCACAAAGCACACGAGGCTTCCGTGGCGATGGAGCGCCGCCGTGCCAGCGGGGCACGTTTGACTGTCACCGCTGGGGTTGGCCTTAAAGGTTTAGCGAGTGTTTGTTTTTTGGTAGGATTGCCAGAAACCTATTATTGGGGGGTATTATCCTTTCTTTGCCAAAAGAAAACCCTCTAATAACACAAACAGCACACATTAAAGCTGCATCTTGTTGGGGTCTAAAAATAAACAAATCAGTTATTACTAAACACAGTTGTCCACTTTAAGATAATGGACGATTCAATACGATCCTTCGATCCTTCTACATCTGCCTAAAGTACTCTACAGGGTCATAGTTGGCCCAAAAAGACTCAAGGACTGAATAGTGTGACCTCCAAATATTACAGTTCAGCCGCCACAAACCTTGGATTTTAATCCACCAGGAATGAAATGCAGAACAATCTGGGCAATATGGTGGAGGTCTGGTTGAGGTGGTTGGTCGTGTCTCTTGGGAGCCTGAACTACATCTTGAACACATGAGATTGGTATGACCTGTTTTTTCCCATTGGGATGAAACACAAAATCAAGCACCTTGTGTGTATGCGTGTGTGTTATTGTGTTTGGCCGGTGGGGTTCTGAAGGTCTTGTTAATGCAGTACAAGCAGTGATCGATCCGATGTCTGCTACCTACACAGAGCACACTATTCCCCTAACTCCTATTACAAACACACTTATTCCACTCATCTGCCTCCTACCTATCCAACAGAAAAGAAAGAGAGAGAGAAAGAAAGAAAGATTAATCTTTTGGTGTTTGTGTGTGTTACCTGCTGGACATTGATCCAGTAGCCAATGATTTTGTCTACAGCACTCGGCTCTTTCTGTGTCCACTGTAAGATGTAGGAATAATTGTTCTTCAAGGTGCGGATGGGGTTTGGTGTGTCGTAGTAAAACTCTGCAACATAAGGCTGAGCTAAAACAAACAAAACAAACAAAAAAGAGCGATTAGTCAAATATTTAAAAATAAGAAATGACAAGAACCATAGAAAGCATTGAATCTAATTTCCACTACCAAAAAGTGTAGGCAATTAATTTACTGCAAATGATTTGATTAAATGGTTCAGTGTGAACAGATATTTTTTTTGTTTTATTTCATATTTATTTGATATGTATCTAAAATTTTAAATTTAAGTTAATAGGTTTAAGATTTATATAATTTTATATATAACTTAGCAGTGTTTATGTAGCTCCAGACTTGCGTTAGCAGTGTTAAAAACTAATAAAAAATGAATAAAAATGTATATCTTGAATGCACTGTAGGTCGTTTAGATAAAAGCATATTGCAAATTTAGAGCAAAACATTTTTTTTTGCCATTTCATTGCAAAACAGCCCAAATTCTCAAAACACCCCATTGCATAAACCCACCCCCGCCAGTGATTGACAGGTATCTGTACAAGTCAGCATTTGCAACTGCAAAGGGATTTTTTTATTTGAGTTTTGGTAGGCTTTATATGGGACGCCACATGATGTGAAATAGCATATGGGGAATTGCTATTGCGATTTAAATATGGCAGGGTCGTAACTCGTAAGACAGAGGTAATTCAATTCAGGGCTCCAGACAAAAAAATCAATTAAGGAGTCATTGGCTCCTATAGGGAAAAACAGGCGATAAATAGTTTTTTAAAGCCACATAACATTAACTTAAATTTTTAAATCACATAGTTTTAGTTATTCAGGGTTTTCCTGGCTCAAAATGAGCGAGGCGTGCGGGAAGCATCACATTTTAAAATGAGTACATTTGGATGGATCTCCACAAAAATATCACTCGCAAATTAATATTTTTTGGTCACAAATGCGACAGTATTGGGTGCAATTCTGTTTTGATATTGTCTGCAAAATCCCATTTATTACAAAAACATTTATCTGCAAAAAACATGTATTAATCTTAGTTCTTGTTAATTTCAGCATAATGTATTTTTAAAACCAATTGTATTTGTTGACATCTGTTCATGCACAGTGATGAACAACTGTATTGCATCATTAACAAAGTTATGCATGTTAGCTAATGCATTTACTAATGTTAACAAATACAACCTTATTGTTAAGTGCAACCAAGAAAAAATTCATGTTACAACACAATTCTTCAGTAAATCCCTACATTATTTAGTTAAAAGAGCATACTATGAGTATGAGGATATAGCTAACTGATGACATTACCACCTCTTAGCCATCATGTGTGGGAAAAGCTAAAGATAAGACCGTACAGAGCAAGAGAATTTCACAAGATAGCAGACTATTTCCTCTCCACAGAGATGGGAGAAACACCTGGAGCTTTAGGAAGTGTAGCAGAGAATGTCACAGTATCTCTTGCCAGATTTCTGCTACATCATCAACTAATGCAGAGCTGGAAACTCAACTGGGTGACAGACTGAAGTTTCTAAATAAAATATGATAATTGTCATGTTAATGCTATACTTTTTCCAGAAAATAATCATTAAATTCCTGCTAAAAATGCATCTAAAACTAGTCTAAGGGTAGCTGGTTTTACTTGGTTTCTTAATGGTCCAAGCCATGGTCTTTAAGCTCATGGTTGCTGGTTTCAGGGGTTGATCATTAAATACCAGCAAGTGGGTTTTACGTTGACTTGGTAGCAATCTGGATGGTCTTAAAGTGGTTAACCAACCACCTTATGAGAGTACGACCTGTTTTCTACAGCAAAGATGAAATTCAGAACTAACTCATCTGTTTGTCCTCAACAGAAATAAAGTAGCATGACAAAGTTTGATAACTCTCCTACATTAAAACCAGTACACCAGAGGCTACAAGAAAGCACGATTATGAATTCTCCCATATAATAGTCATCTATTTTTCAGTTTAATGCTCTTCTACAAGGTATAGACACAGGCGGAGTCTCCAAACTGTTAAGAGCAGACCTTCTTCCCCTACGGCTAATAAAAAACGCATTCACATAATGTTTGCAGACTCACCAGATACATTAAAGATGCAGGTTGAAGTACCCACTCCGTTGTTCACTCTACATTCGTATGTGCCGTTATTAGTGGGGTCGAGTTTAAAGCGGAGCTGAGGGACGCTCTGGGGGTCCGCCGGCGGAGTTCGTATGGCTACGCCGTTACGGTACCACCGGGCGCTGGCTATTCGGTTGGGATTGGACTTTAGAACCACACAACGCAGATTGACAGTCTGGAAGGTCGGAGAACGGACGTCCAGCAAGACTGGATCCACAACTGGAGGGTCTGCGATGGAGAGGGGAAAAGAGTGAGACATTGTAACTGAAGAGATATGTGTAGCTTGAAATAACTGAATGCAGCTAAAATAAAAGTGAAAATGTAAATAACAAATATGAAAATAATTTAAATTGACAATTAAAAATAAAATAAAATGGCTCCCCAAAGATACAGTACAGAAAGTGCATTTCATGAGTTAAAAAGACATTTTAATAAATAAATGCATTTAAATAAAAACGCACTTTAATAAATAAATAAAAGTTGAAGTAGTGCATTAGTAAAACAATTAATAAAAACATAATGAAATATCTTATATAGCCATCAATAGAGACAGCTTGATCCATTGTTTTACACATGCATGCATTTGCTTGCCACCATTTTTCTTTCGCATATACATGAACAACTAATATTTTGCAGTCATTTATCACAAATCGTAATGGCTTTAGATGTCTGTGCTGCAATTTTGGCAAGCAACGCAGCACTAAGTAACCCATTACAACGTGAAGACTTTCAGCGATGGTAAAACGCCCCTGCCGCTTCAGAGAAAGATGCTCCAATAACATTTTTTCTCTTCACTAACAGGCCTAAAATCAATTTAAGGAAAAGAACAGTAATTGAACTGCCCACTCATGAGATTTTACTGGAAACGAAGCACCACATAACCCAACCTAAACCACTTACAACACATGCATGAATCCATCGCACATGCCCGCAACGCTCACATGACAAATGACAAGCTCCTGGCTGAATCAATAAGACGGGGTCTACACCGTCTCAGCTAATTGCACAGAATCAATCTATATAGTGTGCTCGAGCTGGAGACTAATTTCAGTATATTGCAATCTGCTTAGACACCCAACATGACATGAAATGACACGACGGCAAATTACATCAAAGAACCTTGGGCAGAGTGATCAACAATATACTCAAACTGGGACATAACATGAATGTAATTCAAGGTGCTGTGTGTAATATTAAGGAAGATCTATTGACAGAAATGCAATATAATATACATAACTATGCTTTCAGAAGTGTATAAAGACCTTACATAATGAAGCGTTATGTTTTTATTATCTTAGATAACCTCACCGCTAGTGGCTGCTAAAATCTCCACATTACAAAACATTCATTGTGAACGGGAGATGTTACATGTCCAGTCAATCCACACTGTAAATGATGTGTAAATCTAAAACGTACACATGTAAACAGTTAAGAAACAAAGATAGACGGGGGATAAACAGAGACAGAGAAAGAGAGACAGACAAACAATAAAAACAAGCAGAGCTGTGAAATGCATAACAAAAGGTGCTGTGAATAATAATGTACAGCATTATAAATTCCCCCGATGTGACACGCCGATCATCAGCTTTGCATTTTAACGCCGCTTGTGACAAACGTTTGTCTAAAGTCAGACACTGCGAAGAGTTGATTTCCTCCCATCTATCCCCATAATGAAGGTTTTACCAGGCTCTTTTAATTTCACAACACAACAGTTCCCATAAACAAACCATAATCATCCATCTAACGTGAAAGGACGAATTTTTCAAACGCACAAGACTGAGCCAAACAAACACTGATCAATGTGAGAGCGCTAGATAAAATACAAATAAACTTGAATATATTACAAGAAAAAAGCTTTAAGATGGAGATGGAGTGCTTAATATACTGTGCTGTTGTGGGCATTTAAAGAGAGATGATTGTGAAATGTGATTCACGAATGAATTTAAATCAATCTGAACTGTAAACGAAAGATCATTTTTCTATCTTTTCGTTTAACACAACCATGCTCTCGATTAAGATGACGGCATCAAGCTGGAACAAATATTGTATGATGCATTCATTCTTTTTGCATAATAATAGTATTTCTGGGCCAGACGTGCTTACCTTTTCTAAATCTCATTTCTTATAACTTTTGATTTCGAAACAAAACACAACCTGCGCATGTACTCGACAGCTTTCATGAGATTCAGTCGTAGCCTTGCAATGCCCAGAAGTGAAACACAGTTCAGAATCAAAGCAGATGTTGTCTGTCTCTCCTGACACAGAGGAACAGACTGGGGCGTTAGACAGCGTTCCCCTGTCTTCCTCTCCTGAGAGACAGACACAGCCACCTGGCTCATAAATCAGAGGCGTCGTGGGACGCGGCACGGCGGTGGGCTCTAAACTGCCTCCGTCCTGCAATACTGTGCATTAGTCGGGCCTGTTAAAGCGGCGGTATTGACGGAAGATAGAAATGAAGGGATTGAGGCTGTGAAGACAGAATAGATGTGTGCGAGAGAGGGTGATGGCTTGCCTGTTCATACGAGGTCTTAATGAAGCCATCACTCATGTGGTTGCAACACAGCATTCTGGGATCTCTCAGGCCATAAATCCTCTCCGAGAAGTCTTAAATTTGCTCACAGTGTTACATGTGTTGTATATATTATATTTAAATCACACACGGTACTGCAGGGGTAATGTTTGTAGTCTGTAGTCAATGTATGCTTTAGCTATGGCTATGCCTATGCATTCTACAATAAAATCCATGTTCCCTGATACACGTGTCTTGACTTTTGGCGAAATGACCTAAAACAAGTTTAGTTTTCTTCATATTTTAATAGTTCAATAGTTTAATAGTAATAGTTTAAACATGTAGGGTCAGGGTTTTGGTCACTACCGTAGTACACTTACTTTTAAATATTTGATATCGATGCAGTTTTGTCACAGGCCACACAAGCGAAGCGGCACGTGTGATGTAAATGATTTTTTTCCTCTGATTGTATGAGCTCTGTAGAGACCGACTGCACTGTGAATAACAGATTAAATCAAAAAGGTGTTGTCGTCGTTTATCATAATTCATCGCAGGGTGTTGGAATCAGGGAGCAATGACATGCTCCGCTCGCTTGAGACAAACTCATTTACCTAATGCTACACAACCTGCCAGAGAGAAAGAAGACAAACTGAGACAACCTCTGTCAAACACAATACGATAACCAAACAGCATCCAATCGATAAAAAGAATCCCAGCAACTGTAGCGATAAAAAGTCAAGCAGGTTTTGCTCACAAAAACATGCCTTCTCCTAAACTAATGCCAGTGGTTGAGGTTATGATACTGTGCCAGGATGACAATCTGAAGAATAATGTTTAATACATATAAAGGCGGTCACAATATCACATTTCTAACTAATTTGCTGTTGCGATATTATCACAATTATCTGTTTTTTTTTCTTAAATAAATGGTGATCAGTCAATTTCATCTTTCATTTTGTTTATTTTGTGCTTTATCTTTCATTTGTCAACGAGTCAGACTGAAAATACAAAACACAGTGTGCAACCATTGTGTTTCTTAAAGGGACAGTTCACCCAAAAATTAAAATTCTGTCACTCTCTAGTTGTTCCAGATCTGTATACATTTCTTTGTTCTGATGATCACAGAGAAAGATATTTGGAAGAATGGTTGCAACCTAACAGTTCTTTGCCCCAATTGACTACCATGGCAGGAAAAATGACAATGGTGGTTAAAAGTGCCCCAGAACTGTTTGCTTTTCTACATTCTTCAAAATATCTCATTTTGTGTTCAACAGAACACTACTATGGAAGTCAATAGGGGCAAAGAACTGTTTGGTTACAAGCATTCGTCCAAATATCTTTCTCTGTGATCATCAGAACAAAGAAATTTAAGAGATTTGAAACAACTCAAATGACGACAGAATATAAAAAATTTTAACGTCAGAATCCTTATTTTTAAGAGTGTACTTTACGTATCTGAATGCGGGTTAAACTGGTATTTCAGTTTATAAATAATTATTTAGTGCAAATTGGTGCCAATTTTTCATTTTTATTTTAAACCACAAAAGGTTATGGAATTGTTACTAAAATGTTAATTTCAAACAAATATTTCAAATCAAAAGCTGTATCTCTTCACATTAGTCAATGCACAATGAACTAACATGAATGAGCATTTGCTATTGCTATTGCTAATGCTATTAACCAACATTAACATATATTATATAATAAATGCTATAAAAATACATTCCTAATTGCTAATGTCAGCTAACGCATTAACTAATGTTAATAATTCTGACCTCATTGTAAAGTGTTACCAATGAAAACCTACGCATCAATCATACATGACACACGTCACCTGTAAACATCTGTGGGCTTCAAACCGCCAGCCGTCCAGTTACCAGCTTTAAGTGTTTGTCCGCTCTTCCACACCACAATAACACGAGCTCTTGAACACCAGCCAGACAATCCTACTCAACAGTGAATGAACTTCAGCATCGGCCAGTAATCACATGGTGAATATTGAAGAAACACAATAAACACACAGGTTCCATTATGAGAGCGTCGAGCGTTCGCTCCGCTAATGGCTGGTGTGAAGAGGGCTGATGTGCATTGAGTGCTTCAGGGTCATCTGCCTGTCTTTTGTGCGGCTTGCGCTGCAACGGTACTAATGAATTCAAGGCTTTTTAGTTTGCCACTTACAAACGCACTCTACGCAGTCATCATAATGCATTATGAAAACCCTGAACGCATTAACGCACTCGCCGGCCCCAAAAGGCCTCATCTAAAGATAGCAGGATCAAACTCATTGATAACGCTCCATTGGGTCTTAATGGAAAATGTGTGTCACTTTGTAGCGATTTGGCCCATTTGGTTGTTTTCTCTGAGACTCAATCTAATCTCGCTCGCCGGATCGCATTATAGTCGAGATTAGATTCACATTAGAACGTGGAGCACCAAATCAAATCTAATCATGCCATCGATTGCCATAGACTTTATTAGAACGCTGTCCTTACTCAGACTCGAAGAGAAACGCTCTACACAAGGTCTGCGACCAAGTTTTTTGATAAAGTTTTATGTATTGAATCGTTTTGAGAGATCTTGTACTTGGTAGAGCACCGTGGTAGCAGTGCAAAGGTCGTGGGTTCAATCCCAAAGGACATACATACATACTAATAAAATTGCACAAAAATGTATAACTGAAAACAATTCAACACCAGAACGTAGTTTTCACCAAAACACTTACATTCAACGTTTAGTTGCACCTGCGCTTGTCTGCGTTTGATGTTGAGGCCGTTGTAAGGTGCCGTTTGGCACCGATACACTCCCATCATGTCCCGCGACACGTTGGTCAGACGCAAACGTCCGTCGCGCGACTCCAACACCCAATCGCCCGATGGCATGGGCAGGTCCTTGTTGCCCCGAGACCACAGAACAGGTGGGCGGGGCTTGCCATCGACCAAACACACAAGCTCTGCACTACCGCCCTCGCTGGCATTAATCACGCCCCCTCCGACAGGCACGGTCAGAACTGGAGGAACAACTGGAGAAGAGATAAAAAGAGAAGTTTATGTAAGAGGGGAATAAAGTGTGTACAAATGATAAATGATATTGAACAATAACTATTATGTAGAAGAACAATCAATGAACTACAAATAAATGGAGGAAAAAGATGGAATTTGTTAAAAGTTTTATAGAGAAGTATCAGATGACTATTTACTCACTGTTCTAACTTGCATGAAAAACAATATACTGATATCATGTTCACCCTTTTACTATTCTCCCGAGACCATATATTTCCATATTTCAGCGTCTGAGAGAGCTTTTAAGCTATATAAAGTAAAGTGTTCCCATAAGACGTTTTTTAAACATAAAATCAGTTTAAACAAATAGAGAGGGAGCACTTTTATTCGTCAACTATTTTGGATTTATTTAACATTAACGCTATTATTGTACTATTGATGACTGATCCCATCAGAATAAATACAAGAATGTACGTTTAAAACAACACAAAAGCAATTACAGGGCGGTAAGTAGGGCGGTCACAATATCAGCTTTTCACTGCCCGGTTATCGCGGCCAGCTGCATTTACCGTAACGATATTAAAAACGATATTTGTTGAATGTTGGTTTTTAAAGAAAATAATAATGCCATCAGTGAAATTCATCTTTAATTTTATGTTTTGTGTGTTATATAGTAAACAAACAACCCTCATAATACAAGTGTGTGTAGGCAGAGAGAGAATTATATTTTATTTCATCATATCATAACAGGTCCTTGCTTTATCCCACCCTTACAATAAACACACCAAAAAAACACGCAAAAAAATAATGACTGTAGAAGATACACAAATATAATAAGAGACAGATTGTGCTGGGCGCCGCAGTCGGACTGTGAGTAAATGCTCAGAGGGTTTGTATTTCTACAGTTTAAAAAAAGAGAAAGTTGGCTTCACGCTGAGAGAAGAGAGAGAAGATCAGAGAAAGCTAAAATGTACGAGGGCGTCCGGCTTTCACTGAATTTTAGAGTTTACCACCATTAACCCAACAGAATGACCATTCCTACATTATCAGTGTTAACCCACCGGGCACACCGGCTCTGCAGACCCAACACCCCTGATAAATCTGATGCCTCTCAACAAACATCTCCTGATGCAGGTAAGCTCTACAGTATCATGTTTTCCTTAACACAATAATCACATGCAGATCTAAACATCGAGACATCGAGTCTTTAAGCATTACAGTCTCTCTCACCACTGCTCTGCGTGATGTTGACATCGACACGCAGTTCAGGAACGCTGCTCCCCGGGAAGTTAGCTAAGCAGCTGTAGGTGGCTTGATCTCTGAACTTCATGTCCACGATTTCCAGGCTGCTAGTACCGGGAGGCATGTCTGGGTCGCTGCGCAGCACGATGAGCGTGTCGGTGGGGAAGATGGGAGCTCCGTTCTTGTACCAGGTGTAGTTCACCTTATCCTGTGGCTGCGCGTCAACGTGGCAGGAAAGTTTGAGGTCTCGACCCATCTGTATGCTCTCGCTGTCTTTGTTGGAGTCTGGTGTGATCTGGAATGTTAAGTTCTTCATGCCTGACGATATTAGGGAAAAAATGACATGACGGTCAAGCTAAAGGAAAGGTGAAGTGTTGCAATACAATTATCATCTGGCAATACAATATGAAGAATCGTGAACTCATTTTTAAGACGCTTCTAATGAGCTTCAAGTCAACATCACAGCATGAAGATGTTTAGAGCATCCACCGTATAACCCGCTGACTGTTGTAAAATGTCATCGCTGAGACGCAATTCATAGCTCTAACAGCTTAGCCGCATGTTTACATTCTGCCAGTATAAAAAACGACCCTCCAGGTGGGGACAGAAACTTTAGCGCCATATGTTCAGCCGACAGACGGCTGCTCTACCTGCGCGACTGGCTGCGTTCACACGGCCGCGGCACCTGCGTGTGTGTTTGACACAAAGCTAGCTCATTACCGTCAACAGAGACGGATTCAACGCTCTTCCAAATAAGTCGCTTCTACAGCTAATTACCTCCATTCCTCTCAAATTAATTGGAGTAAATAAAAATGATTAAGGAGGCTAAGAATAGCTCCCGGGCGCAATGGCAGTCGTGCTCTCGGTTTGAAGACTTTAACATGATCATAACCTGCCAAGAGTGTAAATTACAGTTTAACCGCCACCTCATGCCACATAAACACACGCACACATATGAAGAAATCTGCAAATAGTTTTTGTGTCAAGTGTGAGACAGGAAGTCATTTAAACGCATGTCAATCCATATATATATATATACATAGATGTCTCGTTATTCTATGACCCGCTATATGTAAGTTGTCCGTCATATTGAAATGGACTAAGCCGTGTCCGTAGTATGCATGTATGAATATGACTCAAATACAATTGCTAAACTACCACAATACAAAACGATAGCTAACACGACATTAAAACGCTACCATAGTTTAAAAATCTCCTTTATGAAAATGAACCATGTTTTTGTGTAAAAGTGTAGTAACCATGGTTTTTGATATATTGGTTACTATTGGCAAAACCATGGTTTAACTATTGTTTTTGGGCAATAATACTTTATACATATACAACACAAAGCATTGTCAGCTACGGCAGTTTATCCCATTTCTTCTCAAATGTATATCTTGAAAGTTTGTAAAACGCTTTGTTGCTCATTGAGCAACTAAAAGTTGACTGTTCCAATATGGCCGACATGTTGATGTGTCTGGAATGGTGGCATTTATGTACACATACCTATGAATCTGGGGAATACGTATTCTTGGGTTAAAACTGATGAAATTCATATTTAAAGAATTTTGATGCACATCTAATGGTGCCAAATATATTGAAAGATTTTTAAAACACTCCATCACTGTTGATACAAAAAGTACTTGCCTAAAAGAATAGTTCACTTAAAAACGAGTTATTTTTACAAACTATACTATAAATATATATTAAATTACAAATTGTTATTTATAATTAAAAAGCATAAACAAACATTTAGAAAAAAATGTATGTAGAAAAAACACATACATTGCTTTCATGCAATAAAAATGGCATATGGGTTTGGACAGCTATTTAGATTACATTTTAAAGATTTGATTATCGTGGACACACACACACTTACTTCTCACAATGAGGTTGACTGTTCTTCTCGCAGGATTTCCGACATTGTTGACGGCCGTACAGTTGTAGACGCCGGCATCGGCGGTAGTCACGGACCAAAGTGTGAGGGACCCTCCTCGAATCACGGAGCGCTGGGGGACAGGCCCGGGGTACCTCGACCAGCTCACTGTAGGTGTGGGGAACCCTGCAGTCACCTCACAGGACAGCGTGACGTCTTGACCCGGGTCCACCACGTATGTCTCGTTCACAGACAGCTTCAGCGCAGGGGGCGCTGGGAGAGAAGAAAGAGTCACTTGTGGTTAGTGGACAGTTTTTACGTCTAGATCAGTGAGCCTCGCTTTAAAAGAACAAAGAATTAAAGGAGAAACAGAACTGGTTATGAAGAGTCCATATAGTCTTGCTTCGACGGTTATGAAGAATTCAAAGCTAAAGTGCCTTGACATGTCAAGAGAATCAATACCACAATTCATTGATACTACCACTTCATGAAAAACCTCCTCGTTCCTGCTTCTGGGTAAAGAACTGACAGTAATTCACAGCACTACACCAAATCTCAAGTCCCACGACGAAGCTCTTAAAGTATCTGATTCTCAATCAAGTTTCGTAGGAGATGGGACGTTTCCTTCCAACATTAATGCAAGTGTAAATGTAATTTGTATCATGTGCAAAATATTTGTATCTTATATCACGACATGCCCGTCATGGTATGACAATAATAGCCGAATGCTGTATTATATTCACTCAAATACTTCAAGCATTACTTTTAAATGACTTGTTCTTGTTCTGCAAAATCGGGCATATAAAATGCTGTACTATATATAGGGATTATCTGATGCCTCTTTCACAAAGATATTTAACAAGACTAAAAATTCTCTCTGCATGACTGAACAAATAACAGTTAAAGCAGAAATAAATTTCAGACACATTGAAAAACAACACTGTGTCCTTTGCCTAATTTGTCTCATAATGCAGGTGATCATTGTAGCATTATTCACCGCACACAACGTTCATCTAATAAGAGTCCAAACTCACTCGCTCCAATGATTCTCTTTTCACTTGGTACATCTTGTACATCTATATTATAGGTACATCTATAAATATTTGCATGATAGAAAGCAATATGTCTCTTTATAAGATTGTTTGTGAACAACAGGCATATGCATGCAAATGCACTATGCGATGAATCTTGTATGACTTTTCTGAACTTTAATAAAGACTTTCTAAACTTTGTTTTACCATAATGAGATGTTTATGTGACTTGTTAAGCAAAATATAGATGTCTGATATGACATCAGGTTCATTTGCTTCTAACATACTGTACATACATAGGCCTACATAAACAAGTCACATTTTTCTATTGAGGAAATGGGATCAATAAATAGCTCTTATGCGTCGCAAGCATGTGCACTACCTACATCTCTGTGTTTAATAAAGAAACATAATTAATATGACATTTTCTCTACAAATTAATTTTGTTAATGGTGACGTGCTGTTGATTTGAACCATGAAAAACTTTGCGCGCTGAATAGAAATGTAGGGAAAAAATAATCACATTTACTGCCAAGAAACATCATGCAGTGTCCACGAGCCCAATTAAAACTGATCCAGAACTGAGTCTAATATTCACAAAAAACACCATCAAAACACTGATGTCAGTTATGTGTGGTTTTACCCAAAAGTGTGATGTTTTCATTAATCATTTTATTCATGTGTCAAGCACGATATTATGTTAAAAAATCCATCAGAAAACGCCTGAATTGTTCCAACGCAAATAAACAAACACTTCCAACACACATTTAAAATATTTTACGCAGGAAAAATCTTTTTAATCTGTATTTTGGACATCCTTTAAACAAGATAAATTTACCCGGGAAGCAGAATTGTATAACACTTTCAGTTTTCTGTTTAAAGTAAATATCTAATAAAATACAGCAGGTTTAAAACAAGAAATAAGTGGGGAACGAAAAATGAACTTAACTCAAGATATATTCTCTGAAAACAATTCGCATTATCAAACACCGTTTGGCACATTTATGAGTGAATTTCTCGGTAAATGTATCTTGTCTCAAGTTATTTAGAGAGTTTGAACGGAAAACAAAAATACTTTAGTTTAATCCAGGGTCGTGATTAAAATGCTGACCTATATTTCTCAAAATACAACCAGAGATAAAATACATTTTCCCTTCAGAGGGACAAAGTGAGCTTAAATGACTGAGACCTACATTCATTCACTCAGGGGTGGTTTGCATTTTCATGTGGCACAAATCCAGAATAATCTCAAAAATAGGCGATTGTTGTCTCGACGGGAGCCCAAAATCATACAAAAATTCAACTTAATATTAAATGCTTTTTCTTCACCAAAATAAAAGTCCATCTGATCCAAACACGCCTAAACTCTTAACAACCAAAGCTCTTACAGAAATGATTTACAATGACTTTAACATGTGCTGAAACATCATGCCTCTCCATACTGTAGATACGATAGCGGTGGATAAAGTCATCCCGATGGCTATACCGTCACACGCAGCAGACGGGAGAAGATTTGGGCTCCTGTACTGCCAACAGCTCTACAAGCTCTCGGCCTCTTGGCACATACAAGAATCTTATTTGTTCTACAAATAAAAGAGAGATCAGAGGAACTGAAACAGAGAGAGAGAGAGACTGATCAGGAAAGAATTTATCGCTGGAGCGATATGAAGAAGAAAAGTCCTCTGTTGTCTCGGGATAACAGCACTGATGTGTGTTACAGAGTTTACAAACCAATGCACTTCTGTGCTTTACAAAGACATCGGAAAAAAACTGATGGAGGGAAGAAATTTTATACAGTATGATCGGAGTCATGGGTAAACATTTTTTGGGATTGGATTGAGTTTGCTTCACCTTCGTATTCAGGCTACGAATCTCCCGCTTTATGGAAAGCATAATAAATTAAAAATATATTAAATTAATTATAAACTCTATTACAATAAAAAATAGGACATAACGTAAATAACAAAGCTACTAAATGCCTAAACAAACCCGTGTTTATTTAGACATCATATTTAGGGTTTTGTCCCTCGATACAGTCATTCTCACTCACTTTTTAAGAGTGTCACTTCAAGGATTTTTCATTCACTTCTGTGTCACATGCCAATCAAACCCGTCAGTCACCGACGGCTACAGAGAGAAAAAGAGAAATAACGTGACGGCGCGGCAGATTAGCGGGGCTATCGGAGTCATGCTGCCGTGGCAACAGATGAAAAGTAATTAGCACAATGATGTTAGACACGACAATAACATCATTAAAGCAATTTATCCTGTCTGATTTAATAACACCCGTCTCCATTAATGCTGTTAAATAAATCCTATCTGCATGGCAATGAGGCTATGAATGTTTTTTGGGTGGGTTAGATTTTCATCAAGCCAAAAAAAAGAGTTGAGTTTGATTGAGTAAACATGCATATTTATCAGTCAAAGTGTGGACATGTTGTTTAGATTGGAGCCCACTAAAGGAACAGCTTACCCAAAAAATAAATATTTTTATAAATGTCTCATACAGTGACTGATAATGGTGACCTCATCTGTCAAGCCTCAACAAACACCATTAAAAGTATTCCAGACTTGTGCAATTTTGATCTTTTATATTGTGTTGTTATCTTTTCTTGAGTTCAACATGCCATGATAACAAAGTCACAGCATGGAAAACAAATGCTGGTTGCTTACCGATTTTATTTTTGCATGAACTATTCTTTTAAGAAGCACATAGTCAAATGTCCTCCTCCAAGAGGAAATGAGTGTGTGCATAAAACACACACGCGCGCGCACACACAGCTCATTCATTTTCATTACACCTGATGGTGTATTAGCTCTGTGTATTGATGGTAAGAGATGGCAGGTGTGTGTGGTTATAGCAAGACACCGACTGATCGATTGCACACAGATTTCACCTCACCTGCTCTGAATACAGTACAGTTTAAATGTAGTTGTTCTCTGATGGTCATAATTGCATAATAATTGCATAAGTGCACACAGATCAAGTCCCCTCATCATCATCATCTCTATCTCTAGTAGATCTCTTATTCTATGTTAAAAGATGAACAGTTATGGCTTGAATGCAGTTATGGCCTGATGTGTGTGTTTTCTCTTGACAATTTAGAGCAACGCTGCCTAAAAAGTTGGAGTTCCCTGGTAGCCTAAGACCCCAGTGTCCATCATCCAACTCTGTTTAATGAATTGTTTTGCCCATTTTGGAACTTTCTAGGGGAAAAAATGCATATTGTGCAGTATACAGCATTCATTTGCAAAATAGCAATAGTATGTTAGTATCTGATTCAGAATATAGCATGTGTATCTATTAAGGTTATTATAGTTTATTAAAACTACAACAATAAAAACAGTGTTAATTGACATTAAATTAAATATTGGCCTAAAAATGATGTGAAAAGCAAAAAATGCTGCCTTAGTTTAAAATAGGTATAAGTTGGGATGCTAAAAGTATATCATTACTAAAAATGAGTAAAAACTAAACTAATATTAAATCTGAAATAAAAATCAACTTAAATAGCAACATAAAAAATTAACATATATAAAATAAAATGTCTAAAGCAAATAAAAATTGCTAAAAATGTTTTATCCACACATGATGAAAATGAAAACTAAATCAAATTCAAATTAAAATATAAAAATAAAAGATAATTTAACTACAAGACATCAAACTACAATAAAACTAAAAACAAAACTATAACTGTGGTATTTCGCTCTCTTGCGTTTCCTCACACGCATACATCTGGACTGAGAGAAGAAATGTGTCAGCAACCAGCCAAGCAGTAAGTTTCTGTGTGTGTGTGTGTGTGTGTGTGTGTGTGTGTGTGTGTGTGTGTGTGTGTGTGTGTGTGTGTGTGTGTGTGTGAGAGAGAGAGAGAGAGAGAGAGAGAGAGAGAGAGAGAGAGAGAGAGAGAGAGAGAGAGAGAGAGAGAGAGAGAGAATCACCAGAGCAACAAGAAAGTAGAGATTGGACATCCAGCATCTCTATTGCTTATGCAATTAAACCCAAGCAATTTTATGCAATTAAACCTAAGCAATTACTGCCCGCTAATGGCTGAAAGAGCCAGATACTTTAACACAGCTAACTAACGCTTAACCAACCCTTTTATTAGAGCCATCCTTACACAAAGACAATGACCCTACAGCACATTAACCCACAAAGCACCGGTTCGAGAAAAATTCACTACCACAATATCTGGTAACTCCGGATAGCGACAAAGAAGGAGATTGCAGAGATTACAAACCCCTTCAGTAAAACACACGACTTACAGAAGCGGCAGTCAAGGATGAGTATGTAGACAAACTATAATTAACTGAGTGGATGCAGTTTAAATGTGAATTGATGGGGAAAGTGTTGACAAACAATGAGGATTCAGACAAGCAGGGTTGTTTTCAAACAGAACACAAATAGAGCCAAGTTGGGTTTGTCAACATGAAGTGAAAAATCTGAACTGCAGCGCCTACTTTTCAGTACTTCAGACATTTTCAGTTTATGTAAGATTTTTGGGGGGTTAAAAAATCAACAAAAACACTTATTGAGCAAGTACATTAAAAAATCAGTGTCATTACTCACAACGATAAGCTTTAAATAGTTAAAAGATTCAACTTTCGAGAGTCCGAATTGTATTAATATTACCACTAACTGGTCGATTTTTTGACTTTTCTTTACTGTCGATCATTAACACATTTTTTTAATCTTTATTTGCCAAATGCATACATGTAGAAGAACTGAACATATAAAAGATAAGGTTTCTGACTTGCATTAAATTCATTTTCAGATCAACAATCGATTCGAAGCGTATAGCGGTTTTAACTATTTCGCATTGATGCAAAGCAGCTTTACATACAATTAGGCTTACTTGTTACTGTATTTAAAAAAATTAAAAAAGAAAACAATATAACTGAATGACACAATATATGAAGAGTTTGGTTCCAAAACGCTATAAATGCATTTTTTTAATTTTTCAAAAATCATGTTTTTTGATTGTGCATTTCAATTAATATCAATTAAACTGCAGTTGGTTAGTTTTGATTTAAGCCATAATACCTAAAAAAAATACAGCTAACTAACACAATATAACACAATAAAAACATGATGACATAATAAAAAAATATATTTTTAATGGATTTATAGCGTTATGGAACCAAACTCTTCATATGTTATTATAATACATGATAATATGTATAAGCACACTATGTTACATGAAAGAACATTTTGAGCAATAAACTTCTATAAAGCATTAGGATTATGATAGAAAAATCAATCCACCTGACGCCACCTGTTCTGATCTCTTCTGCTCTGTGTTGTCGAACTCATTTAGGGAAAAATCTAATCCTGATCAGCCATGCCACATAGAGAGAGACAATAATCTTTCAACCTCTACCAATCCCAGACAAATTATAAACAAAACAACATTCATGACTAGACACAGATTAATAAAATCTCAAATCTCTGAGTGGATAAACTACTTTAAATCAAAACGACATTAAAAGCAACTCATTAACTCTCTATTGTGACCTGCTGTGACCAACTGGAACTTTGCTGTTTATAAGCAGAAACACAAATCACGTCTAAAACCAGTTTAGTGTGCCTATAATGTCTTAAAATGCTGTGTAGGTAGGCAGCTCACTCTGTATTGTAACAGAACCTGTGCTTTTTCTTTCACACATTCCTAAAACGTCTAAACTGACAGGTCATCATATGAAAGTGTAGCGGGATTCAACCAAGAGGAAAAGACGGGAAAAATGTGCGTGCCAGGTTCAGTTTCCTCCGCTGAATAAAGACCATGTCTCTGTCTCTCTTCTGAATCTTCTACAGCTCTCTCCATCTGAGCCATACAATTATCCAATTAAAGCTTCATCGGAGCGTGAGCGTGATGGGATTGAGTTAAATCCGCTGTTTCCTGTTGAACGATCTGTGCAGATGGTGCTGTATGTCTATATGAAAGATGAACTAAACATTCGACTAAACACGAAATACTAACGTGTTAGAGAAAGCAGAAGCAATTTGTTCATTTTTTCAAGATTACTATAGATGTATAGGAAAAAATTAAAATGGTTTTAATTGGATAAGAAAGATAGAATTACATAGAATTGGTCATACAGTAGCTCCACAGAGTGCGTTTCGTAAATACATTATCTCCGGCAAAGAGGCGAAAACGTGACAACATCTTGTCCTGTTTCAGCCACCGTAGTGCTTCGAAAGGGAGGGGCGAGCGGTGGAGTGAGCCTTTGATTGCAATTCACGACCTCATCGCTAGATGCCGCTTTAAAGGTTCTTTAGGAAACAGCCAAAATGGTTCTTTTATGCCAATTGTGAAGCACTATTTTTTTAAGAGTGAAGATTTAGGAATCGATTCATCATAATCATTTAAACACAGAGGCCTTTTCGTTCCGGCTGAGATTGACCTTCACAGATCTGGATGCTAAGGTATGAAGTTACACGTCACAATCGACCTGTAATTCGAAACGGAGCGTCAAATCCTCGACACAGACGCGGTCTCCTTCACTCTACCCTCCAAACGGACGAACTTCTGAAACTTCAGCACAGCAGCGCACATCCAACGCATGTCTGCTCTCTCCAATTTCATCAGACCCCCTTCCTTCTCTTCTGCTCAGTGGAGAGAAAATGAAAACCAACAGAAAAACAAATCAGTGTTTTTGTTCTTCCGTCGAGGAGCCGCGTGTGTACGAGAGGCGCGCGCTCCTGCCACACGGAAAACAAATTCCAATTTACAGCAGTGTGTTGCTTCTCCACGGGGCAGGATACCAAAGGAGCGCAGTTCAGTGTGTGTGTGTGTGTGTGTGTGTGTGTGTGTGTGTGTGTGTGTGTGTGTGTGTGTGTGTGTGTGTGTGTGTGTGTGTTGGGGGGTTTTGGGTAAAGACTTCAGATATTGTCACTCCACACTCACTCATCTCTATTGACTATTTCACACACCTGCCTTTCTAGTGGAGAATGCAGACTGAGAGGAAACTCAACAGTCTTTCAAACTCGTCACCCGGAGAGAGAGAGAGAGAGAGAGAGAGAGACACAAATACTGAAAACATTGGGCTAGTTTTAGATTTTCTCCACAAGCTTTGAACTCATTTCTCCAACATAAATTCTTAATGCTGCTAATTTGAACACGAACAAACATGTTTTTGACATGACTAATTCATAAGGGCTTCTCTAAACATTGTAGTTATTTCCGCCGTACCAGCACATCCTCTGCCACTGATAGACATGTTTTTGCATTCGATGTGAATTCGGTTCATTACAGATTACTCAAACAAAATCTGCAGAAATTAAGCTTGAAATCCATATCCAAGACTAAGGTATGTGCTTAAACAGAAATGGACTTTAAAAGCATCACCTACCCTGAAAAATATTCTTTAAAATGTCACTCCAAATACAGCAGCTAACCACTACACCGCAGCTCTGAAAAAATCCCACACGTCCTCACTCGACAGAATCCCAGCACATGATAGTGAAGTCACTTCAGAGCTACACGCGGAGATACCTGACACGCAAACAAAGGCTCGGAGACCAACATGATCAAAGACACGCATGCGGCTGCTGCCTGTGTTTCAGCACATGACGTCTCTGCTTCGGAAAAGAACGGGGAATGAAACCGTGGAAAGTGAAGACATGAAAAATAAAAGGTGGATTAAAACTGACAGGTCAACAGACTGAACTCACAGGTGGAGTTGGTCAGCCGAAAGGTGACGGAACTGTCGGAAATATCACAGACGTTCCGTACGGACACCTGACAGGTGTAGTCGGCAAAGTCCTGAGG
This sequence comes from Oreonectes daqikongensis, assembly GCA_026939265.1. Lineage (NCBI taxonomy): Eukaryota > Metazoa > Chordata > Actinopteri > Cypriniformes > Nemacheilidae > Oreonectes > Oreonectes daqikongensis. The sequence goes on from JAOTQM010000542.1 coordinate 440,741, forward strand.
ACGAAGATTCTTCAGTTTTAGCACCTTTGTCTCACCCTGTAAAACACAAACACAAAGAATTGTTCATCATTTAGACTTTTAGATGGTCTTATTGAAACAAAAGTGCGAACACTTTACTTAAAGCATTTATGTATCATGCATTATGAATGCAGTTTTAATGTATTAATGATGCCTTGTAATGTACCTTACAATGCATTGTAATATGTGACCCTTGATCACAAAACCAGTCTTAAGTAGCACAAGAACATTTGTAGTAATAGCCAAAAATACATCATATGGGTCAAAATTAGCCTTTTTTTATGCCAAAATCATTAGGATATGAAGTAAAGATCATGTTCCATGAAGATATTTTGTACATTTCTGTAAATCTACTGTAAATATAACAAAACTTTATTTTTGTAAGTAATATGCTATGCTAAGGACTTCATTTAGACAACTTTAAAGGCAATTTTCTCAATATTTAGATTTTTTTCACCCTTTTTAAATAGTTGTATCTCGGTCAAATATTGTCCTATAATAACAAACCATACATCAATAGAAAGTTTATTTGTTCAGCCTTTAGATGATGTAAAAATCTCAATTTCAAAAAATTGACACTTTTATGATCCAGGGTCACATAAGTCATGAATTATTGTTAATACAGTTAATATACATACATATAATGTATCACAATGCACATTATGAACAATTATAATGTCTTTAATAACCCTTTATAATGCATTATACATAAAGGCTTTAAGTAAAGTGTTACCCAAAAGTTTGGCTATACTTGTAAAAGTTTGAGGTCAAATTTAGAAAATTTTCATTTTTGTGCTTATGAGCATGTCTATGATGTTTAAAACAGTAGTGTAAATACATTATGCTGTGTTTACACCAAACGCGAATGAAACTATTTGCGCGAGTATATGAATAGACACAAACATGTTTGTCGTGCAATCACGCACGTGCAAGTTGAAAAATTTTAATTAGAGCGAGAAATTTGTGTGCCTGTAAAACTTAACAATTTCTCTAATTCTTTTGACCAAGTCCATCAGGTAAATGAACGATTCTCATTCATTGCAGCAAAGCAATCAATCTCCATCCAATCCACCTTTACTCTAACTTTTTTTTAAATAAATAAATACAATATTCAGAAAAAAATCCAGTGTGATGTACCTGTGTATACAGAGGCTCATAGATGTCCACCCCGTTGTCTTTGCTCTGTTCAATTAGTTTGTTTCCCCGTTTCCAGATGAAGCGAGCCGGAGGGTTGGAGTTCACCGTACAGCGTAAAAATACCGTTTTCTCCTGGTAGTAGTTCCCTCTCACATCACCGACCGTCTGATGCACAGTGAGCACGGGTTTATCCAGATCTGATCACAGAAAAAAACTAATTAACTCAAACTGAGGAAATGTCATTTTTTAATGGAAAAACCTGTAGAGGGCAAATTATCTTTTAACACATTGTTAGAATTGCAGTCTTGATCTCGAGGTCTCAGATATGACCATCATCTATTTCCACAGCACTTCATGTGATAATTGCCACGAGTTGGTTCCTAATGTTCAACATTACTGAAATGTGAGTTACCCAGTGTACAAAGTTAGTCTGTGTTTGAAGCAATGTGAGCTATAGATGATGATAAAGATGTCAGCAAACCCCATGAGATTCATGTACAGATCTTCACATTGGTGAGCAACATTTAGGATTTGTGGATTTACACCGCACCACGGGCTGTACATTTTTTTAAAATTACTAATTATTTTGTTAAATTATTTGCTTATATGGTAGAAATATTTGCTGAGAAAAGTTCCCTAAATGATAATAACATCAAGACGGTGGCTTTAAAAGTCAACATATTGTTGGTTGTACTGTCATATCAAAGAATAAAAACATCGGCTGGATAATAAAAGATGACAGCATTTTAGATAAACTGATTCTTTAATAAAGCTCTATTGATGTAATAAACACAGAATATGAATATGGAGCAAATATTTTACTTGAAAGAAAGAAAGAGAGAGAGAGAGAGAGAGAGAGAGAGAGAGAGAGAGGAGAGAGAGAGAGAGAGAGAGAGAGAGAGAGAGAAGAGAGAGAGAGACGAGAAGAGAGAGAGATAGAGAGAAGAGAGAGAGGACGAAGATCGAGATAGACAGAGAAGAGAGAGAGAGAGAGAGACTCTCTGAGGAGATGACTCGAGAGAGAGAGAGAGAGAGAGAGAGAGAGGAGAGAGAGAGAGAGAGAGAGAGAGAGAGAGAAGAGAGAGAGAGAGAGAGAGAGAGGAGAGAGAGAGGAGAGAGAGAGAGAGAGGGGTAAAGGTTAAATCTTTGTGACTCCCAAATCCACTTTGATTTCCAATAAACAAGCATCTGTGTAATAGACTGCCAGGACATGCACTTCTGTCTGTGTGTGTGTAAGAGAGAGAGAGAAATGCTTCCATTTTATCTTTAGCATGAGGTGCAATAAAAATAAAAGTGTCATATCAGTCAGAGCAGAATTGACTGGGAAATGTGTCGACCCGTAGGGAATTCACTGCTATTTCCACGGAGATTAATCCGGCGAGCGCACTAACCCACATCACAATGACCATGTCAAATTATCACTCAATTCTATTAGACGTGTGAAGCTAATGTGACGACCAGAGGCCAGAGACGCAAATAATGAGTGACATACTGACCCGACCCAATACACCAATGAGCGGAACCATTGATTTGCTGTGCAGTCATACAGACCTGTGTGTGTGTGTGCGTGCGTGCGTGCGTGCATGTGTGTAGTTAACTACATCTTGATCACAGTAGCAAGCATCAGATCAGTTGAGCACGTCAACATATGTGCAAAAGTCAAACTGTCCATTCTGAAAACAGATTTATGCTTTATAACTCAATAAAATTATGATTTCTTTTTTGTTTAATTCGGTGAATTTCTACCAAATTTCAAATAAAATTTTGTTTCTATTTGCATTTATTTGCAGAAAATGAAAACTGGAGAAACAGGTCAAAATAACAGAAAAGATGCTCTGTATGCTGTACCTTAAATTCTTGACATTCACTTTTAAGCAATACAACAGTAACATTTGTACATTAGGAAAAGTCTTTTTTTATGTGATAACCTTGATTTTTCTCAGTGTCTTGTCATGCTGTCAGTCTTTCGCATTGCTGTTGGATGACTTTATGTCACTCCTGAGGTTTGATTTTGTTGAAATTCAACAGACACTGGGCTGAAATGACCACAATACATCTAAAATTTGGAATCGTCTCTTCATTTTTTCCACGGCTTTATGTTCATATTCACTGCATAATTACATACACACACAAAAACAGCATTTCTGTCATATATCAGAGAGCTATCAGAACTTGCGGTCATTATATATTGAGACATACTAACATTAACTCATATCATCAAAATGCAAAAAAAATTGCGAAACATTTTATACAAATATTGCCTACCCTTGTACCCTTAATCCTAACCCACCAACACACATCCCCCCTCTGCATTCAGAAAAGCGCAAACAGAAGCAGGCGCTGCGTTTGATCCCGCCAGAATCTCCTGAATTATTTAGCACTTTTCACTTTGCTTGAGACGGAGCATCACACGAGCCGCACGTTCGGATATAATGAGCATATATGCACGACCCAGAATGCACTGCAGGACTGTAAAGATAATTTTTTTCAGGTTTCCCTATAATATATCTCATTACTTTACTTACAAGTGTCAACACTTGCCTTGTAGCTGTTCTCCGAGCACGTGCACGCTCGCCGGTGTGCATTGCTTTGCTCGCATGCATGTTTTTGCGTTGCATCAATGCTGCGAGGATTGCGTGATTATGTGAACGTGCGTGTAAGAGCATTGAATCTTTAACCTTATAAACATAAGATTTCTCTCCACGCTGGTTGGTCTGAGGGCAAGCGACCCACAATGCACTTGTTGTGTACCCACAGGAAAACCTTAACATGTGTATAATTCAACTTAATTAACTTAATGTGCGTGTGTGAGGGGAAATACCTGTGAATGCATTTGTGTAAATGACTTTCACACTTTGGTACTGAATGTAGAAAATATTCTGAATTCATAGAAAATGTTGCTGACGCAAATGACCTGCAAATTATTTTCACGTTATGTCTGATAACCAATACAATGGCAGATTTGTGGCACGTAATTAAAAAGTAACCTTTGCATGCTACATACGAACTGGAGCATTAGTCACTTTCAGTACGAAATATGAAAAATAAGCCAACACAGGTCAATACAGAGGAGAAAATATTAAATCACACTTTTATAACTACTGATATATCATACTAAAAATGTGTTACTTCACTTACACTCTTACATTAATGTCTTAGGTGTTTCAATTAGAAACTAGTTTTATAGCCTAATCTTAAGAAACCTAATGATGTGTACACACCAAACGTGAAGCATCACGTTCCTTGCTCTATATTACTCATGAGATTACTTGTTTTTTTGCACGAGTGACGTGAAAAACATCAAATGATGGCGAGTGTCTTCAAGCATCCATATGTGTCAAGCCAGACGTCTCAATGAGCTTCATGCATGAATTTCCCGCTCAACCAGAAGACGCAATTGAGACATTCACGGCAATCGGACTGCCAGATTAGCGCTGCCCGGCACGAATTTGTCATTTACTCGCACAAATAGTTCAATTTGACAACACAGCATAAGAAACGAAGGTGCAAAAAATAGATGAATATTTTCATTTCAATTCTTTCATTTTGCACTAGCATCGATCAATCATTCAAGGCTTCAGCATCTTCTTTCAATACAAACAATCCATACTGTACGCTGCTTCCTAAAGATGGCTGCGGGTGACAGGAACAAACGCTCTGGTGTCCATATGAACAGAACCTTGAGTAGATTGACCCCCGACTCATAACAGCCCCGATCCAATCTACTGACTTCATGATGTCTACAAACACAACGTCTACATACAGTAATAATACTGCATTTGGCTGTATTATATATAACAAACGTGTGCTGATTTCATTTGAAGGCTATTTGGAAGTCTCTCATTCTGTTCTGAATGAAATTGTTGTTTTGGGTTTTTACATTTGTGCATTTGGCAGACGCTTTTATCCAAAACACACTGCATTCAAGGTAAACATTTTTATCAGGTTCATGCAGTCCCTGGAAATGTTGGCACTGCTTTACTGTTTAGGCTAGGGGAAGTTTGTAACGCTACTTTCTCTTTAAACACGAAAACATCACCTTTCATTTGCATGAATGTGCTCAAGAGCCAAATAAATGTGCAGTTACCTATACAGTCAGATTTGAGGTCTTGAGTCTTTGGAGTAAATAACAGAGATGACAGACAACTGATCCACAATCAATAAAACACGACACATTTATTCACTCATGTCATTTCACACCTGTATGACTTTCTTTCTTCTTCAGAACACAAAAGAAGATATTTTGAAGAATGTTGGTAACCAAAAAACATTGACTTTCATTGTACGGACACAAAACCACTGAGTCATTCTTCAAAATATCTTCTTTTGTGTTCTACAAGAAAAAGACTCATCCATGGGTTTTGACATGAATGATGACAGAATTTTAGTTTTATTACATTATTACGGTAATGACAAAGTTGGTTTTACGTGCATGGGCATGGAACTGTGTGGCTGCGTATGCATATCCACACAGAATATATAATGCGTACACAAAAAATCCTTGAATTCTCGTTCTTCACCAATAAATCCTGTGAGATTACTTAAGGAAAAAGCGACGTCATCGTGTGCTCTCCATATATTGTCAAGGAGAAACAAATGAAATATTAAAGAGATTTCATATGTGATTTACTACTATAAGACTTCAATTAAATTGTCCAGAGATCAGCGGTTCCAGGCGATATTAATAAACAACTGCGAACGGGGAGAGGAGTTCAGAGCCGGATTCTCCATACGGACTCGACACACCTGCAGCCTCCTCGGCCTTATATCCACTAATTACACCCGTCTCTGCCCCGCAGCAGGAAATGAGATATTTAGTCAACCCCACTGGCACACAACCAAGAACCTTCAGAGTGCTTTGAACTAGGGTGCAGTTTTAATTAAAAACCCCAGGCAAGGTTCGAGGACCACAAGTCTACCGGTTGAGAGGGTCACAAAGCATCCGAGCGCTTCCTAGGTCGCCACCTCCAGACAGGATAAAAAGGAGAAATGCGAAGGGCCGTCCGGCGCTCTCTCTGGGACGACAAGACTCGCTATAATTGCGTACGCTCTGACTGTTCTGTTAATTGCCCCAGATTTTCAGGAGACTATGACACGCGTAAACACAAACCACACACACATACGCACACGCACACGCTCCTAGCTGTTGGCTACAGATGGTGTTGTACAGTAATGCTGTTTTTTAATTGGCCTCTCAGAGTAATGACTGCTGTTAGAAGTTTGTCTTGTTTTATTTTTGCTCTAGCAAGATTTCGGCAGCCGTGCCATTTGTCTTGCCGGACAAGCTATCGACCTGTCTGGGAATATTTAAACACCCAATAACATAATGGACACCGTATCCACAAATTCAGCTCGTATTGGTTGCCATCAGCCGCAGAGATGCAGTCTGCTGAGGATATGGAACGTGGATGTACAGTACATACAGCATGTGATTAACGCATCGGTTAACGCTACATTCAATTACTGATGGAAAAACCTAGAACAGCACGGAGACAGAATGATGCCACTGGAGAAATACATCATCTTCAAGATTTGGGTGTAAGGATTGCTTGCGGCATCAAGTGGCAACCATTATTATTATTATTGCTTATACTTTGGCACGATGGAAATTATACGTCAAGCATGCGACTTGTTGACGGAAAGCGCCCAGATTTATGATGTAAAAATTCCTATAGATCATCTCCTGCATCAGCAATATTCAATTTAATTCATGTGTCTTTCTATGGAGCTAAAATTCCATTTTTTTACAGAATTTTTTACAGACTTTAAAGGGGGTCGCAAACCAGATGTGGAAGCGCCGAAACTCTGGACGCTGTGTTCTGCAGCGACACAAAGCGCCACTCACATAATTTAACATTAATTTAGATGTTATTTGACTGAAATCCTCTTTCATTTACAAACTGACTCCTGCAAGATGCATTTATCTGTTTGGGAATACGGAAAACCAGCGCATTAATACAGAAAACCTCTCGTTTCGATTAATAATTCGATTAATAACAGAGTTGTGCTAGATGCGACACTGCGCCGCTCGGTGCCTCCCCGTCTGATGTGCGATCCCCTTAAGATTCAGATCGGCAGTCGGAGTCGATTGTGGTTAAGTGCTCCGACATATGGCGCGGTTGCGACCCGGGTTCGATTTCCATCTCGTGGTCCTTTTCCGACCCCTCCCACTTCGCTTCTTATCTCACTGTCCTATACTAATAAAGGCAAAAAATGCATAAATTTTTTTTTTAAACGATTCAGATCGTCATTCTCACAAGTCCACATAACCTGGTGATCTGCAGATCTACTTCAGGAGAATCAGATTATCAGTAGGGAACCGGAGGAAATTTGGCACCTTTAATTATTCACAATGACCTTTTCAATCGTACTGATTATTTACACATATTGATCAGCTGTTATTGACAGGAAATGTTGTAAATTTAAACCAGCACCACATCATTAAAGAAGCGTCCAGTGATTTTTAGTTTCTCTAGCCTGCATGATATCAATGGTTGGAAAAACCACATCAGCACTCATTAATTGCTGTATTTTTGGGGTTTTCCATTAAAACTGTCTGGGCAAACTGTCCCTGATCAATTCCAAACCGCAAGAGAGAGAAAGAAGTTTTTAAATAATCAGTTTATAGTGTCTTGAACGAGAATGTCGATACAACAAAAAAGGATTTTTGTTTTGGGTTAACACAAACAAAGCACACAAACATAACAAGAAACAATTCAAGAAACAATTCAACCAAAAAAATAAATGCTGTTATTTTTTTACATAAAATGCAAAGCGAGGATTTATGAACATTTTTACCATATAACAACAGTTCACACTGAGATTCAAAAGGACAAAAATATAGAATATAAAACTTTTCCTGCCCTTAAAATAAGTACAAGTCCATTTGATCAAGTATACTTAAATTCAAGTATATTTTAAGCATACTTGATGTAGTATGTATAATAAAATCTGCTGGTAGCATACTTGTACTGTATAGCTTTTAATTTATATATTACTTAATGTATATATTTTTCATTTTAAGTATACGATGTTCATATTTAGCTATTTTTATACTTAAAATGGATTTAAAGTATATGTCAATCAAAAGATGTCAGAATTCTGTCAAAATAAGTCAAGCATCATTTTTATTTCTGAGAAGTAAATAGAAAGTAAGGTTAAAACTAGTATACTAACAGCACACTTGAATACTAAAACTTCGTTTTCTCTATGGGTGTACACACCTCACCTTTATTTACGATTATTTGAACTTTCTTATGCGTTCAGTATCAACATTATTTTTATGCACATTTTGGAATAACGCACTGGACGGTATAACTGGACTAACCAGCGGTCTGATCTCATTGCGCAGCATTTGTAACGTTCTTAAAAAAGCTACAGCCAAAGTCTGACATTAAAGTGGTTCAGTATTACTTTCCATAACTGTCTTGCATGCATCCGCCTCCGAAAGCCGCATTTATTGTGTTTCATTTGTAATTTGTAAAAAAATAGGTTCTACGGCAGAAACCTTTTGTCCTTAGTGACAATTGCAGCGATATTTACATCCACGATTTTTGTCTCTTGGATCCACTGGATGGAAATAGTGCTTTATTCGCAAATGTTTTGTGCAATATTCCAATTTTGCGCCAAAGTTGAATTTGTAACTTTGGATGGAAACATAGCTATTGAGAAACAGCAAACATTCATATTCAACCCTGTAAGATCATAGTTTATTCTCATGAGGAAGATGTAAAGTGTTTATCTGTCTATTTAATCATTCTCAAAAATCGCATCAATTCAACGTGACTAGAAGCCAGAATGTGTGCGTGTGCGTGTGTGTGTGTGTGTGTGTGTGCGTGTGTGTTTAGCGTGTAAATGGTCGCAGCATGAATCCCTGCGGGAACTGACTTGTCTATCAGATGAAGCATTGAAATGAACTGCTTTAAAGATCCTAGAGTATGTCTCTAATACGTCTCTTCATCACAGACCGAGACGCAAATATCTGTGAATGTGTGGGAGGCGGCAGTTTAACACGTAGAGATCAATAGGGCCCCCGGGGGACCTCAATGAAGCGTGTGCCCAACGAGGGTCTGCCCTCCTGGAGTTCTCTGAAAAACAAGGCCACGGCACGCAGGGCGTAATGGAGCATCGCTGTTCTGTCTGTTTAACCTTTCATAAAACAGCCATTACACGCGCACACATACACAGAGGCAGGCAGGACATGCAATGTAAGCATTTGTGGATTATCTTGATATAGAGCCCCTCTTTCATTTTAAGAGGCCTTTATATCTTCTTTTCCTCACTTTCGACTTTATTTACAGGTTTTCCTGGAGGCAGCTTTTCTTTTACAACTACTGGCTTCGCTCCAAGGCGCCGGGCAGGAAATACGCTTCTGTTCTCTGCCGTGTGCCCTCATCCTCATTCACATTTATTTAGTGGCAAATCCTTGAGAGACGGAGATTTCCTATTCATTATATGTGAAAAATGTGCGGTGCTCTTTTAAATGTTCAAAGGTTCCCTATATCATTTTGATATCAACTATACACAATAAGGACTACAAAAGACCAAACAGGGTTAGTTCAACCTAAATAAAAAAATGATTTACTTTAACTATGTGTTAACTTGTATACCTTAAAGCTGACAGTGTATTACTTCATATTAAGATTTAAATGTATGAAATAATTGAAATTAGCGTTTTATCAGGCTCCTATGTGTAGGTTCAGTGGTTTCACTTTGATGGCAATGAATACATCCTTTTTGACATTAAACTTTTAATATAAACATCAGAACAAAATGCGCATATCCAATATGTCTTGCAAGACCAAAAAATACATCCAATAATATAGAAAAGATCCGCGCACTGTAATTCTCCCTTTATTTACAAAAAGATAAAAATGGCAACGTTTCGATCAAAAGATCTTCGTCAGGCACAAACTTATAAACATCATAGCTTGATAAAAAATAATCATTAAAAAAATATTCAACAAAATTTCTTTTTTTGGGAGAACTATCAATTTAAATGTAATGTCATTTTGTCAAGTTTAACCTCAAAAAAACATCTAAGAAGGCCTCGAAAAGACGAAATCTTTTTAGAAAAAGACAAAACAAGCATTAAAATAAGATAAAACAACAAAAAATCTGAATATTTCTTAGTGTTTGGAAGGGGGCTTGAAGTCCACTTGAAAAATACTATAGTATAAACTATAGTAAACTTCGGTACACTGTAAATTACCAAAGAATTTAATTACTAAGAAATTATTATAGTATATATTATGTACCATAGTGTGTTTATACAATATATGCATGTTTATAGTATACCCTGTAAACCACTATAGCATCTAGACATTTTATTACAGTTTACTGTAGTATACTACAGTATGTTTTCATGTGAGTTGTATACATAGAGACTGAAGTCCCCAAAAGTATATAGTATACTGCTGTAGTATACTATAGTATTTGTTTAGTATATTATAGTATGGTTCAAAAACACTATAGTGTGTAGAGTGTTTACTACAATTTATTGTTTTCATGTTGGTTGTAGAATGTACAGACACACAAAAGTGAATCACTATCCACAGCAGTCGGTGTCACTGTTTGCACAAAAGGTTTTGGTGGTACATTCCACAAATCAATACCTCAGTAACCGAGTAAAACTGATGTCTTCTTTAAGTACATCAGACAGCTGCCATTAGTAGTCATGGTGGTGCTAACATGATGATTCATTCACACAAACTCAAATAACACAAAAAGGCCGTGGGCAGAGAGACTAACTTTGAACAGGGCAGAGCAAAACACCATAACTAATAAGCCAAATCCAAGCTGTGCATTCCAAACATAACCAAAGATCAACATTTCCTGTGGCTCAGTGGTTAGAACATGGCGCTAGAAACGTCAAGGTCATGGGTTCGATCCCAGGGGATATATCCAGAAACCAAACATGTATAATGTAATGTAAGTCGCTTTGGATAAAAGTGTCTGCCAAATGCGTAAATGTAAAAAAAAATCTCAATAACTGACCAGAATGAGCAAATGTAAACAAATTCATATGCATGTCCACAGGCTTCATCTCACCTTATATTACAACCCAACAATCTTTCAACAATAAAAAAAGGTCAGGAATTAACAATAGTCTTTAAAAAGGCTCAGTATGTAATAGTTTTTTTTAATAGGGAAAAAAGGAGATCACCTATAAAAACTGCACTGAGGACAGGGGGGTGACGTAGTCTAGACCTCTAACAAGTCAATCTGTGCAGCGAACGATTGAAGCACGGCTACGGACCGCTCCGACAACCCTCAACCTTTCTGTTTCCAGACATTTAAACACGGATATTGCAATAACAAACAAGCGGCGAACGCCGGTGTGATTGATAGAGCGAGCCGGCCCGACTACACCCTGCTGGTGGTCCAGGTGTCAATTCATTCGGCCTGAACTTTTTTATTTTCCCTCTCGGAACAAAAGCCAGGAGAAAGGTCAAGCTGATCTTGACTCGGCGGTCTATTGTATAAAAATAACATTCACACAGAATGGAAAATGCCTATAGGACCTACTGATAAAAACACATTTCAGAGCACATGGACATTCAGACTGATGTTATCGACGGCTCAAAGCCGAAAGACGTTTTTATTCTTTAACTCCCTGGAGTCACAGTGACGGAGTGTGTGCAAAAAAAGCTCTTCGTTTTCAATACAGCTCTGGACAATGTCAAAACATGATATGAGGAATATCATTCCACCTATAAAAATATGCAAAATAATATTTAATCTGATTTAGTCGCTGTTGTAAAGATCTTGTGAATATCTGCTGTCGAGCACGAAAAAGATCACAGCCGTTATTGAACACATCCAGGGCTCGATATCATCTCACACAACCGACCTGCCTAAGGCAATCTCAGACATCTGAAAAACATATCCTCCCTTCATCCCTTATCATTACATTCCCTACATTTCATATAAAATATGAAAATGTGGTCTGTTTGGACACTGCATGTATAATGCATCAGTCGAAGATACTTCAATCACACACACGTATACTTCAAATATCATTGACATGCTTAGGCATGAGACGTAAACAAGAACACGGTCAGGACAGACTAGCATTGAGATTAGTATTATTTTACAATTACTATGAAATGAATATAGCGATTATATCTGTAATGACTGTCCAGGTCAAAGGTCATGAAAGCATCTCAAAATAGAATCAGCAAAAGGCTTCAAACATGTTTTCCAGAGGATGAGAGAGGATGTAAAAACAGGTGGAACGTTGTAAGAATCACAGACAGTGTCATAACACTTGATTTAACACATAAACCACTTTGACCCCGAAAGTGTAAAACATCCACACACACAAAGCCTTACAGCTGGAGAATCTCCACAAACCAGAGCAAAACTAGAACATTATCGCTGACTGACTCATGCACACAAAACTAATAACACACCAAATCTCCTACATTCCACCCGGTTATTTAAAGGGATAGTTCACCCGAAAATAAAAATTCTGTCATCATTTACTCACCTTTGAGTTGTTCCAAATCTGTATAAATATCTTTGTTCTGATGATCACAAAGAAAGATATTTGGAAGAATGCTTGTAACCAAACAGTGCTTGGACCCCATTGACTACCATAGTAGGAAAAATTACTTTATCATTTTGTTCTGTTGAACCCAAAAGAAGATATTTTGAAGAATGTTGGAAAGCAAACATTTCTGGGGCACTTTTGACTACCGTTGTTATTTTTCCTACTATGGTAGTCAATGGGGTCCAAGGACTAGATAGTGAGTAATTCATGATAGAGTTTTCATTTTTGGGTGAACTATACCTTTAAATTATTGTCCTGGGAATCCATTATTAAAGTGTATATATACAAACACACAAGCTAATAAATGCCGTATACTGTATTAATAAAAAACGTGTCAGTTAGATTAACTGTTTCTGTGGTGGTCCAGAAAATTATTTACAGATTCAATACAATAATAAGGTTTTTTAAGAAAAAATAAAACATTTGGAACAATTAATGTTCTTAAAACTAACATTGTGAGCCTTCCAGTTTGTTTACAATAGTGTCATCAATTCATGGATATTTATGTGTGTTCTGTATTTTTGTACTTTGCACCCTTATTGTGGTTTAGTTCACCCCCAAAAAACAACCTCATGTCATTCCAAACCTGTATGATTTTGTTTCTTCTGCAAAAAAAGGTATTTTGAAGAATGTTGTTAACCAAACAAGTTTGGCCCCCATTGACTTCCATTGTATGAAAACAAAACCACCATTTCTCAAAATATCTTTTTTGGTGTTCCACAGAAAAGTCATATACAGGTTTTAAACAACATGGGGATGAATAAATAATGGAAGAATTTCTCCTTTTTATTTATTAAAATATATTTAAAAAAATATTTGGTTCCACTGTACTGTGCATGACTGCATTGAACAGATTTATTTATAATTCACCATCAGCTTTCACAAAATTGACATCACTAACTTGCAATGACATTCCTTTATTGACATCACAAATCCCCATTACTTATAAATTCCTCCTCTCCTAGACCACCTGGCTTCAATCTGGTCTCATTCTGGCCCACCAAGCGTTGTTCCAATTCACAATACAGTCTGCTTCAGCTGTGCATGCCACCTCAAAACACTGAGACAACATTAATGGTTAAACAAACCATTTGAAGTGCAAACCGCTTTTTAAGCTCGTACAACCAACATGAAAAAATTCAAGAATCTACAGTAAATTCAGAACGCTCGCTATAATTACAGTAGGATCAAAAAGTGAAATCCTGTCGCTTAAAGAACTCCCGCTCATTAATGCTGACAGGTGCTGCACACCTGCTAGGCTGTTTATACCTACCACTGATGGCCAATGGAGCAGAATTACAGCACTTGAAAGCACTTTAGCTATGATTAAGAGCGGTATGCTGTTAAACGCTTCAGGAAACGAATTAAAATAACAAACGTGTTATCGATCATTTCTCAAGCACACATGTGCTGTGCATTCGGTCAGCAACGACCATCTGCACTGAGACCAAAAACATGCTCTGTTAACCATTGCTTGTTATTTCATAAAATCTCATCGTAACCGATATTTTTTATCCACATTTCGCCGTATTTTATTCCTCATTAAAAAGAAGGTAAATCCTTAAAGGGAGCAGAGTGTTTCACAGAGGGTGCAAAACTCCCACAATGCACAGCAGGTGACAGCTAATCCACTCCAGAGTTGCCATATTTCACTGTTCTTGGACGAGACGTCTACACTGGTATTGTTATCAAAAAAAATGTAGCATCATTTTTTGGGAACTATTTCATTCAGCCTTCGTGATATCCCTGGAGTTCAAAATCTCCGTCTGTGCTCAGCAGGGTGGACATATTTAAAAGACGAAAGAGGCACAGGCAATGAATGACTCTTACTATTTTAGTTAGTTAGTTTATTTTATTGTCTGTTACTTCATCTTTGACACTGGCACAACATACAATACATCCACATATCACATTATAAAAACATATAACACACATGTTCCTATATAACACATAACTGACCTTTACAACACATTTGAAATACTTTAAAACAATTGGTTTAAGGTGGCTAACGCTATTGGAATAAATTACCTTTTATATGCATTCCTTTTATCTATCGGCATGCGCAGTCTACGCCTTGAAGGAAAAACTTCAAAGTAATGGTGGGTGGGTTCAATCTGAGTAGATATAGTAAGAATATACCTGGATGATTCGTAACATTTGCCAAAATGTGATCATGCAAAATAATGCCAGAGAATACTCGCATGCAGCATGATGAGGTCATGCAACAACAATGCACCAATTTGAAACGTTTACTGTAGCATACTGTAACACAATTTTCTCCTATTGATCGGATTGTTTCAGGTTTACACCACACCTTCCAATCTATTCGAAATCTCATCTCGGATCGAGCTCAATCGGATCGATTAAGGTGTCTACATGGGCCAAAAATCGGATTACTAACAGATTTTTTGTTTGCATGTGAACGTTGCTGGAGTCAACAATGTGCTGAAAATGACAGGCTTTCTATGTTTTCTGTTTGAGTCAACCTCCCATCATTTACCCTGATGGTGAAAATCAATGGTTTTCTGTGTCCTAAAGTGAGCTCTCTGAGAGCGGGAAGTGTCTGGGAGTCTATAAGGTCGGTCTCCGGGGAGTGATCTTTCTAAAACACAGCAGCGTGTGGCAGCGTTTCTAAACGCATCTGACATTTAAGTGATCAGCACGCAGCGCATTCAGTAAGTCCTGGAATACACAAACACGCTCCACGAGACTCGCTGCTGGTCTGAATGTAGGATAAAATTGTCACCAGTAAATAAGCGCTTGTGTGAGGTGTCAATGTTTTTGGGGGGATCTCTGAGAGTGATTTGGCTCTTGATTGAGGATGGCATCTTGCATCACTGTGGAGAGAAACTGCTGTCATCTAAACAACTGGAGTGATCAAACTTGTCCAAACTGCTGAGTCCAGAAAAGATGTAAGGGACAGGGAATGTTTTACTGAGGTGAAATTTTAAATTGATACTTTTTCATTGATGTAGTTCACTGGTATGGTATGGTATGGTATGGTATGGTATGGTATGGTATGGTATGCATTCTATATGCTCTACAATTTTCCTGATTTTCTATATTTTTCCCCATTTCTACTATGCTATACATTTTTTAAATTATATATGAATTTAATTTTAAAACGATAATATTTCACTTTGCACAACTTTATTGTGTTTATACTTTGTATTTATATCTTTGCATTTATGTTGCATTTATGTCTTTGCCTATCTACATTGTTCATTTTGTATTTATGACCTTATTTACAATATACGTAACAATGCAAAATGGTGAAAAGCACTATTTAAATAAATCTAAATAAAACAGAATTGAACTTTTAGGGGGTTGTAGACCACATATTTCTTGGCTAAGCACTAATTTGACTAAATAATCTGCCGTAAAATAGTTTCGAGTTTAATAGTTTAAGTTAAGCTCATTTAACAAAATCGTTTTAAATGATCTATCATAAAATAACCCAACAAAATGTGCATTTACATAATGCATAATGCACTTACAATCTAATGAGCTATGCATTCTGAAATGCTTTAAAGCAAAATGTGAATTTTTTTTTTTACTACAAACTGGCGGACAAGTCTTCATTTTTTTTGCCTGCGATAATCAATAGAGCTTAACTAGCTTTTAACCCAAAAACATTTATTGCAGCAGCAACAGCCTGTTGGAGCAACCAGGAATGAGCTATTTTATTAGTTTGTACCAATATAGCTCTCATTGATTTGTGCATTTGTCCAATTAAAACTACATTTTCTGGTGGAGTAATAAAGCAAAATACTTTCTCAGTCTCATGCGGGACGTTTAAATACTGCGGTCTACCATACCACACTGTGATGACAAAAAGTGCATTTCCCTGGCCTCAACATCATCTGACCAATATCTGACTCCATCTGTCCTATTTCTCTCTGCACGTCCACAAATAAAGACAGGTCAAACCAGAACAGAAACAAATGTCGACTAAATATAGGCCCGTCCTCATGAACCCACAGCAGCGGAGGTGAGTTATAGATCAACGCTTCATTATTTATGCCACTACAGGACGGATGAAGAATTTAGGAATCACATTACAAGAGAAACACTTTCATCAGTTTGTCCGTGTTTAGGTATTACAGTCTGTTCACTCACTGAGGGTCAACACGAGCAGATTATCAGAGAAAAGAGAGAATGTGTGACTGAGAGTTCATTAAAACTGTCATATGAAAACCACAATAAAACACCATTACTTCCACAAAAGACTATCACCTGCCATCTGCCACTTCTATCCCGAAATCTTTCTCTCTCTCGCTCTTTTTCTGACACTTGACAGGGTTTAGCGCAATCCAGAAACCAAAAATGTGATCTCTTTCAGGTCAAAAATTGGAAATCGTAATCTGAATTGGAAAAAAAACAACAAAGCAGAATTTACTGAAATTGCCATTTTGATAAATTCGACACACACTTTAGTCCTTTGTCCAACAACAATGGCAAGAATAGTTTATCTTGCAAGTCTAACCCTGCAAGTCTAACAATTTGACCTTGTTAAACTACAAAAACAAAAGTCAATGAATTAAATGTAATAAAATATGTCTAAATTTGTTAGACATTTCAGACAATGGTAGTAATATAATGTCATAATATAATGTAATATTAATAAGTAATAATAATAAGTGATAAAATGACAATATAATGTCATGTTTTCATTCCTGCATGTTGTTCATTTTCTTCCCTGCCTACTTCAGCTTAATCCTCCTAACATGTCTTGTAAACTATGAGTACAGTTTAGTGTGTTGACAAAATGTTTTATGCTCTCCTACTTGTAAGTCGCTTTGGATAAAAGCGTCTGCCAAATGAATAAATGTAAATGTCATCTACTATTGTGCCCTTATGTGTAAGATGGAAATGAGAAATTAATACCGAAAAAGAAATTAATTTACAGTACAGTGCTATGCATTTACTTCTTCATTCTATTTCTATTTTCTAATTCAAATTACAATTCCTCGTCCTGTTTGCTTTCTTAGGTTTGCTCAAGGTATTTTTCAATATAGTACTAAATGCCTCACAGCCCTGACACACACGAACACAAACACACAAACTTCATTCATGTGCCCCAACTCATAACGTGGGAATTTTTCATGCCGGAACTTCAGGACTAAAAGAGAAAGAAAAAGAGAGCAAGAAAGGGGGAGGGAGAGAGGGAGAGAGGGAGAGAGAGAGAGAGAGAGAGAGAGAGAGAGAGAGAGAGAGAGAGAGAGAGAGAGAGAGAGAGAGAGAGAGAGAGGAAGCCTCTTTTGTGTAATATCTGGAAGTAATTCCAAGGTCGACGTTCCTGGTATCGAGGGGTTTGGAATAAACACAGCACTAATTAGCCCAAATGTGATACAATAGCTCAATCTGAGATGAGTCTGAAGGCCGAGGAGAATCTAAGACCTACATTATTCTGCTGTCATGCTTCAGTTCAGAGCGAGAGAGTGAGAGAGAGAGAGAGAGAGAGAGAGAGAGAGTGAGAGTGAGAGTGAGAGAGAGAGAGAGAGAGAGAGAGAGAGAGAGAGAGAGAGAGAGAGAGAGAGAGAGAGAGAGAGAGAGAGAGAGAGAGAGAGATGGTTTAGTGATCAAGGACTCTGTGACTCTGTTGGGTCAGATCCTAATCATAAGATCAAAGTAAACCAACCAATGAGAAAAGCAAAATTAAAACCAAAAAGCATATAAATCAGACTCTTTAACGCATATTTAAATGCACAAAAATATCAATGCATTTACAAGAATCTACAAAAAACCATTTTCAGCCGAAACACAAAAAACGCTCGGCTATGTGACACACCTCCGTGTACGACACACAAGTCCTATTGATAGCAGACAAAGCCGACTGTGTCCACTCCCCCCACCCCACGGCTCAAGGGTCCGTCAGAAAGAGGCTCATATACTGCAGCGTGGACACTAAATGGCCTATTTTCAACGCAATCAATGTCTCATTACAGACCACGGTTATAAATCTTAGCCCTATTTAGTCAGGGGATTAAAGAAAGCAGGATAGAGCGGCGCACACGGAGGTAAATACATCACTAACAGATACATGCAGAGACACGCACAAACGTCCGGTCACACATTCGCCTGCATTTAAACACACCGCACATATGCAGAAACATGCAAGATAACTTTGCCAACATGTTGTGTGCCAATGCTACATTGAAGATGACATGTTTCAATAAGCATCTAAGATATGATCTTTTGAGTCAATATAGGGTTGAATACAGAATAAGGTGAAATCTCAGATGAGATTTCCTTAAAGGGACAGTTCACCCAAAAATGAAAAATCTGTCTTTATTTACTCACCCTTGAGTTGTTCCAAATCTGTATAAATGTCTTTGTTTTGATGAACACAGAGAAAGATATTTGGAAGAATGATTGTAACCAAACAGTGCTTGGCCACCATTGACTACCATAGTAGGAATAATGTAATTTGTACATTTCTTTGTCTTGTTGAACACAAAAGAAGATATTTTAAAGAATGTTGGGAAGCAAATGGTTGTCATTTTTCCTACTATGGTAGTCAATGGTGGCCAAGAACTGTTCTTCTAAATATCTTTTAATGACATTAAATGGAAAGCAAATGGAAACATTTGCTAATGAACATATGAGACAACTAAAAGTTTATTATTAACGTTTAGTAATTAATAGTATTTTAAGATTCTTAAATGAAACTCGATCGAGAAATAGTAACATCAAAGCCAAAAAAACAATGAAAAATCTTGGAAACCAAATATTGTGCCAAATCTTTAATATTTCAGATTTATTTTACATAATATAATGTTTCTTTACTTTACTTTTTTTCGAAATCCTAAAAAAAATCTTTGAATATAAATATTTAATCCCAGAAATTCCATGTGGTTTAATGTGTTTTTCTCACAAATGTTTTTGCCACTAAAGAACAAGTTTTACCAGTGTATTTAAAGTGAGTTTTCTTTTAAATCTATTAAACATTTTTATATCTTTGGAGCTTTGATGTGCCAACTTTCATACAGTTTTATTTAAAGAGTAAATAGCTTGTGATTTCTAAGGGTCTACTTTGGTTTATGGAGTGTCCGACAACAGGTTTATGTACATACCTGGTGTTAAAACACTATTATTTTGTAATAATAAGCCGTTTTTATTACCTTACTTCTTGACTGACTCTCAAATGATTCGTTCTGCAATTCATCTGTCTAATCCCCGCCTTTCCGCTAGCGTAGTCTGATGTGATTGGTCAGATGGTCTAGTCTGCTGTGATTGGTTTAGCGCGTGTGTTCAAGTTTTTGCGGGCAGGTGGGACTATTTCTATTGACGTAGATACACGAAGGTTAAAGACTCGGACGGGTCACGACTCGTTCGCGTGATTCAGAGTCGACTCCCATTTTTACAAGCTAATAACTTTGTTATTCGTTCACCTTCGGATTTACAACTTTGGCAGACTGCTTATTTAAACGTGGCAACATTACACAATGCATGAAATGTATTGTTTATGATCTCGTGGAATGTACTCTTTAAAATAATACATATGACATTATTTGATATAAAACAGCAGAGAATATGAAGAATGTGCATTGGCTAAAACCATTACTGAGGTGTGTTGCGATAGCAATTGTCCATTTCTTATTTATCATTACTATTTTATCACCTCTGTCACCTCATAACATGCAACAAAACAGATGTTGTGTTAGCTCATCCATTACATTACAACGAAAGACCCACAACCTTGTGTGTCACCTGGCAAATGTCATCTGTGGGAAACTGCTTTATCGTGTTCTCTACACATACAGACTGAGAAATGTTTGACATTTACACCGACAGCGAACCCTCTCAGCATCTGCCGTCTATTTATACCCGCATGTCAGACAACCTGTGACCAACAGAAGAGCTTCACACCGACAAACACGGCTCAGGGAACAAAAACTAACTAACAGAACCCGCCAAGACTTATAAACAGCATGATAGATAGACAGATAAATTCTGAAACTTTTCCCATTAAAAGTGTCTGAAAGCTCATTCACAGAAGACTGGAGTCTCTGAATACTCATCCAGCAAAAAGAAGCTTATTGTTATGTGTTTTTTATTTTGTACCTTTTTGATGAATGAAGCCCCGAGCTCTGAAAAACATCTCATTTTTTTACATAAGGTAGAAGGTGATGTGTTCCTTTCAAGAGCTTCTTTCTGGCTACAGCTTCCCATTTCATTTTTCAATAAAACACACGTCTGCCAGAACACATGAAAGCGGACAGAAAGTTATTACGCATCTTTGTAAAGCACACGCGTGGCCTGTGAAGGACAGAAAAGAGAGATTTGGATCTCAGAGTAGCTCGCATCTGAATAACAATGAGTCTAAATGAGTTGATCTCTCACATCAGACCGGATCCGAGTAATACGGTTTCAGTGTGAGGAAGAGATCAACATATTCACATTCACTGCAGGCTTTGAAGGATTTATATGTATGCTTTTCTACATGTTAAAGGAATAAAAATAACACTTGACGTCATTTATTCAGTCTCATTATTTTCTGCTTCTGTTGAACATAGATGTCATGCAAAATTTCCGAGTGATGACTTTTAGCACAGAGACTTATTTCTCCTAGACGTCAAACAAATAAAGATTAGGAAATTAAGTAAAGATCATGTTTCATGAAGATATTTACTTAGTAAATTTCCTACCATAAATATATAAAACCTTTATTTTTGTGAGTAATATGATATGCCCTAAGGACTACTTTAAAGGCCATTTTCTCAATATTTTGATTTATTTGCAGCCTCAGATTCCAGATTTTCAAATAGTTGTATCTCAGACAAATATTGTCCTATCCTAAAAACAACATATATCACCTTTCAGATGATTTAGAAAAATGTAACACTATACGTAACACAACTAAACACTGGTTTTGTTGTCAGGGGTCACGTTTTACCTCTAAAATCTACATTCATTTTACGCTTAATGTATCTAAACAACTCTCTGATTTGTATCTGAAACTAAGTTGATACTTAAAACACAACTGAGAACTCCATCAAATCTCCTGAGCTGTGAAAGAGCAACGATTGAGCAATACAATACAAATACAATTCACCTTCCGCTTCCGATTTTACGTGTAACTTTACCTTTAGAATTTCAGGAAGAATTAATACTTGAAATGACACGAGGGCGAGTAAGTGATGACACAATTTTAATTTTCAATTATAGCTGTGTTTGCTTTTGTCATCCAGAAAAAAAAGCTCTTCTCTTCTCTCTCTCTCTAAATACAGTTATCTACAAAATGAATTATTCATGTTATTTTTAATCACTTTAAAGCCTTCTCATAACTGATCAGATAAATGAAATGCCATTCTCAACAAGAGCACTAGCAGGCATGGCCCATTTCTGCTACTGTTTCCCTTAAATGTCGAAGGAGCACAAGGTCTGAAGATTTACTGAGAAAGAGAGAAACAGAAGAGGAGTAATGCAGAGGCCTTGTCACATTCGTTTCCTCTGGCTTTGGGGCTTGGTAGACACAATCCATGTCTGAATAACAAGGTTTAAAAAGCAGGTGAGATAGTCGACAGAAAAAACAAGATGGAAAAAGAGATTATATGAGAATGACACATTTAACACCTCTGCCATGTCAAGGCAGGAAAAAGGAAAGGTTTTAAATCGCAGGGCAAATCTTACTATTACATTATTGCTTCATTTCTCATTTTTATCGCATGATTGCATTTCTCCAGGCACCTTGCTTGTTTCTGACCGACCTTCTGCGTCCTCTCATCTCTAGTGCTAAACATAATGATTTCAATATATTTTAGGAAAACATATATAAACATCTTTCTTTCAATTAACATCTATGATTTTTTTTCGATGACGTTTGAATTTAAGTTGTTTGTAATGTACTAAAGATGAAGCAACATCACTTCAGCATCTTCACAACATCAGTTTTTTCCTGATCTCCAGATAACAGAGTAAAACTCCCTATACAATTCACACGCGATTCACCAAAAAATACAAATTCTTTCATCATTTAGTCTTCCACATGTCATTGCAAACTTGTATGACTTTCTTTTTTCTGCCGAACACAAAAGAAGATATTTTGAAGAACGTTCGTAACCAAACAAGTCAAGCGCTCATTGACTTCCATTGTATGAACACATAACCTGAGATGTTTCTCTATTTACAGATTTTAGTTTAACTATGTCTTTAGTACTCATAAATTAATCCGACAAACCCTACAAATTCACTTCACATTCAATATTCACCCAACACTAAATGATTTTAATGAAAAACCAAAGCTCGCTATTCCAACATGCCGCAGACTCTGGAACACGCACGAGCCGGCACCCATTTGAAGGAGACTCTGTGGCTTCTAGACCGCCCGGAGATATTTATTAGAGGTGTATGAAATTTTCATGCGGAGTGAAGCATTCTCTTTCATCCCGTAGCCTGCTGTCAACCGGCAGGCGGAAGCTAAAGCTCTGCGTGGCAGCTCGGCACGGGGGGGGCCATGCCTTCGGGTGACATCATCAAAAAAATGGGTGAGGGGTGGACCCTTCATCACCCAAATCAGCCAATTAGAAAAAAAGCTTTGTTCGGGATCGTCTGACAAGATAAGAGGAACGGGCCGGGAGTCGGAGAAGAACGAACGGAAGGGCGGATGTGAGAATACAAATCACAGAGCGCACAAACAATACGTGACCCGATCGCGGGTCAGATCGTGACACAGTCTCTCCTAAACTCAAGGAGTTTTTCCTCGCTTCTCACCTCCTGTTGTCACCGACTCATTTACTGTCTCAACTTTGGCTTTGAGAAATTTTGTGTGCAGGTCTGGAACGTCCTGCCCTCTCATTCCTTCTCCTCATAAGACATCTTACAGTGACAAAAACAGACAAGATACAGTGAATTAATTGGCTTGGGGTTCAATTTAAAATGCCCTTTAGGAAAATCAGACGTGGACTCTTACACACACACGCGCACACACTTCTGTCTGCACCTAAAGAAAGCACAGTGACTCAGATTTAGCCCACAAACCATCATATTCACCCAAAGGTCAAATACAATGTACCTTCAACTCAAGCAGAGATGTGCCGGTTTGTGAGTGTGCAGCCTAAAAAATGCGGGTTATTATCAACCCAGCGTTGAGTCGAAAAGGGACGAACCCGACCGTGAGGTTAAATTAACCCAGAAAATGCCTCATCCTTTTTGACTCAACACTGGGTTGAGTGTTTGACTCAACCTCTAAATTCTTAATGGAAAATATGCATTTGTTTAATTTTCACTTACAATTTGCTTAAAAAAGATTTTGATAATAATCTTTATTTCACTAATTAAAACACAGTAAAATAAGTCTTACTTTTGCTTTTTTAGTTACATTGGATGGAATAAAACTAGCAAAAATGTGAAATATCAATGGCCACTACAAAGCTCTAGTACTCATTGGCTGCATATAGGCTGAAACCAAACAGTTCTGGGACACTATTGACTTCCATAATAGATAAAAAGCTATTATGGTGCTTTGGTTTCTATTCACACATTCTTCAAATGATCTTATTTTGTGTTCATCAGAACACAACTTGAGTGCGAGTACATGATGACATCATTTTTGTGTTTGGGCAAACTATCATTAGCCTGCATGAAAACAACGTCTACAAGTAACACAGTAATATGAATGTCTTCAGTAATACAGTGACACACACCTGTGTGTGTGTACAGCAAATGAGAGAGATAGAAACCTCCCTAAAGTCCTGTGATGAAAGCGGGAATTCTTGTCATTTGTTTAGCCAATTACTGTAAGATTTAGTGCATTGTGTCTGCGCTGGTTGAAATGTGTGAGTCAGGAGTTCATTTTTATTCTCCTCTCGTGTTCCTGCGATGTCTTCAGCACAAGGAGTTTTTTGTTGACTATATTATGACGCCAGGTTCTGGCGTGCAAAGGCAAGCTGAGGCTGGAGGCCAACTCTCTCTTACATACACACACACACACACACACCAAACACACTAACACACACTCCCACTCCAGCAGAATCAGAGCACTCGACCAGCAAAACCAAACAGCCTACAGACAAGCAAAAGCCAAATGGATTTCAACAAGTGAGTCACGCAAATACACACGTTAAGAAACATCACATATGAGATCTCAAAGACGCCAATGAGATAACACGGAGAGCAAATAGAGAAAGTGTGTCGCTTCGCTGATATCTGGCAACAATGTCACACGCTGTCATTTTCAAAAATGTTAAACATTTCTCATAAATTTTTCCACAGTATGAACTGTGTGTTAGCAAGTAAATTCAAACAAATCACAGCTACACATGCTTATATGTCAATACATTTCACCCAAGTGTAACACACAAGCACTATCAATACTTCAACAAACACTCAACAAAAACATCCCTCATCCAGTCGGTCCTCTCTGACGTGTTCATAATCCAAGCAGGCTTTGCTGCTAATACATATTTCCGAAAGAGGCACTGAAGAGTGTGTAAAAAATGATGTAGTAATTCGTGTTAGTGCTAACAAAGAACTAAGAAATGATTTGTGAAGATCTGGTTTCCCGAAGGAAACAGCCAAGGAATAGTGACGTTTTAGGGTTCGGCCAGATAACAGATCACAAATCAATATGCGGGAAGATGAAGAGCAAAGTCAGAATGCAAATGTCACAATGACATCATCATCAACATTTTATGATGCAAGTCAAATGGAAATTTCAAAAACGTATGATAATTAGAAAAAGAGTAAGCATGAAAGTCCACCTCTTAATCCACTAGGACGAAAGTAGATTTTACAAAGACACACGAATAAGATCGTACAAAATCATAAGAATTAGCTGGAAATGGAAAAAAGCAATGAAATTTTGTTGATGTGATCCAAACTCAGAATGCAAATGTTACAATGACATCATCAGTATTTTATAACATAAGTCAAAGTGTCCTGAAAACAAAAAACTAAGATGAAATTTATTTGCAGAACTGAGTTTGAATGTAGGGGCTAAGTACGTTGTTCATTGCAGAAACGTTTTTAAAACATTAATACAACGTTCGCCTGGCAAGAACTGTAATACTTGTGAACATCTTACCTGATCTGGAGTTTGTCATCACATTACTGTACCGAATTAAACGGGTGAGAACTGGGTCTCTGAACCAAGTCCATCTCTACGGTAGAGGCATGCTGACCCCAGAACACAGTTACCCACTGTCTCACTGGCCAAAGTGTCACGGTCAAAGACTGACCTGCCCACACAAAGACCCACCTGCTGAATGTGTGTGACAGAAACCTCTTCATGTATTTCATGGGTTTTCACATTTCTGTCACATCTAAGATCTGAAGTGGAACATTTTTTCCCTTCACTCTCCACAAGGGATTTTATGCACCGTTCATACACTCTGCTGAACACCAAGGTTGATTTATGCTGGTCTTGTGCTATGAGTTTTAATTTTTAGACATGTCGAGTAAAGATGTAATTTTCCCTTGTGCTACGTCTAGCTGGTTTAAAAACCAAGAATGTGTAAACATCCATTAAGAAACATGTGTAATCTACCTGATCTCACAGGAGAACTACTTTATGATGTGATGAAATTGTTCAAGAATTGTTCAAAAACATAATTGAAATCTTTTTGTTAAAGTTATATTCTAGGGGCATTTATTGGGAAAGGACAGTGGAGGAAAGCATTGGGCAGAGATATGGGACCGGTAAAGGACCGTTGAGACGTCGCCGTGTGCGCACTGGCGCTATATGTCGGCACGCTAACCGCAGGGCTATTGGCGCCGACAAAGGTCCACCGCTTAATCTACTGCAATGTCACGATTTTATGACAAAATGAGATCGTACAAACTCATACAATTAGCTACCAATTTGCTAAAGCCACAAGTACGTGTCGGTATGATCGAGGCCTGACAGACACGACCCCAAAAATGTATTTCTACCTCTCTCTGTTTAATGCTAACTAAGTTTGTCTACCTCTGTAGCGTGTGCCAGGACGAGGTTAAATAGACTAAATACGCCGACATAAGCAAACGGTTTCAGCACAACACATCGAACGGTGACTGGTGATATCAAAGTCCACATTAAAACCGTCCGTGGCCGTAGCTGTTAACCAGCAGGGAAAAATGAGCGAATGGGAAAATGAGAAAGATTTGTCATCACTTTTCTAACTAAATAACTCTAAATAGCTCGATCGTGTCGCGCTGGCCGTGTGCGAGCGGATATAAAAGCAGGCTGGGTGTTTTATTCAGCCGTACAAAAGAAGGTCATCTCGAGGGTCGTATTGTCAAGCCTTTGCCTACTTCCCCTCAGTGATGCTTGTGTAATTCTTCTATCTTTATCTCTCACACCTTCTGCACCTCTCACCTTTAAATCTCACAGCTCGAGTCGCTCTCTCACTCCTCTCTATAATAGGGTTTGGACGGGGGGGTTGTGTGTGTGTTTGTGGGTGGGTGGTCCGCGCTCCGGTCCGACTGAGTCTAATTGCCGGTGTTGTGCTGCTAAAGTCATCCAGGGAGCCGCGGAGAGCCGGTGGGGGAAAATTGAACAAACATCACCCGTCAAAAGTGTTTCCACTCAGAGTGGCTGTCAGACTGCCCTGTTTACCTGCTACACAATTATCATCCGCCCCTGGGGAACCTTGCGGAACAACACATTCATCCTCCGAAGGGACGGAGGGGGGGCCACGGGAGACGTGCGATGGTCGAACACAGAAGAGAGAAGGAGAACGCCGACTGAGTCTTGTTATGTGAGGATGGTGGGGAGTAAATTAGGCATACAACAGTCTGGGAAAGGTTGCGCTATGTTGCAACAGCCATGAGGAGAAAAGAAGCGCTTTCTAGAGTTTTATTCTGGGGCTGGGTGGAGTGAATTTAAGTATTATCTAACATTAATCCCAGACAGCACAGGTATGTCTGTAAATTGTCTTCTGTGTAGAAACATCAGATAAACATCTAACAAACATCTTTTAGATGTCTATATGACATATGAAAGAAAACGTCTCAGAGACATATTGCAGATGAGCAAATCAAAAAAATCGACATCTCCGAGATGTATGCGTGCTAATAGCGAATGCTATGCTAACGTTTGTGCTCTGTTCTCTCTCTCTTGGGATTTGTTAATGTACACCTGCTCATGTTTTATGAACTGAAGTCATCAGACCAAAGTAAAGAGTTCCTGGGTGTTTCGTGTGGGCTCTTGGAGCCGCTGACCTGACCCTTGGCTCAGTGGGACAGTGGGTCAGTGGTGCTGGGTAGCACCGCAGGGTTTCCCTTACACACATAAAGAGTGTGACCCTGTCTGAACTATTGCTTCAACTCTATCACAGGATCCATCCAATTCATTCACCAGAACTCTCCAGGCGAATCCGTCCAGCGCAACCCATATGTCTATCCATCACCGCTTATTAAATCTGCCCAAAAACTGGTGGGTGTGCTAATGCGTTTGCTCATTTGTCTTGGCAGCTCAATTGAGCATTGTTTCCGCTGCTGTTTTCCATAACCACCCACGCAAATTGCAAGCCCAAGTACTCTCATTACTCAACCAAACCAACACCGGGACAGAAGCTCTGGAGAGTTCACGCTGATTCACCTCCATCAGGTTTGAGGGAGGGATCAGGTCGGGAACGGGAAGGATCGTGACCCTAACACTTACACTGCACATCTACGCGAATGGACTTGATAGCAGCCACCCCCACCCCGTTCTCAGCTTTGCAGTAGTAGCGACCGCCCTGCACTCTCTGGATGTTGGGGATCCGTAAGGTTTCATTGAAGATGGACGTTTCCTGGAACTTGTCAGAAGCGCTGCCTGCTGTTTTGGTCCACCGCACCTACAGGGGGCGACAATAAGAGATACACGAGTTTGACATTTCGTAGAACCAGTTTTTATTGTTAAAAAATGATGCTATATAATAAAAACATCAAACCCAAATCTTATTATATTAGCAGATATTCTGATTTAATTTACAGACGTTGAAGTCGGATGACATCAAACTGCCGTTTCCAGATACACAGACAAAGTCAGATACAAGACCTCAAATTGTAAATTATTTCAATTAAATTATTTTCAGGAAGATAAAGATAGTTTTCAATACTGATATTTTGTACTTGCTCAATAACTGATTTTTGTTTTATATATATATATATATATATATATGTATGTATATATAACATATTAAATATTTTTGTTGATATTTTTGTTTATATATATGAAATATTTATGTATAAAATATTTTTGCTCAGTTAATGATTTTTGTTTAACGAAAGTTACAGATTTCTTTAAAAAAATAATCTTTATTGCTTTTAAAAATGTATGATTACAAAACTAAAACAATGAATAGACTAAAACATTAAATATGTCAAAAAAGAATACATTTGTATTTATAATCCACTTATAGAAATATATGTATGTTATCACTCTTTTGGAAACATATACAATTGAAATCTATGTGTGAAATGTTTTCAAAACCCAGAGACTTACAGTAAAATTCAAAGAGGTTATAGAGCTATCTATCTACGTAGAACAACAAAGAGTAAAAAATGTATGTTAATCTATAGAAAAATGACAGGGCTAAAGGGGAATTCAATGAGCCCGACCTTACTGTAGATACAGCGGTCAGAACGTGTCCATAATCACACTCTCATCCATTCAATCACTCTTTTGACTCCTTCAAACAATCTTTGCATTGAGTGTGTAAGGTCAAGTGAAAATCTCAAACCTAAGCCGTTGTAATCTCTCACACCTCACAGCCTCCGGACATCAGTAAGCTGCTTGCATTATAGCAGGGGTCACCTCTGAACACGGTGCCACGCGGGTGAACAGGCGATTGTGGTTGGCAGCGCTCGGGCAGAGGAAAGGTTAGGACGTACGTGAAGAGGATTATGGAATTACACGGGCCTGTGTAAACAGCAGGCTTTGTGTTTATTCAGGTTTATTTGCCTTTGGATTTGGGACGCAGCTATGATCATTTATCAGGTGTAGTGGGTGAGAAATTAACAGCGCGAGGCAGAAATGTGCTCCTGATGGGACTAACCTCTCCTTTCGGAGCAAAGGACAGAAAGCTGAAGGCAAAAACTGTTTGATAGTTCCACATGAGTTACTTAGAAATAACAAAATAAAAGTCATTTAAATGAATAGCTATAAAGCGCAACATAAAAAATCCCAATCTTTATGAAATTAACAAAAAAATTAAGTTAATTTCGTGGACTGATATGGATGATATGTAACTATGCATAACTGGAGAAACAACGAAAGTAACATGTTGTGGTGACACATGTGACACTAAAATAAAGGTATAAACATGAATTAAACAACATAAAAAGTAACAAAGCAATCAAATGTACATAACAAACGCAACAAATAATTAATTAATTTTATAACATTTAATTTAATTAATTAAATAGTACTAAATGTGAAGAGACACACATGAAATTATAGGAATGTCCTTTACTGATTTTCAGAGTAAATTTTAAGTTTAACATAAAAAAAACATAATTTTTATTTCCTATAATGTTTTAATCTTATATATTGTTCTGATTTTCCAGTAAACCCCAAATACTCTTTTAGAGATTTTCACTGTATATGCAAATTGTATTTACAGTAATCTTTACGCAATAACGCAATCCATTTACAAACATTTTTCACATTTCTGCACACTGTGATTAAGTAACAAACAGTAACAAAATGTTTCAGCTTTCCAGTAAAAACTTCAGATATAGGATTTCCTCCTTTGTTTGCTGTGACTTTCTAAAAAAAAAATGCTATTTGTTTTCTCAGAAGCCCAAAACTCTGGCATCAGTGTGTTGATTCATCACGGCTCTCAAAGGGCCGCCACTGGCAGATGTAAGACAGATGGCGTTGGATAGGCTATCATTACAGCGGCCTCACACGGCTCTCTTACAGGAACTGAAAGTCACAGTGGTGCTGAAACTTTTAAACGCGCCACCGACGCAAAGAGAACAACGATGAGACAGGGAGGAGATACGTTGCAGCTACAGGAAACACATGAGAGGATGAAGAAATTGGTCTTGTAACGAATGAACCAATAAAGGGCCCACACTGCCCTTCCTAACATCAACAGCTGCCACACATCAACATGTTCTACCGTTCCAGAGATCCCAACAGACTATGCCAACTATCTCTCTTTCTTCAAAGACTCTTCCTTTCCGCAGCTGTCTGCTCATGGGAGAGATTTCCCATGAGTCTCTGTTAGCTGTACAGTAACAGTCTTTATCTGTCTGCACAGAAAATTCAGATCCGATCTGACCGTCCACACTGAGAGAGAGAGAGAGAAAGAGAAAGAGAAAGAGAGAGAGAGAGAGAGAGAGAGAGAGGGGGGGGGGGGGGGGATGGGGGGCATATTCTTATTTATATTTATAGAGTGAAAATGTACAGTTGATTTTATTAAACCACTATAAACAACAATTTCTGACAGATTCTTAAAGGGAAAAAATGAAAATTCGTTCATTTACTCTTATGCCATTCCAATGGTTTTATTCCCATTGACTTAAATCGTATGGAAAAAATATTTTGTGTTCCACAGAAGAAGGTCATACAAGTTTCAAATGAAATGAGGATTTATTTGTGGGTAAACTATTCCTTTAATACTGTAGTTACTGTAACCTATTTCCTAAAATGGTAATAAATAATAATGATAATAATAATAATATACTTAATAATACATATTATTATTATTAGTCATTTAGATGTTTCATGGGACAGATCGTTGACAAACTTTGTAATTTAATTTCATAATTAAAACGTACGTATTTAATGTTAAGTATTTAATACACTTCTTAAATACTTTATCACCAGTTTAGAAAATTTGGACCTTTTTTATTTGTGATTTACTGTAAGGCAGCTGATTTCACAAAACTGTGTTAGTTTCGTGTTTCTCACTTCACTCAAGAGTCTCTTTCGGCTCACATAATATATTATTTTCAGCTCAAATCAATATTTAGTCCATTTATTCAGTCAAGCCCACTGTACATTATCTCTTATTGCACTGCTTTGCCAATACGAAACGTACAGCAAACAGACCTGAGAGAGAGATAAAGGGTTTACGGTAATACACAGTGTAAAGATAATCTGAAAATGTTAAGCTTCTGTACGTAGCAATCACCTTTTGAGTGATTTAAAATACTTGCGCATAAAAAAGCAGCGATGAACATTAAATACGCTTACAGTAGCAATAACCCCGCTCTAATGCTGAAGAGGACACCGCCGTCCAGATTTAAGCAGGCTTGACAGGCATTAAGCAATAAATGTCTTTTTGCGGATGCTTCACTTGAAATGGTGTCACTCGCAGAGGACTTAATTTATAGAGGCAGTTATGGGATAGAAAAAACATTGAAAGCCATGAGAGAGAGAGAGAGAGAGAGAGAGAGAGAGTGGAATGATAAAAGCAGTAAACCAGGAAAGAGAGAAAGATCAGATTTTGCCAGCTCATCTCTCGTCCTGAACTAAATCCCTGATCGCTGAAATCAATCCTTATCAAATAACAGACAGCACTGCGGAGCATTTTAACCTCTCCATATGTACACGAACGGGAGCTTTATTAAACATCCCACACCGAGCATTAGAGACAAGAGGTGTGAAGATCTTCGTTCTGCTCGTGGACACAATGAGGACAGAAATACATCTGCAGCATGTGGGACGTCCACAGCGTTGGTCCTGATGATGCTGACCTTCAACATCACGGCCGTCCTACAAACACGATAACAGAAGAACAGGGTTGATGCTGCCAGTGCCTATATTATATATATTATAAGTCTAAACATCTGCTCACTCTTCTTTAGCTCGACTTTTCATAACTTTCTGTGTCTCACAGCATATTTATCAAAAGTGGTCATTCAGAATAAGTTACATGATCCATACACAGATCCATCATGATCTCATACCTCAGACTGCCCGCCCACAGTCTGTTCACAAAACTAGTTGCTGGGTTCGCTAAAGGTTACGCCACTGAATGATTCAGAGATGTTCCCGAGTTTTATTCCAGACACTTGAGTCAACAAAATATCCTTGAGCACAGCTCCACTTATGTCTGATTTCAGACTCAATATTGAATAAAAATGAACTCTTGTTGATCATTTGAAAGTCTCCTGCTGTTTGAGTGGGAGGTTCTATGGACCAGAGGTGGACCAAAACCTTTACTTCCATGAGGACAAAGTCACTGACAGGCATCAGTTACATCACATAATCCATCGGTGTTGTTCTCTCATAATTTAATACAGAGCATTGAGTCCAGCACGTCACACGACCAGGGGAGGGATTTAGTTTCCTTTGGATCAATTGGAGAGAGCAATAACTGGAAGAAGAAACCGGATCGCAATGATGATGAATATGAATAAATGCAAAAACTGCATTAATCAATGCGATTCGGTTTCAACCTCCAGACATTGTTCAGCTTTTATTCAAAGCTATTCATTTATTTATTTTATATAACATATATATATATATATATATATATATATAATAAAATATAATATAACATGTACATTTTTAATTAAATATATACATTTGAAAATGAATATCAATTTAATATAACAAAATTAAAAGAAATATATATAATATTATATGAAGTAATATTTATACCATATTTTATTATTATATTTATAATGTAAATATTTAATAAATAAATAAATGTATACAAAAGTTGAAATAAATACAATACAGAAAAAATAAATATATACCCAACAATAATAAAAAAACAAAACGTATACTCCAAACGTATACTTTTCTCCTTTTTTATAACTTGAAACTTCAAACATCAAACATTTCTGACCGAGCCTCTCGTGCACCCAAACCACCAAAGGTACAGCGAGACATCTGTTACCATTTAAAACATCCTCGTCTCACCCTCCTCCTCTAATTCGTTCTCTCTCGTGGCCAATCAGAGGCTGTTAAACGGCGCTTCTCCACGAAGCCGTCTGGTGTAATGCATTTAGATGCAGCGCACACTGAGGTGCCAATAAAAAGCTTGGTTTCTGGAACGCTTCACCACTGGGGCTTTACCCACACTGCTTTAATATTCCTTCTGCTCTTTGTGTCTCACCATCACACCCTTCATCTGGCCCACAGTTCATCTTCCTTTATCCTCTATGCCGTTTCCTCTCTTTCTTCATACCAGGGGCGCAAAAATGATCTGAAAAGATGGGGACGGGCCATACTGTAAACCTTATTAACTTGCCTCATGAATATTAATAGGGTGATGTAAATGTTTTAACGAAATCCCGAGTGATTTCCTTTAAGAAAGAAACTATGAATCATAGGAGCTGTGATGTCAGAGGTGTTTTTATTATTGAATTGTGATTTATAAGGATTTTGAATGACAGTCTATGGAGAGGCATACTTCCACTGCCTATTTGATTTATGATGTACAAGTATACTGAGATGATTTCATGAAAACATAATTATAAGAAGTAAATAATATTAAATAATATTTTAAAGCATGGACAAATTTGACCAAAAAGTCCATGTCCAATGGCCTGTTCCTCATCCAGGCCTCTCTCTCTCTCTCTTTGTTGGTGGTTGTCATACGACCTTTATCAGAAGGTGGCGAGATGTTTTTTTTTGCCATCTGATCTTTCTGTTTTCAGAACTGTATCGATTCCTCTCATCTGAACTATCAAGGACAGAAACCGAACCCAGACGACCCCCCTCCCCTCCGCCTGCCTCATCTCAAACTTCTTCAACATTCTCTTTTGTTGTTTTTTTTGCCCATCTTTGTTCTTCGCTCTCTGATCGGAGCCCAAGGTTGCAGTGACCAGCGGTATGAATAAATAATGTGCGGAGCAGGATCTCTTTCAGAAAAGTCATTTAGGGTGCTATTGTGTTACTAAAAGCTGTGCATTTAGTCGACAGCGTCCGTGTGACAGAAACGCTATGGAATGTGAACCGCTAGCCGCGTGAAGAAGCTAAACCTTCAACTACACCAGACATTCACAATGACCTTAAACACACTATCGCAGTTGTGTTTACACAATCTTTCAAACAAATCTCAAATATGACAACGCATGGAATATTTCAAACTCAATTTAGGATCCAATAATCTTTGTTATTCTATCCATGTTAGTTTTACTTTTCTATAGTCTCGTATTTCAACATACTTATTTGTGATTATTTTATTTATTTGTTTATTTCAAAAGAGACAGTGTACATTAATAAACATCCATGGATGTAAAGGTACACAAATTAGCCAGAAGGCTAGTTTTCATTGGTAGTCCCTTTGCCAGATGTTATTAGGCCAAGAAACTGAAAAGAAAGGAAAATACAATAGATCAATTGTCTCCCAATGATATTTAGGATCAACCTGAACCAAAACATCTGAAACACAGCTACAAATGAATACAAAAAAAACCCGAAATATTTTAAAGAATACTACATGCATGCAATTACAATGATGAAATAATTCAAAAACTTAACTTGGAAAAGAGAAGTCTCTTGAGCTTTAAAAGCACGACCACCATCATTGACCTGGATTTACCTGACATGTTACTCATGTCCTGACTACAGAGGGTTAATTTCATCAGCTGGAAAGATCAATGTGCTCACCAGGGTCTGCAAGCATAAAAAATTGAGCAGATCCCAAACTAAAGTTGTACCGAATGCATAAAACATGTGTTTGCCTTGCTGAGAAGACCCACTCGTAATGAATTTTCTTACGCTGGGCTATATGCAGGCAATGGTGGTTTGTTGATAAAAAAAAAAGTTTTAGTCCAATCATCAGAAAGAAGGTCAACAATCTGTCCTGATACAAAATCAGATATACACTCCATCAGACTCATTGTCCTTAACCATCAGCCTCTATAACTCGAGCACACACACCACTGGAGACAATGAGATGAGATGCGACTGCTATTGATTCATTTAACTCTCTATTCAAGCATCAGACCATTCTTACATAGGAGGCATGTGCCAAACTACACATTTTGAAAATAAACCAGTCTGTGGGACGCCTGAACAACAAGTCAACGGTTGGTCTTAAAGTAGCCCTGTATAATTCAGCTGGTTTATTGTTGACCTGACCAGATAAAATCCATTTAGGAACAGAATAAAGCATCAACACATCACTGCACTAGATGTGATCCATAGCCTTAAAGGAACAGTTCACCAAAATATGCAAATTCTGTCATCATTTACTTACCCTCAAGTTGTTCCTATCTGTTTAAATGTTGAACACAGCGAAAGATATTTGGAAGAATGCTTGTAACCAAACAGTTTTTACGTACAGTTTTTTTTGGGTGAAATGTCCCTTTAAGGTGTTTATATGAATGTACAGTTGTGGCTAAATGTAACGTCTGGAAGTAATATTTGTTTTTATTGCACCATCAGGTTAGATCAACCATCAAAGGAGAATGATACAAAATAGAGAAAAAACACTAAACTCGGTTCAAACATTTATTTGAAACTACAGCATATCAGAAAATATTGTTTTTATTTTAATACAGAAAAATAATGCATAAAAAAGTTATTTTTGATGCTATTCTTTACTCAATAAGATCTGTGACTGAATAAGATTTAAATTTTAAGGGTAAGAATCCAAGGCTGAGGTTTAGTTTGCATCACAAGCACATCTACACAACATGAATGAAAAGGTTTTAGTCTTTAATAATATATTTGAATAAAGAACAAACATTTTTAATTTCCAAAAGCTGGACAACATATTTGGTCACTACTGTATATTGTAGTATGACTTTAACACCGTTGATGACAAATGTAAAAAAAATATTTTAATTAACTTGGTTTTTCAAGTAGGATTTTACGATGCAAATGGTGTAACGCATGGTATAGCCTAAAAACAGAACAACTAAAAATATCAAACTCAATAAATAATAAATATATATTTGGCCACATTGCTCTGTATGTATATGTAAAAAAAAATGTAACCTGGTTGCCTTAAAATTTTGAATTAATTCAACGTAAAGAGTTTGAATGAAGTTTATTAGTTAACTAATATTTTTTTGGTTGAATGAACTCAAAATTTTAATGCAGCCAGGTTACTTGTTATTTTTTTTTAAGTTAACCCAGAAAATTATGTTTTACAATGTAGGCATACACACATACATATATACTG
This sequence comes from Oreonectes daqikongensis, assembly GCA_026939265.1. Classification (NCBI taxonomy): domain Eukaryota; kingdom Metazoa; phylum Chordata; class Actinopteri; order Cypriniformes; family Nemacheilidae; genus Oreonectes; species Oreonectes daqikongensis. The sequence continues at coordinate 477,458 of JAOTQM010000542.1, forward strand.
TTTTAAAAAATCGAGATAAACTTCTCAGTTTACTTGGAATTTTCCATCTTGTCAGTTGTGTAAGCGTACACTGCATCCTAGTTTCCAAAATGGTTTACAAGCTTTCTGAAAAACCCGCAGCCCATAATTGGATTAAAACTACGACAAATGGGTTGAGAGCGTAATGGTCATGGCGTGTTTACCATAGCATTCTGACAGCAGAACACAGCATCATGAAGACGGCTGACCTTTACTGCCTCTCAGTTAATCAAAAAGAAAGAAAGAATATGATGTGGTAGAAAAAGTGAGGGGGTATCATGTTTTCGGGTGCAGCTCGAAAACGCCAATGCAGCGAGGAACTCTAAACTCCCTGTGGGATGCAGCACGCAAACACACCAGAACTGTGTCCTCATCATCCTTACACTGCCATTACTGCCAATACCATCAGTGTTTCTGAAGCAAAACACAAACGTAATGGGTTTGATCCCCATTTATACAGCTTTAACAGAACACAACAGATATTTTGAAGAACGTTGATAACCAAACAACATTGGAAGGCATTGCCTTCAATTGTGTGGACACAAAACTTTTCTCAAAATATTTTCATTTGTGTTCCACCAAAAAAAGTCATATACAGGTTTTGAACCACATGAGGGTAATAATTTGGGTGAACTGTCCCTTTAAGCGCTGCTACTGTTCACATATAATCCAACTCTGACTTCGCTGTTCTAAAAGAACTCGGAACAAACACATTCCGACTTTTTTGATGTTCAAGGTTAGCCGAACATTTTTTATCTATATATCCGTTTTGATATGGCTCCTTTAGTTTTAAATGAGTTTTCTGATTCAAACATGCATATATCAAACCTCCACTAACAATCTTGAGAGATCCTCAGATCTGCACATTGATAATCTGCTCTGCATTTCCATATACCTCTATACTATGTACTTTATACACAGATCACAAACACACTAATGCACACAACCACACATATAGAGGGCAAAACACACCTATATGCATTCGACCAAAAATACACATGCACACTATCTAGTGAACCATAAAAACCCGGCGCCGCGGGCGATACCAGCCGATGGGATATGCAGTAATGTTCTCATTAGTTTATATTCAGATAGCGTGACTACATTCCCACTCTATATTAAGTCTGTTTTCATCGCAATGTCCTGACATCTTCCTAATTCTCAGGACACAATTCTGCACTGCAAGAGGACAAACTGATGGAATTTAGATCGGGTATTTTTGCTGGCGCATTGTGTACGCCTAATATATGTAGACAGGTATTTGGGGGGTTGTGTGCGTGCGTGTGAGGGTCTTTAATAAGTGATCTGATAGCAGCGGACAGAGTGCCTGTGGGAGTCACACTTTCACACCTCCTACTGTTATCAACTCACTCGTATCTTATATAACACGTACATGTACACGAACACACGCGAGTGCTACACATTCACTCGTCTCAGGGACAGTAAATAAGGATATCTGACAGGTACCGGTGCCGGAGTGGTGTTTCGAATATGAATAAATAGAAAATAAACACATAAAAATCAAATTAATGCTTTTTGGCAAATATATTGCGAAGATGCAAGTCGCTGTGGGGAATCCGCGCTACTAGTCTGCAGAGGCACAACAAACATGTCTAAAGTTGAATAGTATGAAATATATCAAATGGAAGTTTTGCTCACATGTTAAGAATTGCTACATATACCCATATAATTCTTAATTCTACGCATTTCATTTTATATTTAAGTACTCAGAGCTGCTGAAAACAAATAAAGCTCCCATTTGAGATAAGCTTAGAATAAAAAGACATCAAAGATATTATTGTCATTATGGAAGAAATTGAATGTTAGACCCCACATTTTAAAAGTCCAGTTTGTGAAATTTGGATGTGAATTGCAACCAACAGCTCACTCCACCGCTCGCCGCTCCCTTTTGAAGCACTACGGTGGCTGACACAGGACAAAGTTGTCCTCATGTTTTTGCTTCTTTGCCGAAGGAGATAACATATTATGAATTATAATGCTTTATTATGTAAGGTATGTAGCAAATATTTGGAAATTTACTTTTGATATAATATCTGCCCATGGTGTTAATGGCGTGAAGTGTGTGTTTGTGTTCACCTGTGGCCGCGGATGACCCTTCACCAGACACTGCAGGACTAATGTGTCTCCTTCTCTTATGGTGTAAATTCTTTCACTGATGTTGTCCTCCTTCACCACACATGCCTGACCAGAATGCACGATCTGAGCGTTTGCAGGAGCTGATGGAGAGAGAGAGAGAGAGAGAGAGAGAGAGAGAGAGAGAGAGAGAGAGAGAGAGAGAGAGAGAGAGAGAGAGAGAGAGAGAGAGAGAGAGAGAGAGAGAGAGAGAGAGAGAGAGAGAGAGAGAGAGAGAGAGAGAGAGAGAGAGAGAGAGAGATTACACTCACTGACATTTTCACTTCATTCCAGACATATGAAATGTTATGAAGTAAATACTTAGGTAGTCCAACAAACATCTAAACCCTGAAAATGTTTCCTCGAACACTGACGTCAAATTGTGCTCCATTACACCCAGGAACATCATGTCAATACGGTTGAGAACAATATAAGATGGCAGGATTTCGATTGCTGGGTACCATATTACAAGCTACTTTATCCAATGTGCATCAGCGTAGCATGACAAAAGAGAGTCTTGAGAACTTGTGTCGCATACACATCTGTACAACTGACAGAATGGAATCAATAAAGAAAACACACTCCTGAATTCATTTGTAAAGTGCACATCCAAGAAAAACATGGACATATCATTTTGGATATATGCAATACCACACACACATATATATATATATATATATATATAAATACAGTTACACAAATATATTTGTTTCAGGCACAATAAAACACTGGCAAACAAGTCGCGGTGCATCACCATTATCTCACTAACACAGGCAAACAAAGTAAAGTTTTGGAAAACATTATAGTGCAGTTGTAAGAAATATTAGTGGCACAGAAAATAAGATTGATCATGTTAAATTAAAGGTATTATATCACAGAAAACAAGATCATCCAGTCCTTTTGTAAGAAAAGAGGATTAAATGTACAAACAACCCTATTCATTTTATATCAAGCAAGAAGCACTGAAAATATCCACATCGACTGGCCACATTATCTCACAACTCACAAACAAAAGCATAACAAAAACAAGCAAAAATCAATGAATTCAATGAAATGTAGCTTTAACTACAACACAATCAGTCAACAACACATTAAAAACAAATCAGACTGAGTCACCGAAGTTCAGCTGAAACCGAAATGATGCACAACAAAACTTTTCAGGAACTTTCTGGTCAAGATTCATTGTCATTTCTGTAGCACTTCAGGGCCATTTAACCTCTGGCAATTAATTTCAAAGGATTAATCCCTTTCAAAAGAGGGACAGAGGAAACCCTGTTTCTTTCACAAACATTAAAAGAAATTACCATAAATCAATATACAGATACAGACATCACCGCACACAATGTTCTACACCGAGAGTGATCGGGTCCTTCAGTATCCATATAGAGCATTCATGTCAGAGCCATTATATTTTATACGTTTTATCAGAGAAACAGCATAGTATGGCACTTTCACACACATGTACATGTATGGTTAAATCTGCTAAACATGTTTGACCCTATCCATCACTGTATGTACATTGACTGTGTAAAATAGAAAAAATTCAACAGAATAATACGTGATACAGACTGGATACGACAACCTCCATCCCCGTGTTCCTTGAGTCAGAAATGCAGTCTACCATCTTTAACATCTTTCGTAGAATTTGCTATCGGGATGTGTTGCTGTTCACTTCAGCCCCGAGCAGAATTTAAAGTCGAGACCCTCGGGAATACCAGCCAGAGATGCGGTCAGCCGAGCCCGTCGGTCACTGCCCGACGAACGCTTTGATAGCGAAGAGGAACGTATCCACTACAACAGCCCACACACTGTAAACGCCAGGCCGTGGCGCTCATTAGCATTTGAAAGGCAGTCTGGGAACAGGAAGTGCGAGACGCGTATGGAAATGCGAGCGAAAGACCGGACCTTTTTTTCTAAAGGTGTGACGGTGCGGTCAAGCGGATGTTAGAGGCCAGACGCCAGTTTAAATTAATGACGCTCATTACTGGCACAATGAGGCTCGTGCAAATGCTGTCGACAAACGGCGGAAGAGAAAGAGAAAAATCTCTTTACTCAGCACGTCTGCAGTGATTCTGTGACATTCCAAGACAACTTTTACCGTGAGTCGTACGGTCATGCAAAACCTAGAAAATATGCAGTATTAAAACATTTTAGGGCTGGTAAATTATCACATTTTTGGATATTTGAAGAGCATATTTGCAAAAAATTCATGTTTTTATTATGTTTTATTGTGTTAGTTAGCTGTATTTTTATGTTTTACAGAGAACATTTATTTTCAGAAAACATCTTGCAGTTTTTCTGAATGTACTTTTTAATCGTGTTGCAGCAAAATTATTTTTGTTTAATTTTGTTAACTACTAACAATATCTCTCACAAATTTCAAACAAAAATATTGTTTCTATTTGCATTTAATTGCAGAAAAGAAAAACTAAAGAAACAAAATAACAGAAAAGATGCTCTGCATTTTTTCACGCCTCAAATACTGTTAATATTCACTTTTAAGCGATACAACACTAATATTTGTATTTAGGAAAAGTTAAAAATATTTGTCCTTCACATTGCTGTTGGATGATTTTATGTGACTCCTAAGGTTTGATTTTGTCGAAATTCAACAGACACTGGACTGGAATGGCCACAATACATCTAGAAATGATGATTAAATGAAAAATTGGAATGATCTCTTAATTTTTTCTGCGTTTCTAGTTTTCATTATTCAGTCTGCAGTCTCTCTATCGCCACCTTTTGCTTTTGTTTCTTTACGTGGGTTAAAGTCACATGACAACACAACATCATCATAGTAAGCTGACCATTGTGAATCATGGTAAACTAAAGATACATTTTTAACCTCCCAAAATGAAAAAAAATTCATTTTGTCAAAAACTGTGGCATCCCCGTTCAAACATCATGCAACTAATATATCTAAAATCATTCTGAAAGAACTCAATATAGTTTGTATAGCCTTAGGGCACCGATTTGTGTGAGCGACCCCCAAAAAAACTCGGAGACACTGCGTGAGCGTCCATATGGATGTGGAGAATATAAAAGTGTGGTCGATAAAGAGGTCCACTCAAAGAAGAGCCAGTGAATTTCTCTGTGATGTGATTAGTATTGATCCTTTAAGCGTGAGGTGTGTGTTTGTGTGTGTGAGGTCGTCGTGTTAACAGCTGCGGGTACGCCACATAATGTGTGGATGGCTGGACCTCACATCTCACTGGCCTTTCGCAGCAGGTGTGAATGTTTTTGTGTGCGCGTGCGTTTAAGTGTGTGTGTGTGTGTGTGTGTGTAAGCCCCAGATTGTTCGACACAGTATCCCTCTCAGCAGGAAAGAACGCCCGGCGTCAGGGATGAGCTCTTTAACTCTGCGCCCGGGTCAACATCCATCACTGTCACACTGACCCAGTGCATCGTGGGCTGAAGACAAACACATCTCCACATCAGCATGCAGCGGTCGCTCGGCAACCGCATCACTGTGGGTCGACTACCAAGAGGAATGAAACATCAGAGAAAAACGTTGCAACATCCGTCTAGTCTGGGTTTGATTTAAGATTTTAACACCAATAACAACAACATTAAAAAGTGCATGATGTAAGAGAAAACAAGCATGAGATGTTAAAGACCATCTCTCTTACAAATCCAACGGGATGCTTTGCTGTCTAACTGCCTACAAAGCGGAGTTGTGTAAAACACAGACTTTAAGAACTGGCTGTTTTTTAGTTCTGGAGTTTCGTTTTTATTAAACGCAAATTATTTCTTGACAAAATGCAAAAACAACAAATACAGCCAGTATTTGCCAAAAAAATAAAGTTTTTTGCATTTTCTTGTAGTCTCATTCCACTTCAGCTCTAGTTCCTTGTAATATTTCATTTGCAATTCTACATTTTAATGAAATTTAAATGGCATTCTTAAACTATCCTGTCCGGTTGTGAAGGTTATTTTATATTTACAGACTTTAAGTCATTTGATTTTGCCGACTGGCGCCGTACAGTACACCATTGCAATCCCAAATAAATCCCCTGTCCATCATTTCAGAGTCATTCCATGTATAATCAGATGAAATTATAAACAAACATCTCCTTGATATCAATCTGATATGAATAAAAAGCCTATACTTTACATATAGCGGAGGCATGTTTGCACTGAAATGAATGACAGCTACTTCATTTAAATACAATTCAATGCTATTTCCAGCGATAACAGTGTTTTGCTCTATGCAAAGTTCTGCATTCATTTAGCATATTTGCTACAAAGAATCAAAAAGTGATGCATAACCTCGTATGGCCAGGTCCCTGCACACCTCACCTTTACCGGGCACGTGGTCTCTCCACAAGAACCAATATCCTGCCTACTGCTTTTTCTCTTTCATCAGCCCCATCTATCCATCCATCCATCCACACGGCCATACAACCATCCATCTAAATCTAAAGCAAACAAGGCTCTCTCACTTCTCGCTCTCTTTCTGCGAGTTATCAAACTAGTCTCAAGTCAGCGAAGGGGAACTGCCGGAGGGAGGGGGCAGAAAGAAACAAAACAAATGGAAAGCGGCATAGAGAGATGGAATATAAAAACAAATCAATAAGAGACACACACACAAATAAATGAACACAGCTATAGCGAAACACACACAAGCTCACAACAAGAGAGAAGGTGATACAAGCCGCAACACTAGAAAGAATACTGAAGCAGAAATGCACGACAAATTGAAGAAGAAATAAAACATTTAAATCAACAAGAAAAGTAGACGATGTCTTTAAGGGAAGCACTGTTATTTAACCAGAATTTGATTTATCTGCATGACAAATAGATTCTTACAAAAATAAATATTTCATTAGCACATCACTAGAAATATTGTTCAACCCTAACTATAATTCCCGTTTATATTAGTTTTTGTTCTTTATTCCCCGGAGCAAACCGAGGGAATAATGTTTAATCTTGGGATAACCTGTGCTTATAAAGTCCCCAAACAACAGGATGAAAAATGCAGTGCTCGGAGAAGATTACACCCAACAAATGAGAGCAGGTGTGAGGACGGCCGCTGTGACTGATGACACGAGCTGCTGTGTGCCACACCTGCACCCACGGCCCTCTGGGAATATCTCTGCAGCGTTTCTGACCGACTCCAACTGTTGCTCAAAGTTTTCTAGAGCATCTCCTCCTGTATGCACGCGCTCGCCACATAAGTCATACTTGATGCGCTTGTGAGGAGCTTCATCACATCTACTGCTTCACTCACTTCCTGCAGTCACACACTTATTCATCTCTACCCAGCGTCCCAGGAGAGAGAGACACGGGGATAAAGACAGGGGCGCAAGAAAGAAAGGAAAAAAGAGATGGGAGAATGAGAGAGTGAGGAAAGAGAATATGAAAGACGGACAAAGAGAGGGAGACGAGAATAAAAAAGAGGGGGAAAAGAGAAAAGGACAGAAAGTGAAAGAGAGAGGAGTGAAAAAAGGGAAAAATAAGGGAAGAGAGAACAAGAAAAATAGAAGGTGGGTGACCAAGAGAGAAAGTGAAAGGGAGACTGCAAGGGAGTAAGAGAGCAAAAAGAAATAAAGAAAGAGCAAAGGAGCAAAAGAAAGAAAAAAAAATGGGGGAATAAGAGAGCAAGAAAGGGAGAAGGGCCGACAAAGACAGATAGCAAGAAGGAAGAGAAAGAGAGAGAAGGATTCATCCTTCTAAAGCTGAATGGCGAATGAATAAGAATCATAAGTGAGATAGTCCAGCAGGGGCGTGCGAGGTTGATCTGACAGTGTGTTTATTAAGTGATGTGTGAGATGCTGATACCCATCACTGTGACTCAATACACAACAAGCATCTGACAAACACAACTATTGGCAAAAACAACCACACAGACGCATCAGACGTGAAACCTCAAGAAAGTGAAAATGTCCAGAGCTGTAATCTAGCCAAACAAAATGACCACCTTAAAGAATGAAATGTGTGAAATATTATGGTATGTGCAAAGCTTTAACTCAATTCATTTAACAGTCAATTTCCCATCACCCTGTTTTCACCATATCCCCGCCTCATGTTTACTGTGTCAAGCACCTCCACACACTCCGTCAACACAAGACGTGACAGAATTTATTGACTGACAGAATAAATGCTGACAACTGTGATTTATTTTAAAAGCCTTCAAAAGCTCTTTTTCTTACCTAGGGCATATTTTATAGCAAATAACTGCACGCCGCTGTTTCTTACCCACCTGAACGACACTCTATAAACACACAGTAAAGTCAAAAACAAAACAGAAATAACAAACATGTTGTGTTTTATAGAGTAAAAGATGACTTTAAAACAATTAGTTAACTTCACTATTCACGAACACATTTTACTTCCATAATCTGAGAGAATATTTAATACATAAAACGCTCTAAATGATGAACATTTTGCACAGATAAATCAAGAATGTTAAGACCAAGAAAGTCTTATGTTGTTTCAATTGCTTCTATTGTTTACCTCATTTTTAAGTCGCTTTGGATAAAAGCGTCTGCTAAATGACTAAATGTAAAAAAGTGTATAAAAAACTACATCGGCTAAAATGCAATGTCATGTTATCTGTAATAAGACGACCAGCCTCGTTGTGCTGTATTAAAGCCATTCATCTCAGTCGTGAGAGAACTTCGCTGTCCATTACTGCCGTGCGAAAGTAAACAGGGACGTGCGGCGCTGTAAGGATTCGTGAGGGAACAACAAGTAAATTTGCAGGACACTACGCTGACAGTTTTACTGGCAGTGACAGAAAGTGATTAAATGAGCAACGAGGAGAAGAGAAAGAGACGAGAGCGAGTTAATGCTGAAACTGTCCTTCTTTGATTCAGAATGAGATGAGATATAATGAGACGTATGTTGTTAAAGGAGTAGTTTACCAAAAAATCATTGTTTACAAGCCCTCTTGTGATTTGGTTTGACCTGTGTGACTTTCTTTCTTCTGCAGAACACATAAGGCCGTGTTCACACTTGACTTCTTTTTTGAAGCTGCTAGCGTCTGTTTTACATTATAATCCTATGGAGTAAACCGTGTTTTTAAATAAAGTCCTGAGCACTTTTTTAAACGCCAGCGGCGGCGTCTTTTTTTGCAGCTCAGAGCGTCTTTTGAAGCATTTTTTTTTTTTAAACGCCCTACGTCAAGCGTCTTTTCACAGCTAACCAATGACAAGCGAGTAGCGAGACCTGCCGTTTCCATAACAACAGGCGAGGAAGGTGATTGGTCGAGCAGGATTAAGCTCGAAAAAATAAAATGGTGGCCGAACGCCGGTTGGAGCATAGTTTTGTATAAATGTAAGTTTAATTTTCACTTTCAATAAGTTTTGATTGCATTTCTAGTGAGAAATTGGTATTGTAGTTTTTAAATATGTGATTAGTTATTGCAAAGACGCTCTCTGTTTATAATTCAAATAGACTTCCGTTACGCTGCATATGAAGCCAGTCTCTCTGAACGTTGTCGGCTGCTATTTGTAACCACAACGCTGTGAGCGTTTTTTTATTTTTTACTAAAAAAGCGCTTTTGTCAACTTTTTCTTGTCAAAAAAGAAGTCAAGTGTGAACATAGCCTAAGAAGATATTTGGTTTTTGTCCGTACAAAATGGGGACGAAAGGTTTTTGGTTACAAACATTCTTCAAAATATCTTCTTTTCTGTTTAGCAGAAGAAAGAAAGTCATTCAGGTGAGTGAATTGTGACAGATTTTTCATTTTTAGGTGAATTGTTCCGTTAAAAAAAATAACACAAATAAAAAGTAATTACAACATGCAAATCCATCCAAAACACTTTAATTCGGGAATCAGCCTGTCTTAGAAATCAGAAATGGTGTGGATTTTAAAAAATGTAGCCCAAAAGTACAAACATACTGTAAAAATGTATGTCTGAATGCACAAGTTGATAAAAAAATGCATTTGACATATTTTCAACATTTCAGAAATACTTTAAATATGTATTTATATTTCAGTTTTAAGTAATTCTGTTATATGAAGTTTATTAAAGTACAGTATTAAAGTAATGGGAATCTAATGAGAACAACCAATGGGATTATACAAAAAACAGAAAATGCCCAAAAAATGAGATGCAGTACAATAATGAGAATTTGGGGAAAACAATGCAGAACGTTGTACCGGTTATATTAATGATCTTCATATTCTCAACAGGCTTCACTTGTTTTCATTTATTTCATGCAAAAAATAATCCACTTCTGGATGTTTTCATAAGATTCCCTCAATGAGTGACATCCGCTTGTTCTGCCAAACGAAATTGCTTTTTACTCCCACACACAAACATGACCACACAACTACATCACCACAGGACTACAAACGCCTATTAACACAAACACATCCAAATCTCTCACAGACAGACGCACAAACACGTGTAATCATGACGGCCCATACAGGCAGCTTTCAAACAGGCTGTGTTGAGTCAGAAGCGGTCTGATCAAACACAACGCTGAGTGCAGCCAAAAGATGAACAAGCAAAAGAGAAATGCAGCTGCATCAAGTGAGACGATTCATTTGATGCAACAATGCATCAAAACTCGACAACAGCAAGCTCCGCCTTATATTTCTCATATAAAATATACAGTTTCTTTCTGAAGTATGTTAAATTTTTTTCTTTGTCAGATTTCTCCCAACTCACGCCTGCCAGGCACTTCTGATAAGATTTAGCCGTAATGTATCGTCCGGGGTGGTGAATGTTACAGACACGAAGCTGTCAATCAAAAGTGGGGCAGCTTCATTCACAATGCACAGAGAGATAAACCCAACACCTCAGATCTCCTGTGTGGACTGACAGAGCGAGAGATGGAGGAAGAGAGAGAAAGAAACAAAGATGAGCATCAGGGCCGTTCTCTTTGAGAGTGGAGCATGTCAGCGTCCCTTCAAAATACGAGACACTGACAAAATCTCTGCTTGAAAAACTGTGTGTGTGTGTGTGTGTGTGTGTGTGTGTGTGTGTGTGTGTGTGTGTGTGTTATACAGTATCAGTTAACCAAACTAAAAAAGCCCATATGGAAAAATTCACCCAGATGAAAATTACTGTAGTACACTATAGTATACTATTGTGTTTTTGAACCTCGCTATATTAAATATTTAAGTAAGGTACAGTATTTAGGTCTGTATTAGGCTATTTATATTTTATTTTATTTTATTTATATTAATAATAATTTATATGAATACTTTATTGTATAATAATTGTATTTAAAAAATATGTTATTATGTTATTAAATAAACAATTTGTTGAATCGCATTTAAGTTTAGCCAAGTAACGCTTCTTCTACTGGTAACCCAAAATAATACTGACTAGACTTTTAACTTGCTAGTTAAAGTCATTTAATTGTTATTTATTTTGCTTGTTATCAGCAATACTCTGCAGGGATGTGTCCATGTGCATGTTATAGTTAGTACAATAAAATACTACAGAATACTATGGTATACTACAGGAAATATATCACTGCTGTCCTTCTGAAACCTTGTATCTCCATATTTCATTATTATTCTTCACTCTTTGTTTGTCACTGGGTTTTGCAGATATCCAACCAATAAAAAGTGTTTGTCAACTTTGACAACAGAGTATTTATTCATTTATTATTTCCTGAAAAACAGTGAATTTGACAACCAAAGTTTCAGAAGGACAGCAACGATATTGAACTATAGTATAATTACTATAATATACTACAATTCACAACAGTTCACCATAGTAGTAAACTGTTTAGTAGTATACTACAGCATTTTGATATGTGGGCAGGTGGACTGTCAATTGGCAATACATAAATAAATGTATTAAAAATGTTTATGGTATGTTCTTGTTTAGCTAGCTAAATAAATGTATGAGTGGTTGTGAAACTAACCCACAATAGTTGACATTATGATCATATTTGACAAAGGCATCACCATTAACGTTCAGCTCAAATCTGACTTTTCAGAAAGCATCCACTAGTAAAAACGAATAGTTTTTTGCACAAACACCACATAAAATCAGCAATAAACCACAAGAGGTCATGTGTTAGAGCCGGCCAAAAAACTCCTTAACCACAGTAAAATCACTATAATCCAATAAACACTTTCCAGGCAGTAATTCATTAGTCTACTGTAACTGTGGGCTGTTTATATTTGCCAGGCAACCTTAGAAAGAAACTTGCCGCATTAATATATAATGTGCGGTCACAGGTGTGCATTATTGCTATTTTATCTTCAAACACCAAAACAGCCCTGAAAGTAAATCAGGTTTATTAAAATTATATTTCACAGAAACGATTGCGCACCTGCTCGAATACAAGAAACCTCTAAAGACAGGATTTAGCGCACAAGCCACAATCTTATTTGACTTTATTAGTAATTTTATTTCGGGGTAAGAGTATATCACAATTCAATTATTTCTGCTGTAAATTCAAAGACAAATATTACAAATTAAATAACCATGTTGTAAAGCCTGTTTTGAGATATTTCAGTCAATTAAAAAGGAACAAATGAAAGGTAATATATAATCATGATTTTCTCTTTCTCTTTTTGAATTGCAACTTAATAGAAACTAAGCAAAAGATAAGAAAGCACCCAACACATATATGACAAATATCAGTGAGAATAATAGAACAGTAAAATCAAAGCTGCAATACATTAAAATAACTTTACCTAGTTAAGTTGAAATCGGTTGAAGTCAACTTATGTCAAATAAACATGATATTGCATGACAGCTTAAATTATTAGTATTATAAGCTTACAGCTGTGAATCAGAGTAAGATTAAGAGATTCTTTGTTTATTTTTAACTAACTACAGGTTTGACAAACATGTAGAGTTTCAACCAAACTCTAAATGGATGAGCAAGAAATAAGCAAATGTGTGATGTCGCCACAACCCAAACCCTAAAACAAAGATGCTTGATATAAACTTACCATAAACATTCTCTCTCTATCCCTCTCGCTCGTCCCCCCACACACACACACACACACACACACACACACACACACATCTGCCTCAGCTGCATCACAATGGAGTTGAGGAGGTGAGCAGCTGCCGCAGGTTAAAATTAGCAGCATTGTGTGTGTGCGTGCGTGCGTGCGTGCGTGCGTGCGTGGGGCATATGCTCGACCCTCTGGTCAATCTCTCTCTCTCTCCGCTGGAGTCTAATGGCCACAAAGAGGTGAGAAAGAAGATGGAGAAGAAACGAGTGTTGGGTTTTTTGACCATCTGTCAGACAGACAGCACGAGAGAAAACGAGACAGGTGGAGGTGTCATAACATAAAGTTAGAAAGTTTGGTAACACTTTACTTGTTCATAAGACTAACATGACACATGTCATGAATATGAAAGAGGTTTTATGGATGTTTATGGCGATTGTCATTAAGTGTCATTCGCTTATTTATGTCATTTTTAATGCAAAGATGACATTGTTTAATATTTTAATATTTAGTATTGACACTTAATGACATTTTAATGTAATGTTAATTATGACAGGGTTAGGTTGTCTTGGTAATGTGAAGTTGTCATGACAAAGACATCTTAAACAACGTCATCTTTGCATTAAAAATGACATAAATAAGCGAATGACACTAAATGACAGTCGCCATAAACATGCATAAAACCTCTTTCATATTCATGACATTTGTCATGTTAGTCTTATGAACACCCCTTCAAGTAAAGTGTTACCGAAAGGGTAAGCAACAACTGCAGTGTCAGACCCATCAGGTGGAGAATATTTAAATATCAAATATTTTTCAAATGTCAAAATTATCCATTTTTCTTTTATGTCAAAAATCATTAGGATATGAAGTAGAGATCATGTTCCATGAAGATATTTAGTAAATTTCTTACCGTAAATATATAAAAACTTTTTATATATATTTATTTTTGTGAGTAATATGCTATGCTAAGGACTTCATTTGAACAACTTTAAAGGCGATTTTCTCAATATTTTGATTTTTTTGCACCCTCAGATTCCTGTGTTTTAAATAGTTGTATCTTGGCAAAATATTGTCCTACCAAACCATACATCAATAGAAAGCGTATTTATTCAGCTTTTAAATGGTGTAAAAATCTCAATTTTAAAAATTGACCCATGAGACTAGTTTTGTGATCCAGGGTCACATATTTCCTTAAGAGAACTTGATTAAATAATGTTGACTTAGGAACATATCATTTGGCAAATTCATGAAGCCGTCTTCTGTCAGACTTTGGACAACACTTAAAGTATGAAGTGAGATGAGGTGTGTGTGTGTGTGTGTGTGTGTGTGCGTGCGTGCGTGCGTGCGTGCGTGCGCACCGTCAGACTCGCTTTACCACCAGTAAAAAATGAATGGTGATGACTCTATTACACAATAAAGACAGGCAGCAGAGCTGAATTACAGCAATATTTACAAGAGCTTTCTGCTGTTTTTAATGGCAGCCGTCTGTATTCATGAGTCAGAGACTAACAGCATGCAGATTAACCCCGTACAGATGACAAGCGACAGTAACAGGTCAGGCCAGAAACACACACTAAATACTGCACACACACACACTGAAGCAGTAACGTCCTCAAACGCACAAGATCAGACACAGAAATACATGAGAATCTAAGCATGCATGCTTTTTCTTTACTGTCACGCTAACAAACCTAGCGGGGGTGATAAAGTTATCTTTTAATGTGCCATTAAACCAGATTACTATAGTTATGGTAGTTACAAACCTTTACATGACCGTAACAAGTAATGCTAACGCTCACTTTAGCACCCCTTGCTGCAAAGCTGAGAATGCAACATGCCTTTTCACATTGCATTTTGGATTGCATTGACATGAAATTTGGGCTTTAAAAAATGGGCTTTAGATGGTTAATAACATTTTAAATGCAAGTTAAATCAAATAATGTAAATTTAAAACTATTTAAAATTAAAACAGAACTGAACTCATACAGGCATAAATGTGTGTGTTTCTAAGTGTGTTGTTTGGAGCTTTTAAGAGACTGCTGGGTAATATAAGGAAATACTGCACAATGACTCTCTCTCTCACTCTCTCTCTCTCTCTCTCTCTCTCTCTCTCTCTCTCTCTCTCTCTCTCTCTCTCTCATCTTCCACTCCCACACACACCACTCAGTTGGACGTTTTCACTCTCCCACACACACACACACACACACACACACACACTCACTCTTGCATCAGTAGCGTTTGGCGATGACTGTTAATGTAAAATGTGTGACCTTCACTTCATCTCAGAGTCCTAATGCCACCATCCCACAATGCAACTGGAGCTGATTGCACACACGCAAACACACACACACACGTGTACACACATCTATACCGTCATTTCACAGTTTCTCATAGAATCAAACTCCAAAAAGTGAGTCACGGTGAAGTCTAAACACCTCATGATACAAGTCATACAGATCAGACAGAAGGAATTTTCATTTCTTTCTCTCTCTGAAGCCCTCCTTGTCTAAGAAAAGTGACTTTTAAATCTCAATAGTTTTTCTTAGGCAGCGTTGAGAGTCTTAAACTTTAATTTTCTCCCTAAATAGTTCTTCACAGAGATCTAAACACATCTCAAACTGTTGTCAAGAAAATCATAAAGAAATAAAGAAATTAATATTCACATTCATATTCTAGCTCCATAATACTTCGTCCATTTTTTGTACAGGAATACTAGGAGAAACATGACAGTTAGATGAAATGTACCATGGAACAACACAATTCTCCATCCTCACCTTAATGCAAAAAAAATACATTAAATGTATTAAATGACATCATCAGATAACGATCGACGACGATCAAACCCTTCAACCAAACTTGAGGCCTGATGTTGCGTATGCATAAAACGGGCATTGAAATGTGTGTAAGCTACACGCACATATGCAAACACCTTTCAGTCTGCTGACTGTATGTACACAAACTTTAAGAAATACAAATAAATGCAAAGATTGATACGCGACGCCCCTGATCCTCACACAAACATGGCTCATACAGTACACACAGTTTTCAATCGTCCATTTAAACAGCGCAAAACATCCGGGCGCGAGTGCCCTGCAGCACTGGCCTCCTGACCCCGGCTTTCACTGTCTAACACAGCGTGAACGCTCAGCGTAATTACATGCAGTGTGACGGCACTTCATTATTCCTGGAAAAGTGTGTGTGTGTGTGTGTGTGTTACGCAGCTGGTGGAAGGCTGTAGAAACGGGGTCTATGGCGAAAGATCCAGTAAGATCAACTTTGATAAATGACGGCTCTATAGTGCCCTAGATCGATCCAGTGGAAAAAACACCTGGGTAGAGAAGGGAGGATTTTCTGGCCATTGCAGCACTAAAAAGAGGACGAGGGGAAAAAAACACTGTGCACTCGTTTCTTCTCCCTGACCTTGTCTCAGACATTTCCGGTCCAGATACACACACACACACCATCAGCACCATGGAGCAGGTGACCAAAATCATCACAGCAACTCTACAGTATATCACAAGTAATTCAACAGAATAATAAATAACCATTATAACCGGTAACCTAGTAAGATAAATGCTTTACAAATAAAGCAAACTTCATCTTTAGACACTTGGTATACACAAAAAATCCTGCCAAAGGGACCATTGATGAAAAATCACCTTATAGGGCAATTCCAGCATTATGGATGTGACATGTGCTGTCCAAAGTATGTATTACCAATATATTCAGCCATCGGTTTATATTTTCCTAAACCCCTGCTGACAGAGTCCAGACATTAGAAAAATATCAGTTTTTCTATTTAAGGATACCATGTTTAAGAAACTAAATAATTCAAATTATGTCTCAGACACAGACCAGAAACAACACCCAACAAATGGTGAAGGGGAGACTATGAAAAATCATACTATAAAAATAACAAAAATGCTTCAATAGAGATCTCACTTGGGTATTTAAATCACCAAAAATTGACATCTGCGTTATCAGTACGGTGGAAACCTTTGTTAAAAACTTTTTGTCGTGGTTGATCTTTAATTTTTAAGTAAATTATTAATGCAAATGCTTTACATTACAATTCCTAACCGACAAAGTTAAAATCTAAAGACTGAAAAATGCTAAAACTAAAATGCTTTTATAAAACAGACTATGAATGCTGTTTCGATTATGCTCAATTGAAAACACTTTAATTGAATTTTTGGTGCAGCAAGCTCTGACGCTGCTTGACAACCGTTAAAAACGAAATGCGGCTTTGCTTTATATCTTATAATAAGTTATCTCATCTTGACTTGTTTAAGAAACATCATCGCTCTCACGTATGAATAATGTTAAGAAGTCCTGACCGCTGAATGTCTTGTACATTTACCAACGGTTTTATTGTACTGTCGCACGCGTGGCTAGTGGTTCATAATTTATATTTTATTTAATTTATATCAATATTAATTTGTATTAATATTTTATTTTATAATAGCTGTATTAAATAAACAATTTGTTGAATGGGTCGTGTAACTTTGTTGCATTCAAAGTTTAACACTTCTACTGGTAACCCAAAATAATACTGACTAGACATACTTTTAACTTGCTAGCTAATGTCATTTAATTGTTATTTTATTTTGCTTGTTATCAGAAATAATCTGCAGGGACTCTATTCTACAAAAGCGTGCATGCAAAGTAACGTTTGTTTTTGTCGTTGCTTTGAAACCGTCTATAGCAAATCTGAAATGTCTTCCATTAGACTGCACCACTGTCCTCATACACAAACACACACAAGCATGTGTACAAATATCATGGTTAAACTTTGGTCACTATAGTG
Organism: Oreonectes daqikongensis; assembly: GCA_026939265.1. NCBI lineage: Eukaryota > Metazoa > Chordata > Actinopteri > Cypriniformes > Nemacheilidae > Oreonectes > Oreonectes daqikongensis. Next base: position 495,298 of record JAOTQM010000542.1, read on the forward strand.
AGAAAATGGTAAATTTGTGGTTAATACGGTTTTACTTTAGTTAAACTTTGGTTACGGTGGTTGTTTCTCATCAAGGAAGTACAGTAGCTTGCTATTCCAAACATAGCCGCTGTCTACAAGACCGGACCCACTGTTGAAAGAGTTCGGAAACAGATGGTAAATATATTCAGATTGATCAAGGATGTCCACGCTCACACACACATATCGTTCTCTATTGTGTCATCTCCTGTCTTATATGCTAATACTCGGAGGGAAACAACCGGCCCTGTGTTTGAAGTGTTCTGTTATTTTTCTAGACTTGTTTTTTTCCATTTCTGTTTGATGTGAAGCCCTCGACTTGTTCAGATTGACTTCATAAAAAGAGACTTGACTTTACACCAAAAGTTCTGATACAGCGGCTGATGATGTCAGTCTCCAGACAGCCTCACCTCTCACTAACACACGCAGATAGAAAGACTGTAAAAATAACCAGAAGTTTGATAGGCCGCTGACATGTGGTTGCTAAGGTGTTTTGGGGTGGAGTCTCTATGATATTCTGGTATTTTTATATATGGCTCGAGTCTATACATTTATAAGATTCAATCACCCGCTTTATCATAACACAAAAATCTTAAATCCGATCATCATCTTTAAACAACCGGCACGATTTGAGGTATTCTTACAGTACATATTACAAAAAAGCATTAAAAAAAGTGTCATAAACATTAATAGGTTTCGCTGTGAAGAACAGACCGAAATTAAGTGTTTATTGTTGTCATTGTCTCTTTAAGGACCGTGTTGGAGGATATGATTTGTTGTATGATACAGGCGCATTGAGCAGGTGTTCTCATTTAAAGTGTGAAGAAATGAATTTGATTTGATCCAGAGAGTAATGTGCAATCGCAAGATTGCGAGTAGAGGTCAGATGAACCCATTGTGAACCCAAATGCGATTTATTCATAAATCATTTCGAACGTAAGATTTCATAATAAAACTAGATTAGACAACTTAGAAACTTAGAAAGACAGCAGTTTTCTGACAGCAGAAAGAAGCAAAGTTAAACAGAGAGACGGGCTGAAAGACAGAAATAATGAAAGTTAAGACAGACAAGCAGAAAGAAGGAAAGTTAACAGAGAGACAGACAGATAAACAGATAAACAAAAAAACTAAAATAGGGAAGGTTTGACAGACAGAAGTTTGACAGAAAAAGAAGTTAGACAGAAAGACAGACAAACAAGCAAAAAGACAGAAAGAAAGAAACACTGCAAAAAATGACTTTCTTAGTATTTTTGTCTTGTTTTCCAGTACAAATGTCTAAACATTCTTAAATCAAGATGCATTTTGTTCAAGAGCAAAAGGACCAGAGATAAGAAGTGAAATTTAAGTAAATTTGTTGCTTAAAACAATCAGAAAAATCTGCCAATGGGGTAAGAAAAAAAACCTTGAATTAAGTTTAATCTTTTTCTTGGTCACTAAATTCAAGATTATTTTTCTTATCCCCACTGCCAGCTTGTTTTAAGCACAAATTCACTTAAATTTTATATATTTTTTTTGTCTAAAAACAAAACTTATTTTCTTAGGTCCTTTAGCTTATCAAGAAAATGCATCTGGATTCAAGAATTTGTAGACATTTTTACTGAAAATCAAGAAAAACATACTAAGTAAGAAAGTCATTTTTCGCAGTGAAGTTAGACAGGCAAACAGACTGAAAAGCAGAAATAAGGAAAGTTAAACAGACAGAAAGACAAACAAGCAGAAAGAATGAGCGAGTTGACGGCAATAACCTTGTGGTTAGCATGCCGACATATAACGCCAAGGTGCTCGTGGCGACATGAGTTCAATTCCAAACTCGTGTTATCCTTTGCCGATCCAACTCCCCGGTTTTCACCCAGCACTTTCCTGTCTGCCTTACACTGTCATATTGTAATAAAGGCAAAAAAGCCCATAAACATAACTAAAAGAAAGAAAGAGCAAAAGAAAGAAATGCAAGGCGTGCTGTCACACAAGTCTACAATATTAATTACATCAGAGGAGCTTGTGAATAATTAAGAATGCCTATTTAACAGCTCTGAATAATTTAACTTCAGTCAGGGCATGTGTGTATAATGTGATCGATAAGCACTGAGTTTAACCAATGAATCAGCAACGGTCTTTATAAGTGTGTGTGTGTGTGTGTGTGTGCATGCGTGCGTGCGTGCGTGCGTGTGCCATAAAGTTTGTGCAACTCAACTTCTTAATGCATCACATTTTCATATTCCCAATATACAAGCCTTAATATAATGGATATAAAGATGCAATCTGACATTCTATCTTAAACTATCCTGTTAGATAAAACTAGAAACTGAACTTCAAGTTGGCATCCTCATGTTAGTAAACTCTCAAAACCTTGCTGAAAATGACCCGTCGCGTCCCATCCTGTTCGTCTTTGCCATTGTCTGCTATACACATCCTTCAATCACAACAACAGCATATTACTTCTCAAAAAGTTAGAAAGTTCAGAACGTACCAGACAACATGACTGACTTTGTCTGCTTTAACAACAGATCTTGTCTTGTAAAACACTGTGAATCACACTTTTCGGCGCGGATAGGAAAACTATATTAGTATTCTATAGATGTTGACCCTCTCTCTCTCTCTCTCTCTCTCTCTCTCTCTCTCTCTCTCTTTCTGAAACATGTTACTGAAGCTATAGAAAACCCAGAGGCACTTTGTGCTAATGTGCGTTCGTGCTCGGCTCGCGTGTCCTCGTGCTAAAGCATGCTAGCGCTGACAGATTCCTAAATGGTTTGTGGCTGTGGAATGAGGAGAAAGCCAGATTTTCCTGATATCTATTACGCTTTATTTAGGAAAGTGTCAGAAAGGATATTGCCATGTCAAAACAGAGCACACACACACACACACACACATACGGGAGGAACGCTATGGATCGGCTACAAACCAGATTTACTTGAAAAGTGTCAAATGTGTAACCGCTTGGGTTTTAGACGTCCCTCACAGGAGAAACTGGGCGTTGAACAGATGTGTTTCAAGAAACGGCTGATGATATCAGAAGCGTGTTACATTGTATTAAATAAGCAATGTTGGTAAAAAAAAGAAAAGAAAATTAATGGTGTGTTAATTTATGTTCAGCTGTGGGATGTGTAATGCTATACAGACAGGTGGTAGTGAAAATGTATGTGATATAGGATCTGTCTTATATGGCCCTGCATGTCAACAAAATTTGAAATGAGTCAAAAAGTATTTATGGTAGAATGAAAGCATAATATAATTTTCTTAAAGAGTGAGTATTTTGACATCGATAAAAATACATTTCATGCAGTGCGTGTGTGTGTGTGAGATGAGATGAATCGCCGAACAAATCATTTGAGAGTTTAGAAGTAAAGTGATAACAACTGCATATTATTAGAAAATTTAAGTGTTTTTACACCTTGTATGTATGTAAACGTGTTGTTGTCTAGTCTGATGTGATTGGTCAGATGGTCTAGTCTGCTGTGATTGGTTTAGCGCGTGTGTTCAAGTTTTCGCGGGCAGGCGGGGACTATTTCTAGTGACGTAGATACACGGCGGTTAGAGAATCGGAGAATCGGACAAGTTATCAAATAATTTTGATATTTATTCACTTTCGGATTTACAATTTGGCAGACTGCTTACTTTCAAACACGGCAACATTACACACTGCAGGAAATGTAAATGTACTCTTTAAACACATACAAGTAAACAGGGAGCTGTGTTGCTTCTGGACAAAACACTATAACTTTGATATTTCACATTTCAATGCCTAACAATTAACATTTGTATGATAACCTATTTGATGTGCAATGTAAAATCTTGAACTTAAGCAAATCCAGTTGAGAACCTGATCTAATGCATGTAAACACCTGAACTGTCTGTTCATTAATACGTGAGAAAACATCGTCGCCCTCGAGAACAACTTGCCAATTAACTCCGAGCTGCACCTATGTACACACACACGCATACACACGCACACGCACGCACACGCACACGCGTGTTAGCAGAAAGAGGACAATGCAATTACTCAGGCTGAGGTGTGACTCAAGTCCCACAGAAACTGATGAATACACACAGTAAAGAACTTAATTCACAAATAAACAGGGTTATAATTCAGAAAGACCAGAGACGAGTGAAAGCAAGCCATAAATATGCATTAAACCAGGAGTGATAATATACAAGCCAGAGAGAAAAGAGAGACTTCAGAAGAACGTATCAAAAAATAATCGATCGTGAAACCTTAGTCACACACATGCTTGTGTTTGTGCTACTTTTAAAGGTAGTTTCACGCACAAATGTGATTTTATCGTAATATTTGGTCAGTTTTAGACTGCAAAGTCAGAGATGTCAACATAAACACTGTGAATATGGACATTTCTCATCAAACACCAAATTATCTGAACTATGTCATCCACATTCATTTTATACTTCTTTATTCTTCCCGCATGTCAACGGCTGTAGAAGAAACATCTGAAACAATATTCTATAAAATCTCTCGAGCTTTGAAGAGCAACATCTGAGCAACACAATTATCCTCTGGTGTCGACTACTGCAACCGCTGCGAGCTGAAGAAAGAGATTCCTGAAGGGCGGCTATCAATAAATAAAGTCCAGTGGGAATTTGGTTTATGATTTAGTTGGGTTAAATTTGTGATTGGATGAATTCTATCTGCATCTGATAATACTGTAATAGTAATAATATCCATCCAATGTGTGTCTATATTAAGCCAGTCAAATTAGCATTGCATATCGCAAGCGAATTATAAATCACATTACATTTGGTGGCACATAAACTTCACCAGACGTATTATTATTAAGGCAGCTAGCTAAAACATGTCTTAAAACTTTATTAAACTGACTTGCAAGATTCTCTCCAATCTGTTTGTCAGAGAAAACTTTACCCGACGCACACTTACATTTCAGAACGCAACAACGCGTGAAATTGAGCTCACGTAGCTACGGTCGACTGTTTTTGTGTATCTGAGTATAGTAAATCTAACCTCCCGGCATGAACACGCACACGGTCAAATGAAATAACCTAAGATATGGTAATACAAAAGAGCAACAGCTTTCATAAGTAAATTCAATAACCTCTTTCATCTCTGTATTTTACGGCTAGAGAGAGTCTGATGAAAGCAATAACAGCTTTTAGCAGCTCGTAAGAGTTAATGCACGGAAAGATCATCCAGCTATTCATTAGAGGGAGTTTCATTCGGCATTCTGAGAGTGTGTGAGCCGCAATCTCATTACACATGTCTAATCTAACATTACATTTAGCTTCCTTCACTGAGAGCTTTTAAATTACATTACACTCACGTACAGACATAGACGCACCTCGACGAGAGATGAGTAAATGCATGGAAAAAAAAAATAACAACCCTTCGGTACGACACCGTGAGTTTGTTTAACTTCTAGGTTTTATTCACATTAAGCATAAATGGACTTTATTGTGGGGGTGTCACAACATACCGATATCGACAATAACCGTAATATTAAATAAAAACAAGATTATTGATATTGTGCAACATATCGTAAACTATCCATTCAAAATATTGCTTTAAGAGTTACATTGGTTACAAAATCTCTCTCTCTCATGCCTCCATACACTAGTATTATGAGTGTGATTTGTTTACTAAGTAACAGACAAAACGTAAAATAAACAAAGATGAAGATGGCCACTGTAACCGCGCAGTAAAAATATGATATTATGACAGCCCTACTTTATTGTTTTTCGACTACTTCTGTATGTATTGCGTGGAAATGATTTTTCGAAAGTTCTTACACAAAATTCATGCCTCATTTATATTCATTAATTGATTTTAACCCGGATCATCGCCAACAGATTTACTAAGCTGTATTTATGATAACTCTTCAACCATTTGTGCAATCAAATTGCCAATGAAAGTAGACAACTTGCACTACCAAAATAAGTTCAAATGTTGCAGAAAACGTGTGAAAACAACCTGTTTTTGTTTCATTTTTTATAGGGTTCATCATATCTCCACTCTAGGTATAATTTCTTTCATTATAAAACATGTAAAAACACTAATGAACATATAATCAAAAACACAAATTGGCTTATGAAAAAGACAACAGATTGGGACAATTTCTATTGAATATGTTCAAAATGTGTTATGTCCTGACAAATTTGTGGTACACAAATTTCTATTAACACAAATGCATTAATCTCTCAATGCATCTCTCTCTGCTTTTTGAGATATAACTACTAAGAGACAGTAAATGTCTTTCGATCATCTTTCTTTTATACTCTCTTCACTTTGTACTTCATTTGTCTCTGTCTGTCTGTCTCCATTTCTCCAGTCATGTGCTTATGTTCTCTCTCTGTCTCCATCATCCATTAAAAATGAGCCACATTTAAGGGGGTCACATCATAAATTTTTTATGATTTATCTTTTTCCCTGAGGTCCACTTATCCTTTACTAAACTTTTTGTTTCCTTTCGCCATTAAAAAAACTTCTCTGACCCTAAAGGCCCGTATGAAAACTAAAGTATTAAAAATGCAATATTGTTGGGATCACTTTGAGAGTGATTTTTTGTCCGGTTGATGGACGATAAAACGAAATCCATTTGGATTTAAAAACCTGGCGCATTTTAAATGGAAAACTGCAGCGAGTGAGCCTAGAAATAAAACAAAGTTCTCGTTCTTAAATGTACGCTAGTAGTTTACATTATAGTTATATTTTAGTGTAAAAAAGGAATAGAAGGAAATCATTTTAAACCTGTTTGACTTTCTTTCTTTTGCAAAACACAAAAGAAGATATTTTGAAAAATATTGGTAACCAAAAACTGTTGGTCTGTATTGATTTCTATTGTATGGACAATGCAAGTCCATGGGGTCCAATAGTTTTCTGTTACCAACCATTTTTGGGTGAACTATTCCTTTAATAGTCAAACAGGCAGTATTTAGACTCCAATATAAAGATCCTCTTTACACAAGAAGTTAAAAACAGTGCCAGAGCTGCGGGTTTGCTATCAAGTTCACTTTAGTTTGTAATTCCCTCATCCTCCAATAACAACCTGAATTAAACTGAACCAAGTGTGTTTTATAAAAAAGGGAACACTATTAAAGTAGTATTCACTTGTGGAAAAAAGCATGCATACAGCAATTAAAAAAGTGAGAACAGTGCACATCGTATCTTCTGACGTCTATTCTTCATACAGGATACATATAATACATTAGAGCTGTTATTCTATATACACACACCTTTCACACATTCAGATTCACACATTCATGTCAGACAGGTGGCTGCGGTTTATTTTTACAGCTGTGACTGCTAATCCATATATTTCGCAAAGTACGTTTACAAGGGAGAGAAAGCATTAAGCAGGAAATCCTGTCCGCTTCTTACAAAGTTTCAGAAGCGTTCGGCTAATTCTCAATAAAGAGGGGATTTGAGAGCTGCTCTGGCATGCAGACCTGCGTACCGATGCCCTGCAGTCAGAATGCACTTTAAAGCCTCACTTAAACTAAAGATTAGCCTTAAATGCAACGGTTGTCTCTGCAAGGTTTAGAGGCGTATATTCTTACATCCACACTGCATTTTTGTGAATTTATGTTGGTAGATCGTGAGCGTGTGTTAGTCTGGATGTGGATTATTGGCTGATATCTCTATCTAATTCCACCTACTGTAATGCCATTTCCAGAATCAATTCACAGTCATTTTTTGTGTTGAAATACATCATAAATACATCATTTTCTTTAGTGTGGCTCTGACCGCAGCTGAAACCACTCGAAATCCTTCTATACGTTCTCACTTTGTCCTGAAAGGCAACCTTTGTTGGCGAAGCAATTTTACTGACCTGATAAAAGTCAAACCATTCCAGATATATCTCCATTCCCCTCCTTCACTTCCAAACAAGGAAAGATTTTGAGAGATGTGAGAGCGAGACGATGGCTATATTTAACAAAGCATACTACCATACTAGATTTTTGCAGTATTCTAAGTATGCGGATTTGTTTTAGGGTACTTGACAAATATACTGTAAGTGTGTCATTTCTTTTAAAGTCACAATAAAATCTGACCATGATGTCGACAGGTTTGACAGTTTCCCCCTATTATGTGAAAAACAATTCAATGTAAAAAATCAATAATGTAAACAAATTAGTGGTGCAACGCATCATAGTGTGGAGTTTGGGACACGGATCGGATCATTTGTGTGTTTTATCAAATCTAAAGGGAACACTATTAAAGTAGTATCCGCTTGGTAAAAAAGCATGCATACAGCAATTTACAGAAGTAAGAGAAGTTTTGAAAATACCCTGCAGATATGTTTCCAAACAGTTATTTTACATCTTCTAGGTTATGACATACAGTATGCCTGCATTATTTAAAAAAAAATATATATATATATATATGATATAAACATGCAGGCAGAGTAAACAGTCGAAAAATGGATCTCTAGAGATCAGATAATAAATGTGACAGCGTATGTACCTCGTCGTCTTAAATGCGTTACTGAATTACTGAATTACGTCAAAATTGCTATGGTGGTGCGCGTGGATCGCGTCATCTGCGCTTTTAACTTTACAGCTAGCTTACGCAGCAATACGTGAGCATGCGCTTGAATATTGTCTTCGTCCAGCTACTGGAGAGAGCGAACGCGTTTATGCTATCTTTTATTCTATGATGATTAAACGTACAATTAATCCGCGTGTCACATGCATTCCGAACCGCAAACCGTTTCACCACTAAAACAAATCAACGAAATAGTGATCACATCCACATTGCCCGAATATTTTTACGAAATCTAACCTTATATCCTGATTTTGAAAAAGTTTCAATGCCTTAAAATATAGCAAATGCTTTTCAGACACTTTATCCCACTAACCTGGCAAACTTTTTAAAAGTCTGCATGACGCCACGGTGCTTTTTAAGTGAACTGTGCCTTTAAGAGCGAGTAAGCAGACAGCAGGTGGTGTGAATAGCTGTGCACAATGTGTATTACTCCCAGTCAAAATGATCCATCCAGGCATTTTCTCGCTCAAGCTCGCGTGCAAAGGTAGAAGTTTCACCCCTCGTATTTCCAGTCAAAGTTACTGATCGGAGCTTTACTGCTGAGTTTCTCAAAGGAGACGCTCTGTGTCTCTCGAGCCCAAAGCAGGTGCAGGATCACACATGCACGAGCAGGCGGGCATTAATTCCTCCTCGTTCATCAAGCACAAATCACGGCAAACAATGGATAATCAATGAGCAGGCCGTATTGACAAGCTCATGCAGGAGACACGAGAGAAGGAGCTTGAACAGAGAGGAGGACGAAAGACGCAGAGGCGATAATTCAAGAAGTACAATCATGAACACCTGCACACTCCTCCGAGGACACACACACAGAAAGTCACATTTGCATGACCATCACTATTGAGGCTAAAGGTGGAAACAATTATTTTTGTATAGATGTTACATAAAAGGACACTAGATGTAATGGAAATCTACTTCTCATTTGCTAACCTTGCGCTCCACACGCATCTGATAAACAGTTCTGCCGTTTCAGGATTCAGCAGAACCTCACAACAGCAGTCACAGCGATGCCCTGATTACTACATCCAGAATGACTATGTATCTCACATATCTTGACAAAAATAGATATAGACAGTTTTTTTCAACTTTGGGCCTGTGGATATGTGTGAGTCACACCATTGAGACCGTATAATAATACTACTGTGACAGCGTTCTGTGTGCGTGTGCGCGATCTCTCCTCATTGCTCAACACTTGTTGTAGTCTGATCAGACGTTTATTAATCAGATCTCGTACACAGATCGCAATAGACAAACTAGTAAAGACCTGGCATATGGACCGCTTCGGATGACATAAACAACACTGATCCAAAAGAACTTCCTGTTTCGGTTTTTTAACATTACACATAGCCTACATACTGATGTTTGAACAAAATACAACCAACAGAATATTTATAAGTGATTTGAAATGTTTAACAAACATCTTTAAGAATTAAGTATAAATGTAAGATTTAATAAAACATAATAATACATAAATAATTAAAAACTGAAGTGCTTCTAGACCAGTATTTACATATGTATTTAATAAATAAATAGAAAATAAAATAATATAAAAAATACTTAACCCTACATCCAAACCCATGTCACTCAAATCTATAGATTTACATCCCCAGGTGAAAATACACTGAAATACACTTTTTAAAGTATGCATTTAAAGCTTTTTCTGCACTTTCTCTCTGACTATATTTTTTAGTATATCAAGTACAAATGTAATGTGTGAAAATAATGCACTTTAAGTACACTTATAGAAGTGTACTATGTGTAAGTGTAAAAAGTGTATTTTACTGCACTATTGTTTATCTGAGGACAGATATGTGAGGACATTATAAAAATGTGTCTAAAAAAATTTAGAAATATAAACATTTCTATAACTGAAAATAACCAGCATACACCATATAAATGCTTCCAGCCAGATTTACTGTAGTAAAGAATTTCTCATGGCTCCTCGTCTTTGAATAAATCGCATTTGGAATGCAGTTCACATTCTTCGCATCTGTTACATCCGCAGCAAACCAACACAGGTGCCGTTTTGTGCATGTAAAGTTCTGGTGGTAAATCTAAAAGAGCAATATTTCACTAACACAGTGAACCCGGCATCACGAGTCATTAACAAGTTAACAGAGATGAACACCTGTCGCCACTTATGATGCAAACGTACCATGAGAACAAAAGAAGATGTGAAGAGACCAGCGGGACAGAGGACAGGGGGCGGAGTCAAACTCAGGTTCAGATCTAGCAACAAAACCAAGTGTGAAAACAGCCATACAAAGAAAAAATATGTATATTAAAAATATGCAGAGAGATGAAAAGAGAGAGAGAGAGACAGAGATAAAGACCAAGAAAGAGAGGAAGGGAGGAGAAAGATGCGTGAGTGAGTGAGCGAGTGAGCGAGCGAGTGAAAGAAAGAGAGAGAGAGAGAGAGAGAGAGAGAGAGAGAGGAAGGGAGGAGAAAGAGATGCATGTGAGTGAGTGAGTGAGTGAGTGAGTGAGTGAGTGAGTGAGTGAGCAAAAGAAAGAAAGAGAGGAAGGGAGGAGAAAGAGATGCATGTGAGTGAGTGAGTGAGTGAGTGAGTGAGTGAGTGAGTGAGTGAGTGAGCGAAAGAAAGAAAGAAAGAAAGAGAGGAAGGGAGGAGAAAGAGATGCATGTGAGTGAGTGAGTGAGTGAGTGAGTGAGTGAGCGAAAGAAAGAAAGAAAGAAAGAAAGAAAGAAAGAGAGGAAGGGAGGAGAAAGAGATGCATGTGAGTGAGTGAGTGAGTGAGTGAGTGAGTGAGTGAGTGAGTGAGTGAGTGAGTGAGTGAGTGAGAAAGTGAGTGTGTGAGTGAGCGAAAGAAAGAAAGAAAGAGAGGAAGGGAGGAGAAAGAGATGCATGTGAGTGAGTGAGTGAGTGAGTGAGTGAGTGAGTGAGTGAGCGAAAGAAAGAAAGAAAGAAAGAGAGGAAGGGAGGAAGGGAGGAGAAAGAGATGCATGTGAGTGAGTGAGTGAGTGAGTGAGTGAGTGAGTGAGTGAGTGAGTGAGTGAGTGAGCGAAAGAAAGAAAGAAAGAAAGAGAGGAAGGGAGGAGAAAGAGATGCATGTGAGTGAGTGAGTGAGTGAGTGAGTGAGTGAGTGAGTGAGTGAGTGAGTGAGTGAGTGAGAGAAAGAAAGAAAGAAAGAAAAAAGGGAAAAAGAAAGAGAGAAAAAGAGAGTAATAGAGTTGGCACAAACAAAGAACAAACGTTCCAATGATCTCCAAGCCCTGAATACAGCCCAGTTCTGCTCTGTACTGATGCTACAGCATTAATAATGCAAAACTGTTCGAAGGATGCTGTGTTTGTTCAGCGCAGAGAAGAAGAGAGACAGACGAGTAAGACGTGGAAAGAAGTTTAGGTAAAAAATCTCTGATCGGCATGTGGAACAAGCCAGCCGAATGTAAGAGGCGTTTGGAGCACATACCAGAAAGAACAAACGGATTATAGATGAACGATGCTCTTGTGAAAGATGTAGAGGAGGAAAAGAAGGACAGGAAACAGAAAAACAAAAAATATCTTTCTTCTTGCAAAAAGCCCAGAAAGTTTTATCCTCCGTCAGGCAAAGCTCGTGTACATATGTTGGTCCCGTGGGTTGTCATTACCTCATCATGATCTCATCGAGCATCTATTGGCCGTGTGCTGGCTGTCAGATGGTTGGAGCTACTACAAAAGTGTGACCGTATCGCTTACACAGGGATGGACGGACACAATATTTACGCTTTTTCTCCGTAGGTCAGTTGACTTTTGGCCTAGGCGAAAGGTAAAGGCCGGTTGGTTAGTGTAAGCAGTCAACCCCTGCTGGCAGATGTCTTAACTACATCATTGTGCAAACATAAAGCATGTTTTTCCTTTGACATTTAAAGGGATAGTTCACCTCATCCTCGTGTCAATCCAATCCTGCATGACTTTCTTTTTTCTGCAGGACACAAAAGACGATATTTTGAAGAAAACCTACCACATAAGAAAGAGTCATATACAGGTTAAAATGCTGAATACGAAATTTGTAATAAAAACAGCAAGCCAATAAAAATTTCTTTAAATAAACCGCACTAAAAAGTACCTAGCATGGGTCGCTAACACAGGTACCTGTGACCATCTCTCCATGTCCTTTACAAATCACTTCTTTGCTACTTTTATCTGATGTTTATCCTACAACACACGACCAAACAACCTCGAACAAGTGTAAGAGAGAGCAGTTTTGTTGTATTATTGAACATATGAGCTGGTGTGTGTGTGTGTGTGTGTGTGTGTGTGTGTGTGTGTGTGTGTGTGTGTGTGTGTGTGTGTGTGTGTGTGTGTGTGTGTGTGTGTGTGTGTGTGTGTGTGTGTGTGTGTGTGTGTGTGTGTGTGTGTGTGTGTGTGTGTGTGTGTGTGTGAGAGAGAGTGAGAGAGAGAGAGGCCTTGGTCACTAACATATCTAAGAATGCAGTTACGTCGTAGCAGACAACTCGGCTCGTGAATAGCGCTCTCATCAGAAAACATTCAACATGTTTCGTTAGGTTGCATAACCTTAGCGTATTCAAAGCGAGAGACGGAAACAGACACAGAGAGAGAAACATGCAGAGCTCCATGATCCCGGGTTTAAAGCGACGCTAACCTCCTTTCAACTTTACAAGTGGGAAACGATGTTAAAAGTTGTCGGGGTTAAGCACGGCACGAAACGCTCTAAAAGATATCCGTCATGTATAGACTTTATGCTTTATGTATTATGCATGGCTTGTATATTATAGACTTTCCCTCACCCAGAAACTCTCATGCATTAGTCAAAGCACGCCAACTGTTCGCTCTTTGTCACACGCGCCTGTGGACACGCACGTCACCCGCTGTCCACACACACTTCAACGTATTAACCCGTACGTCTGTGTGTCCAAGTCACCACTCGCCTATGACATAAAACTAGAAGATAACCGGACAAAAATCCAGAGAGGATTTCCGGAGATCCCAGGAGATCCCCTGTCCAACACACACATAATAGAACTACAGGAGCCACAGGGCAAACATTCTGACCCACAGGTTAATAGAGTTTAAGTGACACACACACACACATCATACTACAGTGAATGAGCAGCGCCGGAGGACGCGAGCTGCTCAGAAATACAGAGAAGTGGATTAAAAAAAGAGTGACGAAGCAGAAAAGACAACGTCTGGTGAGACAGAAGCGAGATTATACAACTGTGTGGAGAAGCGCAGACATGATCCAAGGAGAAGACAGTCCGAATATTATGAGCACATTTGGACGAGATACAGACGGCAGGACGAAAAAAAAGGAGATGAAGTTTTTATCCAATTCAATTTTGCTGTAATAAAAGAAACGCTTATAAAACATGTGACCAAAAAGTAGTACTGCTCCTGTCTAGTAGCTTATTTAGCATTGTGTTACAGTAATGGAAAATAGGCCTGAAAACAAAAATAATGATGCTTAATGATCTCGAAAACAAGCTTTATTTTGTTTATGCATAATATAACCTCTTATTTGCTTTCTGCTTTTGATTCCGGGGTAATATGTGTTCGCAGAGCAAATGTGAGACATCCTTAAACTGATTAAAGTCCCGATCAGAGAGAGTTAACAGCCCCTAAAGCAAAGAAAGGAAGCAGTGGGAGGAATTGAAAGGGAGTCTCTGTAACTCTGGGGCTTTGCCGCCCTTAATTAACTGAGCTGGCATTCTCTCTCGTACCATACCGCCGCTTTTTACCCCGCTGCTGGCTATCGGGCCTTCACAACAAAATTAAATTGAGCGCACCTGCACGAGCAAAAGTAATAAAGACTAAAAAGGTCAGTCAACATTGTCTAAGTGTGATGTGGCATGACATTCAATTTAAAAGTCAGAGGAGTTCATGTGCATGAGACGACAGGCGTTCACCATCCGGCCACCAAAAAGAGAAAATCATTTATTCACCCCGTGTATGACTTTCTTTCTTCTGCAGAACACAAAAGATGATATTTTGAAGAATGTTGATAACCAAATAACACTGGACACCATTGACTACTTCCATTGTATGAACACAAAACCACTGAGACATTGTCAAAATATCTTCTTTTGTGTCTCACAGAGGAACAAATCATATACAGGTTTCGTATGACATGTGCACTGGGTGCACGTAGACACAAGCAATATACATTATGCAATGTTTCAAATGTATCGCGCCCAGACTAACCATATAGACGTTGTGACAGAACTGCCAACTGACCTTTGCAACCAGAGTCTGACCTGCGTCTGCAGCATCTTAAAAGCATGTTGGCGCACGTTGCAATGACATCCCAAAAAAGTAGCACCCGGCTGTGAAACCTGCACAGAACTCGCGAGACTATTTTCGAGTATGTTGGCCCTTTTCAGCAAGCCAACTTCTAATGCACCTGCTGATGATCAGTTGAAATGATAGAAATGATCTCAAACATGCCTATTGGTCCAGTTTACCAGCAGCTCTCATATCATGTCCTGGTCTGTGTCTATGCTTGACAATCTATGACAATTCTTTCATCACTTTCTCATCATTTTGGTACCAAACAACATTGACCACATTGACTTCCAATGTATGGATGTAAAACCACAGAGACGTTTCTTAAAATATAAATGTTCGTGTTCCGAGTCACATTTTAAACAACATATGATGACATACATTCCCTTTAAATCCTGTGCAGGTGTATAGATCATTCCCCTCAGTCACCTCACACATTTACATCTCAAATAAATAACCCTAACTTAAAAGGTGTAACCATGAGACTAGTTTGCATTCCTAAAACTAGCTTTTATCGCCTCAAAACAAAAACGCCATAATTTGCTTTTCCCTGTTTTTAACAGCATAATGTTCTAGAAAGCTCTAAATGTTCTTTCGCCGTGACAAAGTGAGACAAGTGCTTCGCTCTCACTACACATTTAATTGAGCTTTTTAAGTCCTCTCACAATCTGACAGTAAGTGCAGTACATGCAAAGGTGCACCGATAGAAAAAAGGTTAATTATGCAAAGAAGAAATCATTTTTGGCAAGCGCCGAGGTGATGCAATGAGTGTCACGCCACAAAGAAATGACTGCACATTAATGACAAATACATGGAGACCAAAATGAACCAAAGAATGCTTAGGAAACCTTGCATTAGGAACGCATTCTATGCAATATGAATCGTTGCGCATTAGGAATGCATGAGGAAACTTTAATCTTACCAATGCATCTTATCATAACCATTTATTCTACTTGATAAAGGTTTTATGTTGTGCTTCTGTCTGTTTGCATTGTTTCAGTACAGGGTGCGTCCCAGTGCGCACGCGGATCTGTCGGTAAAGTACTTACCGTAAACTCCTTGCGCTCGCGCGTACCGTTGAAGGACAGAAAATAATAAAATCCAGAAAAGCTCCATCTTCAGGTGCGATCCCTCATTACCTGCGGGAAACCAGAAAACCGCACAATCACACCTGCGCATGACCTCAAAGCAAATGACGACAACTGCAGCCAGATATCATCCCATCATCAGAGCCTAAAACTAGCCCAACAACACACCCTTCACCAGTTCAGTTATTTTTTTTTATCACTGCGTGTTTCCAGTGCATCCATGTGCGGGGGTTAAAGGGCACACAATTCATTTTCCCAATCTTGGATTATCTGCAGATTACAGAAGCAGTGCTGTGGTTTGATGGGATTGGATTCGGCCATCGTGCGTTATTTCTGAAATTGGTGGACGATCAGATACATGAGTTATTACATTTGTCTGAAGTTCGTCAGATCGAGAAAAACGCACAGGATGCAAAAGATCCGATTGCGCGTGGTTGCGTGTATTCACCACAGGGAGAAACGAGAAGTGATTTCAGTACTTTTATGCACCGACTGATGCGTATTTGTGTTATTTGTACAACCAATGAAGCGAGTATCAACATAACAAAAAGTACTACACTATGCTCGCGTATTATTGAATACTTTAAAGCGCAATCCCGAACATTACACTAGCAAACATGTAATAAGTAACTGTAAGAAACACGTTAAATATTTAGGAGAAGTGTCTAAGCTCCTGTGAGTTGGAGATGAGCTTTTCTCGCAGTCCTATATATGCATAAATCAGTTTCTCAAATTTGGTGTTTCGTGACATAGTGGTTTCAGATCTAACTAAAAATCTCAAGTCGCTTTTGTCATTTATCATCATGCAAATTGCAAATTCGTCACAAAAGTTCAACATTAGAAAGATATGCGATTCATTGCTGCCTTTATTCACACCCTTTTAATATGTCATTGCTTAAAGTTTCAATTCTTTAGCACTTAGTCATTGTTCACTTTAAATGTCTAAACAGATGAGTTTGCATGATTAAAATTACAAACACATTTAACACGTTTGATCAGAGAGAGAAAGTTCTATTTATAAAGAACTATTTATATCTAATACAAAAACATCATCTTAAAATATTTTAGGTTACTCAAAAACATTTTACGCTTTGGACATTTGGGTGTGGACACTTTGCGCAGTCTTTGCATTGAAGAGCGCGGGAGATGTTTAAGCAAACCTCCTTCACGAACAGAAGAAATATAGACATAAAGTGTAGCCTACCTTCCTCTGTGCTGGCTCAGCCTGCTCACAGCGAGCGAATAAATACTTAATTCCCTTATTGAAAAAAAAACCCGATCAAACTGGACTTTCAGTAGCGCACTGGAGTTCCAGATGCTTGTTTAGTTCCTATGCGTGTTCCTGGTGCATCTCTGGCCAAAAAACGAGCACAAAATCCCACCACATTCTCACAGGCAACTTCAGCGGATGTGAAACTCTCGAGAAAGCCAGCACACGTCCACGCATCCAAAAGCGTATTCGTTGTCTTTGTTTGCAGTCCGATGCGATCTCTCTGCTCGACTGATTTAAACTCTTAGCAGATGCGCGGTCGTCGATGGAGAGCTTGCGCGTCTTTGCGCGCTGCCAGTGGCGGACAGACCTTTCTGGTGATGGTCCGATGCCTACAGTTTATAGTCCGTGCCGTGGGGCGGATGGATGCGCGTCTGATCTCCGAACAGGTTTCTGAAGAGTCTTTCTCCTGTTCTGACTTGGTAATGAGTGGGTTTATGAGAAGGGACCGGGGGTCTGAACTGTATAAACTCTGCGCTTTTTTCCAATAGTATTTTGGTGGATCTCCAGCCAATTAAAGCTCCGCTGCTGCGCGCGGAGGGCTCGCCCTGTATCCCGGAGGACCAATTAAATAAGAAAGAAAATCACAATGTCTCTGCCACCCCTTCTCTCTATTCCTCTCTCCTCCTCTCCCTCTCTACTTCATCTCCCCTCCATCAGTTTCTCACAATGTCTGTCGTCACTGAAGGTGCAGTGATCTGATGGCCGCTAGGCGGCGTGTTTGAGCTAATTATAATTCAAGCGCGAGCTTACCATCACCTTTGACCTTATTCATGGTCGTGATTTCAAAAGCTGAGTGTTACATACATAGTTTACCTTAAGACATGTCAGCATTCAAGATTGTTGTCTTTGTTTGGAGGAAAATCTCACACAACCCCTGACCAGGTCACTTTCCTACCTAATATAATAAGAGAAAAAAATATGAAAGTGAAGTACATTTTTATTAATAAGGATATAAATAATTAAAAAGAACTTTTTATTAAAAATAATTGAAGTAAATTATAAGAGAAATATTTTTGGGGTGAACTATTTCTTTTAAAAAAAAAATTACATTCATGCATGTGGCATATGCTTTAACCCACATTCGCTTTAAAGACATTTTTTCAGTATGTTTCCTGCATGGGATCAAACCCATGACTTTTGCAATGTTCTAGCAAATGAGCTTCAGAAACAACTTGATTCAGTCATATTAAATAAAAACAAATAAATTAGACATTACCGGATGAAGCGCATGTAAGCACCTGGCTCTTGCACAGGCGGGTGGTATTAGGGGGAGGAGACATGCTGAGGGCATTTTATTGGACAAAAAATTGTATTTGGCCCTGCAGACAAGATGAGTCATCAATATTTTTTATCCGTTTCCCTGAACAGAAAGGCTGTGCATTTTCAATGTGTCATCTGCTTCAGGACAACATTAGCATAAAGATTCCCTGAAAGTTACATAAGAACGGAAAAATGCTAAAAATGTCACATTTTATTTCATGGGATCAAACAGAGAATGAACTGCTCATTTTGACTTTGTACAGTTTGCAGTGTGTCCTGAACAACAAAACTAATGACATAATAATAATAACTCTTGGCCACGACCAAAACAAATTATAAAGTAATTTTTTATTCAAGGTGCCCTATAGAAGAAAATGGCATCCGGTCTAAATCCTGCCCCCCCTCGCTTTCCGTGTTGGGAAAGGGCCAGCCCTGCCTGGCATAGATTGTGAAGTGAACCTTATTTTTATTCATCACAGTAAAGACTGGCATTGCCCGACTGGCGACTGACATGCCCGCTGTGCCCCCGGGGTCTGTCCTCTATTGCCCAGGGCCAGTGCATGGCACATGAAAGCAGAACTTGGGCTCTCTGGATCTCACTGTAATCCAGAGAAATATTCTGGCCAAGTGAGAGTGTGAATGAGGAGAATGCTGTCAGCGAGCAGTGTGTGGGAGTATGTCAGCTCTCCCAGATTCCTCATGTAGTAGCCACCCATTAGTATGCTTCTCACGGGATATCAATTAAAATTACAGTCACCATATTATCTGTAGCACCAACAATAAAGTGCATTAAGGGATGCTCACTAAAATACTTCTTTATACCTTTAAAACACTTAAACGAAAAAAAGTTCTGTTTTTTACTCACCCTCATGTTGTGCCAAATGCATGTGACTTACTTTATGCTGTAAAACACAAAAGAGGAACAATTTAATGAATGCTTATTTAAATATTAAAGCATCACATGCATTTAAGAACCTATATTTCCTCAGTACCACAGTATGTAATGTAGGCACCTGAATGAAAATGTAAATACTGTAAATTACTGTAAAGAGGGACTGGTTGTAAAATTAAAGCAGACAGCCTACAGCCCAACACTAATCCTCGACTGATCTGAAAGAAGAACCAACGGCTCACTCCACCGCTCGCCCCTCCATTTTGAAACACTACGGTGGCTGACACAGGACAAAGATGACGTCACATTTTTACTTCTTTGGAGGAAATCAATTTATCTGTAGAGCAGTTTATCAGTTTAGAGATACTGTTGAAACAACAAATTTCATGTAAGAGGACCCGAGGTGTATGTAGATAAAAATAGCTCATTCAAAGACAATTATTATAACGTTTCATTAAGTAAGGTCTTCATACACCTCTGAAGATATATTAATGTAGATTATATTGCATTTCTGTCAATAGATCCTCCTAAATATTACACACAGCACCTTTAAGAGACAGAAGTGTTTACTTTGCAGTTTCTATGGGCCAGGAACCTATAGGAAGGTGGCATGAAATGACCAATCACAGCCGAGTTGTAACGCAATGAGGGGATTGGGATTAATACTATAAAAAATTTAAAAGACAAAAGCATAATTATAAACATTATAAACACCATAAAAGTCATTTGCTATATTTCTCTGAAGCCTACCTAATGCTTTGTGTAAGTAACAGACTGAAATTTAAGTTGTTTATTGATTCATCGAGTCATTTCTTTCTCTGAAATATCATCTCGCAAATATCATTTGCAGTCACGTTTATATTTAAACTTGCCATGCCATGAAGAGACACGCAAGAACAAGTGGCTGTAAATTATGTCAGAAGAGAAAGATTATCCGAATAATGACTAAAATTGTAGTCTGTTTATTATACAAAGCTATCACACGTGTTCTAAAACTTTATGTTGCATTTATGTCCTTTTGGGTCTTGACAGTCATCGTTCGCTTTCATTGTAACACAAAGAGCAACTTAGAAATTCTGTGTGAAATCTCATTTCGTGTCACAAACGGATATAATATAATACAGGGTCAGAATATCAAGTATTTTGGGAAAAAACTATTCCCAAATAGTTTTTCAATGTTAAAATGTCCAAGCCACATACAGGTTTAAAAAGTGTAAACAGTGACTGACACAGCAACATTTGGGATCTGTTTTGCAAAACAATGGAAGACCTGATGGAAGTTTTATTATCAGTAATAATTCCCATTTGGTACAGACACCTTACCTTTAAGTCTAATCTGTGTTCACATTAGTGATGCTCAGACGCCAGATCTGATGCGGTCTCATTTCAGGTCTGATCTGGTCTTCTCTCCTAAGCGTGTATCAGACTCCAGCTGGGGCACGTCAGCCGCCTCCGCAGGGGCCATTATTCAGAAGGGTAATTGGCACAGTGAGGCACAGAGATGCCCTTGGGAGCCAACAATTCATAACCCCTTCAAAGCCAATATCCGATACCAGAAAATACGCTGAGACAAGAGACGGGTTTGTGAGGAGAGAGAGAGAAAGAGAGATGGACTGCTTCATCACAGAGAGGAGTAATGGTTGTGTATTGATTGCTCTCAGCCGAGACTCCGATTTCATGTTTAAAACAACACTGATCCTCATTAGATGAGGGAGGGGGGGTCGGAGACATAAACACTCGGATATCGGTTCCAAGGACACGCAAGTGCAGAGAAAGGAGGAGGGCAATATGAGGAGAAACGAGAGCAAATGAAGACAGGAATGGACAGTTTCGTGTCTTTAAAGGCAAATCAGATTTACCTCGATCTGTGAGGTTTTACGATTCACTGCACTAGGAAAACATACTGAAAGTTTAGGAACTTTAAATAGCTTCCCCAGAGATTAAAAGAGGCGCACTTACTAAAGAGAAGTAGGAGCGACAAATATTCCTAAAAAAAGTGTTTTAATATTGTACTGTCCTCAAGAATCCTTTACATCTCTAAAAGAGGTTTTACAGACCGAGTGAGAGTGAGCGAGGAAGAGAAAGTGATATATATAGAGAGAGAGAAAGGGGAAATGAGTCTGCATAAAAATCCCATAGGTTTGAAAATCCATAGGTACTGCACCAGACACTAATGTCTCTCTATATATATTTTGTTCTTCTCATTAACAAGCGTTCATTTGGTAGCCGAGTATTGATCCACAGGGCCTTGAAACATCCAATAACAGAAGTCTGCAGTGCTGCTCAGATACTTCAGAAAACACAAACACACACACACAGGTGAAAGCAAACCGCAGTGAGATTCTACAACTTTAGCCTTAGGGGGTAAATTTGCAAACTTAAACTACACACACGCACCTGTTCTCTCCAAAACTCCATCCTGCAAAGACATAACAGCAAATGTGAAAACGATTCACTATTTGATATTATATTTTATAGTGTTTTCCAATTTAATAAAAAAAGCACACGCCACTTAAGATGACAATCACAGAATGACAAACTTATGAAAAAACAGTCCAAGAAAGCTGAAAAAGGGAGAGGGTCAATCCAAATTTACCTATAACTATTTATGGGATAGAAAATTCTCATAGTTTACTCACCCTCGTGTTATCCCAGAATCCAGATGCATTTGACTTTCCAACTCTTTCTGGTGTGAAATGAATATATTTTGAGCTTATTAGCCAAATTAAAAACCAAAACAAGGACTCATTTTTTTAAGTCTCAATCTGTACCTGAAATGAGATTCAAAATATCAACATGTTGCCATATTTGAAAAAATAATCATGACATCTTTAAGTATGTTCTTTAACATTAAAACAATATAAACTCACTTGAGAAGCAAAACTGTATAGGATAAGATTTCGCAGAGAACAAAATCTTAAATAAAGTTGACAAACTGTTTTTGAAAACTACTTGCTTACAAGGTAATAAAAAAACATAATTTAACCTTGCTTAAAAGCCCAAATACTGATGAATGAAATGATGTTTTTTTATTTTTGCACTGAAACACAGATTTTGAATGCATCCCACACACTCCTCTTATCTCCCTTTATGCAAACTCTCGTTCTCCTAATGTGCACTCGGTGTTCCTGAACGTCCATCTCTTTGTGTGCATCTCTGATAAGACACGGCCACTCTTCAACATCACAGATTATAGATCCACCTTCAGAGATAATGTCCGTGCGTCTAACACCACCACATCACAGCACGAGCCCTCCCGTCTGAGCTCGCTGATCTGAGAGCTGCTGGCAGAGAACAAACAGGTTGAGGATGGCTTAGGTCTTGTAAAGATGCTTACAGTGGATAGACAAACCTGTCTGAGTTAAGAGTTGAGAATCAGAAATGTGTGCTTTTCGTTTCTCACTGCATGTGGGCTGTTTCGCAATCGTCGCACTGTGGTTGTGCTTAACCTCACACATCTCAAAGGAAAGTCCTCACGCATCCTTTCTTTTTCTGTCTTCTTATTAAGAACATGATGCATTTGTGATTTTAGCTAACCATACATCATATACACACACACAGCTCACTAAACAGGCACTTCTATAGTATGTACGCTTTGTAATATACAATAGACAAAAACATTATTCGCATTATTTAAAACCTGAGTACATCACAAATATTGCCAAAAGAGAATTTGGTCAGACATGGGAACAAACTTAAGTACACACACTCACAATGGATAGACAATGTCAATTTATGAATTTTTTTTTTTATTTAATGCTCCCAATTCAAGTTAACAATCATATATTTTTGATAGATTCCCAAACAATTCCCACATTACAACAAGGAATAAAGGTTCAAGTGAGTGGCTTCTCATTGGTCGCCTCAGAGTTCTCATAGTCTTGAAAACTTTAGACTCGGGACCAATAATAAACAAGATAAAATCTCCTTGGTTTAACTCAACAGCAGCTTTAGTAACCAGACACACACGACACGTTTTATCTTTCACAAACAGCTAGATGGAGCACAACTGAACGGAGCTCTCAACAAGTATTTTTAACCTGACAGAGCATCTTTCAAAAGTGATGCTCATAGCGCTGAAAAACAGCGACTGCCAAAGATGCCACTAAAAAAAGCTGGACACGGCACACGAACAACATAAAAATGACTCGAGCAGGAAGACACACAGAGCGCATTTCCAGCGGTTCTTCACATCAGAAGCTTCCAGACTCTACGAAAGAAGCCACAAGAGTAAATAAGCATTTAGGGATTGTGTGAGGAAGAGGGTCACCACGCAGCGTGCTAATGAAGATCCCATCAAAGTGTGTATACACAGGGATTATCCATGTAAGCGTACGGTCAAACATGAGCTGAGAGTCAGTAAAGACCCCGATCAAGCTTTAAATGTCACACAATGATCTGTTTTTTTTCTTCAACATATTAGTATTAGTGGTTAATTATCCTACTTTGCACACAAGGATAAGCAACCACACATCTGAGATGAGACATTAGGTTTCATAAGGTTTTAGTGACCTCGACGATATAATGAAAAGATTTACCTCATCTGGGCTTCTGGGTATGACTAACAGTGTGTGTACAGTCAGACTAAAATCTTTAATGATGAATTTTCATTTAATCAGCATTTCTAGATGTAGAAATGAGTCGAGTTTCTGCTGAATTTCAACAAAATCAAACCTCAGGAGGGACAAAGTCATCCAACAGCAATGTGAAAGACTGACAGAATAATAAGACACATGAAAACTGATCAAAATCAAGGTTATCACATAGAACTTGATAAATTCTTTAACTTTTCCTAAACACATGTACAAATATTACTGTTGTATTGCCTAAACGTGAACTTATTCACGTATTTATTACCTCGTATTTGAGGTTTGAAAAAAAACTGCGCATCTTTTCTGTTATTTTGATCTGTTTCTTCAGTTTTCATTTTCTGCCTATAAATGCAAATAGAAACAATATTTTGTTTGGAATTTGGAAGAAATATTTTTAGTTTACAGAATGAATAAAAAATGATCAAATCATTCCTAAACGCGTACCTATAAATAGTAAATTCAGAAAAATGGAAAATAATTTCATTCAACACTTTGCCTTAAGAGTCAAAAATAAGACATATACATCCGAAAGTAAAATGATCATTTATGTTTCATTCTGTGAACTAGTGACAACATTTCCCCTAAATTACAAATGAAAATATTGTTTTATATTTGCATTAATTTGCATTAATAACACAAAGATATGTTTACACATCTTTAATACTGCTAATTCAAGTTCAGATTCATGTTTTACATGATTATTTTAGTATAATTTCAATATGTTGGAATTTTTTACGACGTTCGTTCGTCTTGTATTCTCTCAATGCTGTAGCTCAGTGGTTAGAACATGGTGCTAGCGACGCCAAGGTCATGGGTTTGATCCCAGGGATTG